>PYUH01000410.1:644185-829576 GCA_016808085.1 Suaeda aralocaspica | reverse complement strand
AGGTGAACCCAAGAATTGGAGGTAAGTTGACATAGGCCAATGTCATACTTTTTGAAGAGATTAAAAATGAATAAGGAAGTGGGAAACCTAAGTCCTAGGTCAATTACTTCAGTATAAACAGGGAAGCAGTCTTCCGGGGCATCCGAATGGTATCCCCCTTGTTAGGGATGATCAACTCAAAATATCATTATTGAAAATTAAGTCACTACTCAGTATCTTATTTACACCATCTACATATTCATCGGAGATCACTACATGTCAGCACCAGGATAGGGACCTCTCTTCTTCTTAGGCTTGGAAGTGGTAGCCTCAGAAGCCCTCTCTTTTAGTAGGAATCTCCCTTATTCCTCCTCGGGAGTTTCCTGTGCAGCTTCAGCATCCTTTCTTCCCTCAACCTGGGGAGTAGGATCTTGCTGATCAAGAGGATTCACATCTGAAACTTTAGATGCTGGAACTCTAAAGTAGCAGTATCTTTATGGGCAGTTTGTTTAACTCTTGCCATTGCAACTTCCTGCACGGAAGAGAAGGAAGTAGGAAAGACCCAGACATAAGTGATACGGAACAACAGAAGATTGAGTTCCAACAGAAGAAGTAGTACGAGGAGAAGGAAGTAGTTTAATAGAGTTTCATTATTATGTGGGGAAGAAGAGGATGAAGAAGCCATGGAAAATAAGACAAAGAAGTAAAGGAAAACAAGAAAGAAAAAGAATTCAGGTAAATACCTGAAGAGAGAAGAAAACTAGAATCTAGTTTCACACCGGAAACCGCCGAACAGCTCGCCGGAATCGACCACAGGTTGCCGGAAATCGCCTCTGAAGTTCTTTGGGAGTTTGAAGTTTGAGAGAAAACTTGGGAACTTTTAGAGAGA
This sequence comes from Suaeda aralocaspica, assembly GCA_016808085.1. NCBI lineage: Eukaryota > Viridiplantae > Streptophyta > Magnoliopsida > Caryophyllales > Amaranthaceae > Suaeda > Suaeda aralocaspica. The sequence goes on along the minus strand of PYUH01000410.1, from coordinate 828,708 downwards.
GAGTGAAATAAAATGATTGAAAATGATTGTGAACAATCATTTTCAATCATCCTATATATAAAGAAATTTGAAGGGGCACAAGAGTAAATTCCCCCTTCAAATTTGAATTTCCCCCCAAAAAATCAAAAGGGGTGGTTGCGGCTTTAATAAATGCTAAAGGAGGGTTACAAAATAACTTCCGAAACAGAAAGAGACGTCAGTTGGGGCATGGATTACGGATCCAAACACCCAACTGAGGGGCAAATGATGTGGCACGCCAACTCATGCCACGTGTCAGCATAATACTGGGCCACGTGTCCACTAAAAGTCCAGGTGGCACTGCCACTTGGCACTGACTGGACCACCAAGGTGGGCTCCACACGGCCATGTGTCGTTGTAAGATTGGGCCACGTGTCCACAACAAATACTTAAAAGAAGAGAAACCTCTGCCACGTGTCGCAATCCTATTCGAGGCTACAAGGTAGGGAAAAAAGGAGGAATTTGGGCCTTGAGGCTTGAATGCAAAAGCCCATGAGGCTTGATCAAGCATCAACCAATTAGACGATGACAAATGTCATCGTCCTATTTGTTGGCCTCCAAACCTAAGGCTATAAATACCCCTCAAAATCATCATTTTGGGGGCATTCAACATTCAAACATTCAATCAAATCTTCATTCATCACACTAAGAGAATTTCTCTCACTAGTTTCCCTCTCTAGATTACCAAATTGCTAATTATTGTTAATTTGCCTTAATCCTCATACAAATACTTACTTAAGCATCGGAGGGGGAAAAAATCCTACGAGGATTTTATTCCCTTGTTTTGCAGGAATCGAGGTCCGAGCCATCAGGAAGTGAACAAGCCAACACCTGTCCATCTGACGTGTAGTCCTCTAGTCCCCTCTCCACGTATTCAGTTGAAGAGACCCTACCAAGAACTCTTTCTACCTCAAGTTACATAAAAAACTACTTAGTAAATCAACAATACCCTATTGATGAATCGGAGAAACAACAACGATCTCTGAGGCTCCTAGCCTCCCAATACATCATTCGAGGAGGAGATCTATATAAGAGGCATTACAATGGCTTACACCTCCGATGTATAGACAACAAAGAGGCTCAATGAGTTATGGATCAAATACATGCAGGCATATGCGGAAGTTACATGCACGCTCGAATGTTGGCTTCTAGGATCATTAAACAAGGGTATTACTAGACTAAAATGTAGCATGATTGCAACAGATATATGAGCCATTGCGACATGTGCCAAAAATATGTGAATGCTTAGCACTTACCTCCATCACTACTTCACTCTCTATCATCTGCATGGCCCTATTCAATATGGGGGATTGACATAATTAGAAAGGTTACACCTCCAGGTCATGGGGGTCATGAATTCATATTGGTGGCGATTGACAACTTCACCAAATGGGTGGAAGTTGCTTCATACCGTGTGTTGCAAGCCAAACATGTGGCACAATTCATTGAAACCAACATAATATGCCGATATGGAGTCCTGCATGAAATCATCAATGATAATGGAACTCATTTTCGGGGTGAACGCGAGGAACTCCTTGTAAAATATAAGATTCAGCAACACAAATCCTCTCCATATCGACCTCAAACAAACGAAACAGTTGAAGCAGCGAATAAAAATGTCAAAGCTATTCTTTCTAAGATGACTGAAACCTATAGAGATTGGTCACTTAAATTACCCTTCGCCTTATGGGGGTACAAGACATCCATTAGAACTTCTACAGTAGCAACACCCTTCTCATTGGTCTATGGGATCGAAGTTGTACAACCTATCGAGCTCGAGATTCCCTCATTAAGAATAGTATTGGAAAGTGAACCTTCTGAAGCCGAATGGGTATGGACGTGGTATGATGCTTTGGTCATCCTTGATGAGAAGAGTTTTGAAAGCCTTAAATTATGTACAAGTCTACCAAAAGAGGATTGAGAGAAACTTCAACAAATAAGTCAGAGGAAGAATGTTCAAGGAAGGTGATTTAGCTCTCAAAGCACTACGAAAAATTGTCATGGATCCTAGAGGGAAGTTTCGCCCGAACTAGGCCGAGCCCTACATTGTCATGAAGATTTCCCAGGAGGTCCTGTTGAATTAATGGACATGAATGGTGATAAATTTTATAATCTCACCAACTTAGATCAACTGAAGAGATACCATGTCTAAACTATGCTCATGGAGTTACTGGAACTACGTTTGCCCTGATTCCGAAAGGATACGTTGGAACCCTCGACTTGTGGTTCAGCCCATTTAAAAATAAAAATCCTTCTCCTCTATTGTACTTTAACTGCCTACTGAAATAAACATGACCTATGTTTATCTTAAAAAAAAAAACTAAAGGTTCATTGTTTAAATGAACATCATTTAAAATGTTGTATCTTTTGCCATAAAATGAAATAAATAATTATTTTGTAAACAGGATTCATCTAACACAATATTAATGTTTACATGAATAAAAATAAAACATGGCACACAAACCTTATTATTTAAAATAAAAATAATGATAAGTTTGTGAAACAACAAGGCAATCTTCCACTTAGGTCTAGGTTCCCTCTCCTCTTCCTCCGTAGTCTTAGAATATTCTCCTACTTATAAGCTTCTTGGGTACCCATTGCTTCTTTGTTGGGGCCTCAACAACCCCCCCCCCCTTCCCTTGCCTTTCACATCTTGTTCCCGTTGTGATTTCTTCCTTTTAAGAGTAGCTTCAATCTTCAAAGGAGGTAATTTCTCAAGCCTTTTCCATACAAGCACTTTCTTAGGACCTACTCTATCCTTTATAGATGGGATCTTGGGTTTCTCTTGCGCCTTATCCATAGCATATCCATGATCTCTCCTTTCTGCCTTACGAGCCTTTTCACGAATGGACATTGATTCTGCATGCATCAAAATCAAATAATGCTTAGATACCCTCTCATAGTATTCTGGTAGTGGAGTCACAGTGATCCTCATCCGCGTCTCCCAGCTTCTCTCCCAATTCTTGGCAATACCTAGCAGCACGGGCTTCTCCTAAAGCTTCACAGTATCATGATTTGGAGCTATCTGTTGCTTACCGAATTGCCTCATTACTCCACAAGGGCAGTAGAAAATCAACGTAGACAAGCCACCCATACGAATGTAAGGGGTTTCATCGTAGTAGCTCATGGTCTTGACCTTCCACCATGAGACCGTCCAACGAATATTGATTTCCCTGTCAGCAAGAATCAGCAACCATTCATGCCTGGTAGAATGATGGTACTACCGGCATCGTCCATACAAATTCCAGAGAGTATATGTGGGGATATTTGTAGGAGGCTCCATCAAGTTCAAACGATCCATGAGCCACACCTAAAATTATGAGAACAAGATAATGTTTTGAATGAAAAACATTTCAAATGTTTTATGAGCTATTCAATGTTTGAAATAAATTATTCAATGAAATACTAATCATCACATGTATACATTTTTCAAACAGTTTATTATTAAATGACCTATTTAATGCCAACAAACTCACAAACATTTACATCATAACATTTAAAATGTTTACCTGGAGAAGTAGAGGACACCCGGTCAAGGGGCTTGAGAATCTTTTTTCAGGGCATCAAGGGTCAGAAAATAACTCACCACGTAGTGGCATAAGGGTCCTGCCCTCCTCGAATTGTTCTCCAACGGTCATCAATGCAGCATAATCGATTGAGGGTTCACCATTCACAAAGAGAAATCTTGCAAATACCCAAATCAGCAAGGGTCACTGCCTATATTTTTTTCGTGCCACTTTCGTAGTCTAGAATTAATCGATCAATGCTAACAAGTCTACTTTCCTAACATAAGCATCAAGATTCAAATAACGATTGATGATGGGACATAAGTAGTCTTTGGTGTTGGGCGAACAAGGTAAACCGTCATAAGACAGCCCCGCTATGCCACCAATATTTTCAAGCAATAGGGTGACCTCTCTCTCACAGAATGTGAATGTAATACCCCATATTTTCATGAATTTAAGCAGTTATTTCCGTATTTTATACGTATGTTTTAATATTTTTATTGAGAAATTATATTCAATAAGAATATTAAACAAAGGAAGTTTAAATAAATTTTAATTAAAGTAATTATTTTATGTTTATAAATAATATTTTATGTTTTATTAAATATTTTGAAAATTTTCTACAAATGGAAATTTTAGAGTTTCCTAAATTGTTTTAAAACAAGGGCATAAAAGTAATTTCAAACATTAAGGGTATTTATGTAAATGCACCAAATCCTACTTTGGGGCCTATAAATACCCCTTAAAACCCCAATTTTCATATTTAATATGCTACTTTAGGATTTAGGATTCCCAAAATTTAGAGTGAGAAAGAGAGAAAAAAAATGAAATTTCGAAAAAAAAGGGAATTGGAAATTTCTGGAAAAAAAAAAGCACCTCCACCTGTCGTCGCGCATTGCTGCCGGCCACCACTGTGCGCCATCAACTCTTCCTCCCCTTTGGTATTTTTTGAAACTTTTATAAATAAAAATAAAATTCTTCTTCTTTTCTTTTTGATTCAATCTTGCAAATTCTTGTTTATATTTATGATTAATCATGTTTCTATAGTTTTAATTATGTTTTCATGGAGTTATGATTTAGTTTAATGCATGAATTTATTTGTTAATCATGAAATTTAAAATTAGGGTTTATAAAATCATGAAATTCTTGATTTTATGAGTTTTAATGATTGAAACTTCAATATTATGATCATGAATTGATGTTGGGTGAATTTATCATGATTCTATGAAGTTTAGATTGATTTTTAAAGGCTTTAAACATAAATTATACTGTTGTCCAAATTTTTTAGTCATGAATATCAATAGAATAAGCATTATGAACATGTTTTGTTTTATGAAAAATTATTCCAAAGCATAGATTTGATTCATGTTGTTGTTAGTGGATTGTAAAAGGATTTTATGATGAATTTATGATGTTTTTATGAGTTTTTAATGGGTTTTAGGTAAATAAATGAAGCTGTAAATTTTTATTAACACATATTTATGCCCAATATATATAGTAACATGTAACATAGTAAGTTATAATTGTTTTTAATGCATCTAAGTATTGTATATTGATTATAGTTAATGATTATAGTGTTTTATGATCAAAATATGATATTTAGAAAGGTTTAAGAGTGTTTTTGAGGAAGTTTACAAAACTACCAGTTTTGGAAAATTGTCAAAAATCGAGTATTTTGTAATAAAGTATGGACTTGAATAGAGACCATATAGGGAATGTTTTAGAGAAGTTTCCAATGAAGAAACTTAGTTTAGAGTTGTTGTAGAACTTAGTTGAAAAGGTTTTAATTTAGTTTCAGTTTTCTCTATGTAGGAAACTTACTTGTTGACTTTTAGAAGTTGTGGTGGATCACCACTACAATACAAGGTACGTAAGTACTAAAGACAAAAATAGAAATTAAAAACCGTGCTGGGTTGATCTTATATGATATGTTGTTGTGCTTGATGGATTGTGAAACAAACATGCATGACAAGTCTTATTAAAAGCATGATTTACATTCTTTTGACATTCCACATTTATAATAATATAAATTCTTTAAGGTTGAATTAGAATATTATGATAAGTATAAAATTGGCCAATAGCTTATTGAAGAAGAAAGGTAGTTATTTAAGTTGGTTAGTTACTTAATCAACAAGAAAAGTAGTTTGTGAATTTTTATTCACACAGTCAATAGAAGTTAATGAGCAAATATTTTTATACATGTTGCCACTCACAGTATAATGTGTGGTCAAGGAGGAAGTAAATAGTTGGCCACTCACAATTAATGTGTCGTAAAGGAAGTTTAGTTTAATTAAAAGACACACATAAGTTTATTTTTAGAATCACTTTGAATCAATGATAATTAATATGGTTTTGTTTGATTCTATACATGTTTTATGTGTTGTTATGTGTGATTCATAACATTGTTAAATTGGTTAGTCACGTAAAGTGAAAGAGGATTCCCACCAAAACTCTTGGAACATATATACCTTGACTATGAACAATGGGAGGAGTCATATGGAACAGTGGTCTATGACTTCTAACTTGAGTACAAGACGATGTACTCTTTTATATTTTTAATGCGCTGGAATTCCGTCACTTTATGCGACATAGGTAATACCTTCTTGGAGTTGCTCCCAAGTTGGTGCCCAATAGGGAGATTTTTAAGGAAAGGGAACCTATTCGATGCGAAATCCAAAGTTTAAATATAATAAATAAATTGTTTAAGATGAGACAATGCACAAGTGAAGAGTTGTCAACGGTAAGATGTATGTATGTTTTTATTTTCATTTTATCTTAGTCTTTCTGCACAGTCTCTAGTAGTTATGTACTCAACTTTGCTGACCGTTTGATTTGTGTGCACGGCTTTGTATTGGACTTGGCTCTACGATGACCCACTTGTTGGCGAGTAGTTGTCTAGTATAAGAAAGGCTACGGGTACAAGTGGGGTTAGTGGGCATAAGTCATTCATGTTGGGTTAGAGTGAGAGTGCTTGTTGTGTAGCCTTTGTAGTTTCTTAATTTATTTCTTATGGAGTTATCTAACTATTATTGGATGTTGTTTTACTTTCGAGGTTTAAGGATTTAGTTTTCAAGGGCCATTAATATGGTTTTGAAGTGTAATAAAGTTTTAAGGTGATTTTCTTTTGGTTTTTGTTGACTTTAGTTTGAGATTTATGTTGAGGTTTAAGTTTTTCAAATTGGTTTTGTTTTAAAGACTTCCGTTGTAGTGCTTTAATAAATGCCTTAGCCATTATCATGGTGGCGGTAATGCTTTGGTTTTTCCTAGTTATTTAGGAGTTTTAATAATTTTTATTCTTTAATATTTATAATATGTTTTCCGAAAAATCTATAGAGGAAAGTTAGGAAATTCCACAGTGTTACAAAGCGGTTACCAGAGCCGAGTTTTCGAAATAAAATAAAATTTTATTTTTGGGGGTACCGTAAGTTTTATTTTGGGAAAGAGGAATTTCTTATTTTGGAAACTTATAAGATATGGAAACTTTTCTAAAAATAATAATTTATGAAAATAGAAAGTTTTGAAAAATAAATGTTTCTGAAATTAATTACGTGTGCAGTATGCAAGGAGTTCAGGTATGTATTATGTGTTATTGTTTTAATGTTATGCGGTGTGATTGGGTAGGAAGTTTGGGCATGTAGGATAGACTTTATTTATGTTCTTTCTTGCATTTAAGTACATGTTTTGAATAGCTGTGTGTAGTAGAAATCGTATGTTTCCCACCAGACCTTTTGTTGTAGAACTGTTACTTTGGTTTTGTTGTGGGAAGGATGGTCCATTAGTCTTAAGTGTTGTGCAGGATGGTGGATAACATGCATGATAAGGATACTCAGATGGGGACGTTGGAAAAGAATGTCTATGAGAGTCCACCCAATATGTCTGGAAGATAAGATTTTATTTTTGGTACATGAGTATAATGTTGAAGCTACCGTAGTGGGACCAACCTGATCATGTGTCTGCCCTAATTGTTAGTTGTTTGCCAAACCGTTCACCCGACCTGGAGATTAAGGCGAAGCTCAGTGACTTTCATTTTGCTGAATGAATTCCAAATTACACCAAGTATAAAGATGTTTTTGGTCAATGGGGTTGCGATTGGACATATTTGGAGGGTTATATTGCTAGGAAGGGGAGGAGTTCTAGGAGTTAAATGCAAGTGAGGAGACCCCACCCACACCAAGCCCAAGTGATCAGGAAGGTGATGAGATGGTTGTGAAGGAAACTACCTCTAGTTCACGAACTTATGAATCGAGGGATAGCTCGTGCAATGAGATCGAGAATTCAAATCCAGTAATCCCGGTGTATGTAGATTTGGTATGTGATTTTAAGGATGAAGAGGAGCTTGATCTTGATGAAGTTACAAAGAGGGATATGGAAGACGATGTGAAGGATGAATGCAAGTTTATGCCTAAGAAATATGTAATGTCGAAGGACAAAAAGGATAATGTTAATGTTTAGAAGTTTTGTTACAGCTATGAGTTACTTAATATTGTTTAGCATTGTTAATGTTTGAATTTTTGGACATTTTAGATTGCTGTTTATTTTTGTGAGTAAGTGACAGAGAGCCATCAGGAAATATTAGGAGAAATGAATCAATAAGAATTCTTATGGGAATGAAGTAATAAATGAGTCAATTCTTCTAAGAAATAAAGCCTCAAATAAAATAAAACCAAGGGAATTATTTTTATTTATTATGTGCTTTATTATTGTTTTAATGGTTGTGTAAACAATCAAAACTAAGTGAATCATTCCCTCTACAAGAATGAAAACTTCTTTTGTGAGAAGAATTGAGAAAATGTTTTTATGTTATGAGTTTATGTTTTTCTAACTTAGAGTTAGACATAGGTTAATATAAAGGTCTTTTCCCTCTATAGGAAAAATAGAATGACTGAATGTAACAACAATCAGCTAAATGATGTATTGAGGCAGTTAGCTACTAGAGGAAATGGAAATGGTAATGACCCTGCTGGGAAACTTTTCAAGAAGTAGAAGATTTCTCAAAGTAAGCCACTCACTTACAAAGGAGAGCACAACCTAACTATTTTAGAGGGATGGTTGAGAGAATTTAACAAGCTGTTTGGAGCAGTTGAGTGTCCAGAAGAGCATAAGGTGAACCATGCAGTTTAATATTTGAGAGGAGAAGTTTGGTGGTCACAAAATGAAGATGTGTTTAGAGCCTTGCTAGGGTTCAATTGGGATGTGTTTTAGGAACAGATCCGCAATAAGTTTTATCCGGTATTCCTTTAGAAACAAAAACCTGATGAGTTTCCGGAACTTAAGATGGGGAGTATGTCTGATATTGAGTATTACTCTAACTTCATAGCGATGTCTAGGTTTGCTAAGTCGGTTGTGGCAGTCGAAAAGTTGAAGGCTAGTCGTTTTGAGAGAAGGTTACCCTTAGACATGTAGTTACAGTTAGCCGGGAAAGTCTTTGAGTCTTTGGATAAGCTATATAGTAGAGCTACACATCTGTATGCCTTGGACCAGAAAATGAAGGAGGTGTTGAAGGAAGGTAAGATGAGGGAGAAAGGAAAGGATAGTGGAGCAGGAAACTTCAACTAATAAGGAATCATGGTGGATTTAAGAAATCTCGTTCCAATAATAAGTTCCGGAGTAACAGGGGAAACTTTGGGAGGCCTGCTAATGGAAATGGGAATAGGGATTAGATGGCTAATCAAGGAGGTCGTGTGTACTTCTGCAAGAAGTGTCCTAATAATCACCCAGGAAAGGACTGTGCTGAGAACCCAGTGACTTGTCGTTTGTGTAACAAGCTTGGAAATCGTGAGTATGAGTGCTTCTCCGAGAACAAGGGAAACGAAGGACAAGGTTCTCAACTCAAAGGGAACTCAAATGGGGGTCAGCAGAAGGGTTTCCAAGGAAACATGGGAGGATAGACAACACCTCAAGCTGGAAATAGAAACGGAGGTGGAAATGGAGGAGATCAGACTAAGGCCTCGAATATTGGAAAGCTGAATGTGATGGCTCGAAGTGAAGCTGATACTAGTAAGGATGTAATTACTGGTACTTTCTCTATTCACTCTCATCCTGATAAAGTTTTGTTTGATTCTGTTGCAACATATTCTTTTGTATACACTAAGATTTTTGAAATGTTAATGCTTGTGTCGGGAAAAGTAGATACAATAGATATGTCAATAGTGTTACCATGACGATAAGAAGTACAGTGTTCAAGGATATTTTTGGATGTTCCAATAGAAATTGAGGGAGTGGATTTGAAGGCTAACCTAATAGAGTTTGATTTGGGTAACTTGGAAGTGATTCGGGGGATGGATTGGCTGAGTAAGCATAAGGCTGAAATTTTGTGTGAGCCACAGACGATCTTGTTAGTTAACAAGGGTAACAAAGAGAGCTATTGGAGGGCAGGAAGGCCAAGACGTAACAAAATAGTGTCAGTAATGAGGTTTGCTAGGTTTCTGAAGAAAGGTTTTCCAATTTACCTTTGTAGTGTGAGGGATGTAGATCATGTTGGGACTGCTAAGCCCGAGGACATTGAGGCAGTGACGGACTTTCTGGACGTGTTTCCGTAGGAGATTCCGGGGATGCCTTCGAAGCGAGAAATCTACTTCACCATAGACATAGTTCCAGGAACAACATCTATTTCTAAAGCACCATATAGGATGGCATCTGCGAAGATTAGCGAGTTGAAAGAGTAGTTACAGGAGTTGTTGGAGAAGGGTTACATTAGGCCTAGTGCTTCACCCTTTGGGGAGCACTAGTGTAGTTTGTAAAGAATACAGATGGGAGTGTAAGGTTGTGTATTGAATATAGGGAGTTGAATAAGGTGACGATCAATAAAAAGTATCCTTTATCGAGGATTGATGACTTGATTGATCAATTGAAGGGAGTTGCTCTGTTTTCAAAGATTAATTTGAGGTCAGGATTACCATCAGTTGAGAATTGCTAATGAGGACATGCCAAAAACGGCTTTTCGTACGAGTTATGGGCATTATAAGTTCACGGTTATGCCTTTTGGGTTAACTAATGCGCCAGCAATTTTCATGGACTTAATGAATAGGATCTATTAACAGTTTTTGGATAAGTTTGTGGTTGTTTTCATTGATGGCATTTTGGTATACTCCAAGAGTAAAGAGGAACATGTAGAACATTTGAGTACAATTTTCAAGGGAGAATAAATTGTATGCTAAGTTCTCAAAATGTGAGTTCTGGTTGGAGGAAGCAGCATTCCTGGGGAATTTTGTGTCAAAAGAGGGAGTTGAAGTAGACCCACCAAAGATCAAGGCAGTAAAAGAGTGGCCTACGCCTAAGAATGTGACGGATGTACGAAGATTGTTAGGGTTAGCAGGTTATTATAAGAGGTTTGTGAAGGACTTCTCGAGAATTGCTAAACCAATGGCGTCGTTAATGAAGAAGGACTGTAAGTTTGTACGGAAGTGTGAAGAGGCATTTCAGACCTTAAAGGAGCGTTTGACTACAGCTTCGGTGCTGACTTTGCAGATGGAAGTGATTCCTATGATGTGTATAGTGATGCTTCAAAGAATGGCATGGGATGTGTGTTAATGCCAAATAGGAAGATGATTACGTATGCTTCAAGACAATAGAAGCCATACGAGGTAAACTATCCTACTCAAGATCTTGAGCTAGCCGGCATCGTGTTTGCTTTAAGGATATGGAGGCATCACTTGTATTGAGCAAAGTGTAGGATCTACACGGACCACAGGAGTTTAAAGTACTATTTCACTCAAAAAAATTTAAACATGAGACAAAGGAAATGGCTTGAGTTGATCAAGAATTACGATTTAGATATCCAATACCATGAAGGGAAGGCCAACGTAGTAGTGGATGCTTTAAGCCGTAAAACGAAGCATTGATTGAGTACTTTAGTGTTGGCTAATGAACTGTGTAGAGACATGGAGAGAATGAACTCTAAGATAGTGAAGGAGGGAAAGTTGGAAGGAATACTTTGCAATCTTAGTATCCAACCGACAATATTTGAGGAGAATAAGAAGAACCATGAGGGAGATGTGAAATTGGATAGAATAAAAGGGAAATTAAAAGCAGGAAAGGCTATGGACTTAAGATCCATGAGGACGGAAGCTTAAGGTATAAAGGAAGGTGGTGTGTACCTCAGAAATGTGAAGATTTGAAACGAAGAATCATGGAAGAAGGTCATAATACACCGTATTCAGTGCATCCAGGAGGCGATAAGCTATATAAGGATTTGAAGAAGGTGTATTGGTGGCCTAGGATGAAAAGGAAAGTGGCTGAATTTGGGAGCAAGTGTCTGACTTATCAAAAAGTAAAATTTGAGCATAAGAGACGACAAGGAGAAGTCTTACCACTTGAAATACCAGGATGGAAATGGGATTGCATATCAATGGACTTTTAACTTTCTTGCCTAAGTCGAGGAATCAAAATGATATCATATGGGTTGTGGTAGATAGGCTTATTTATTCAGCGGTGTCTATACCAATGAAGGAGACTTGGAGGATGGAACAACTTGCAAAGGCTTACATAAATCATGTTTTGATGCTACATGGAGTTCCAAAGGATATCTTGTCAGATAGGGATTCGAGGTTTCTTTCGAAATTCTGGAAAAGTGTCTAGGAGAACTTTGGTACAACGTTGAAAATGAGTACAACTTTCCTTCCAGCAACCGATGGACAAACAGGGAGAACCATACAAACTTTGGAGGACATGCTAAGGGCTTGTATAATGGATTTTCAAGGGAGTTGAGAGGATTGTTTAGATCTTAATGAGTTTTCATACAATAATAACTACCATGCAAGTATTGGCAAGGTACCTTTTGAGGCTTTGTATGGAATGAAGTGCAGAAGTCCCTTATGTTGTAGTGACATATGTGAGACAGTAATTCTAGGACCTCAATCGATTGATGAAACCACTGATAAAGTAAGAGTGATATAAGAAAATATTGAAGCGACACAAGATACACAAAAGTCTTATGCAGACCAAAAAAGCCAGGAAGTTGTGTTTGAAGTTCGTGATAAGGTGCTACTTAAGGTATTACCGATGATGGGAGTAATGAGGTTCGAAAAGAAGGGGAAATTAAGCTCGAAATATTTTGGACCCTATGAGATCTTGCAAATGGTTGGAAAAGTTGCCTATAAACTAGCGTTACCAATGGAGTTGAGCAAAGCTCACAATGTCTTTCATGTGTCTCCATTAAGAAAATATGTTCCGGATGAGTCACATGTGTTACAACTTGAAACAATAGAGTTAGACCAGATTTTAACCTATGAAGAGAGACCAATTAAGATCCTATATAGTATGGTCAGGGATACTCATAGGAAAAGTGTTAAATTAGTGATGGTGTTGTGGTCTAACCAAGAAACCGAAGAAGCTACTTGGGAGGCTGAAGATTTGATGAGAGGAAAGTATCTAGAGTTATTTAAGGTTAGTAGATAGAGTTACGGGGATGTAACTTGATTCTTAAGGGGGGTAGAGTGTGATCTAATTTCATGCATTTGTACCTTCAATTTTGCTAGTTTTTACGACTTTTTATTAAAGTTTTATGTCTGTTCACTGAAATGTTGCCAAGAAAAAGTTGAGTTAAATTCTAAAGTTTCGGCCACCCCTCCTCCCTCTTTGCTTTGGTATTTTTCGAAACTTTTATATAAAAAAAAAGTAAAATCTTATTTTTTATATAAAAGTCATTGGAAATGGAATTTTTTCTAAAAATAGTAATTTACGAAAAAATAAAGTTTTGAAAAATAATGTTTTTTATAACTAATTACTTGTGCCGGTATGCAAGGAATTCAGGTATGTATTATGTGTTATTGTTTTAATATCATGTGGTGAGATTGGGGAGGAAGTTTGGGCATGTAAGATAGACTTTATTTCTGTTCTTTCATGCATTTAAGTAAATGTATTGAAATGTTGCTTATGTGAGTAGCTATGTGTAAAAGAAATTGTATGTCAGCCACTAAACCTTTTTTTTTAGAATTGTTAGTTTGGTTTTGTTGTGGGAAGGATGGTCAATTAGTGTTAAGTGATGTGCAGGATGGTGGATAACATGCCTGATAAGAATACTCAGATGGGGACGTTTCCATCAGAACTTTAGTTTTAGAATTTTTAGTTTGGTTTTGTTGTGGGAAGGATGGTCCATTTGTCTTAAGTGTCGTGTAGGATGCCTGATAACATGCCTCATAAGTGTTTGTGAAGAAAGGAAGGATAGTTACTTACATGGGATGAAAGAGAGTAATGTGAGATATGCTGAGGGCGATCGAAGGCTAGCATGATAGGTTCCCATCCCTAAAGTGGCCATGTATACCTCTTGGAGGACACCTGCCACACGTCTTCTACCTCAAAAATATCGCCGTCTCGACCAGACCTGCAAAATTCAAGAATTTTGAGTAAAAATCGGTCGTATAACGGCTGTTTATGGATATTTCCCGCAAATAAATCATGAATTATGGTTATTTGACCACCTGCAATAAATTTTAGAAGACCAAAATGTCTTAACAACATCAAACAAAATCAAACATTTCACGCCTCTGCTTTCAATTTACACATCATTTCAAAATTGGAAAAGAAAGGGGGCTAGCATGAAAACGATTTCCATATTCAATTTGGTGATTCTTAATGTCACGAATGAGATACTACGTGGTTTCCACAAAAATGAACATTTTTTTATAAGCTTAAAAGATAATTTTGAACTAAATGTTGAAATATAAGCTTCTACTTCTACTTTTTCATTCTAATTTCCTTAGAATGATGTGTTGAGCATTACTTCGAGCTTGAACAGCATAATATGCAAATGACCTTTTTTTAGCTCATATGAACAATATGAGTTGAGTTTCAATGCTTGCATAATTAAATGAACTTATATGAACTATGTAAGTTAGTACTTAGTTTCAATTTCATATAATTGTTACTAATTCACCTCAAGTGTCATAGTCAAGTCGTCATCATCACTAATTTGCAAGAATCAAGACAATTCAAAAGAATCAAACTAATTTCCAAGAAATAAGATGTCGTCATCAACTAAGCTCGATCATATGTGCTAAAATTGGGAAAAATCCCCATAAATCATCAAAAATTAAATTCATGCCCTTCTTGAACTAAGAATACATTATCTAATGTGGGAGCAGCAACATACCAACGAACAAACACAATAACAACATTCTAATGAATGTTGAGATGGACCAATAGGAAGCCAAATAATCCCACAAGGAGTGCCTAGGCACCGGGCACGCGCTATGGCGCCCAGCCTGTGCTATGGCGGCTATTTAGGCGATTTTTGGGTCCCCTTGTGGGGCCCACGTTGCACTTAGGGGGCTTCATTTCGACCTTTGAGTAAAATTTGCTTCATATATTCTGACATTATCAGCCGACATTCACCGAAATTCTTCAATAAAATTTTTGAAATGTCCCTGAAAGTCAAATCGGGTGAAAGTTACAAAAATGCCCCTGAATGTTAAATCAGGTTTGTCAAAGACAACAAATCAATTAACGAGAACACTAGCTCTTCAGAAAAATCTTATCATTACGTTTCCCTACGGCTGAACTGAGTCTAAAGTGGAAATATTTATCTTGCATCGTCAAGCGATCAACCTCAACTTCAAATAACAAGTCACCGGATGGTACACACGCCTCCCTGGAACCTCCTATATGATTGAGCAGCATCTAACGGAGAATATCATTTTCGAGAAAAGTAACACTTTCTAAGGAAAACGTATTCTGGTACACGTCAAACTAACCTTTGTTTTGCATGTACCGAATACTTTGAAGTTCGCCGTACGAGACCAGTCGTCTCTACCGACTCACGATGATTAATGTTTCTACGTCACAAACATGTCCAATTTCTGAAAATTTGATTGCATGACAATAAATAAATAAATAAATAAATAAATAAATAAATAAATAAATAAATAAATAAATAAATAAATAAATAAATAAATAAATAAATAAATAAATAAATAAATAAATAAATAAATAAATAAATAAATAAATAAATAAATAAATAAATAAATAAATAAATAAATAAATAAATAAATAAATAAATAAATAAATAAATAAATAAATAAATAAATAAATAAATAAATAAATAAATAAATAAATAAATAAATAAATAAATAAATAAATAAATAAATAAATAAATAAATAAATAAATAAATAAATAAATAAATAAATAAATAAATAAATAAATAAATAAATAAATAAATAAATAAATAAATAAATAAATAAATAAATAAATAAATAAATAAATAAATAAATAAATAAATAAATAAATAAATAAATAAATAAATAAATAAATAAATAAATAAATAAATAAATAAATAAATAAATAAATAAATAAATAAATAAATAAATAAATAAATAAATAAATAAATAAATAAATAAATAAATAAATAAATAAATAAATAAATAAATAAATAAATAAATAAATAAATAAATAAATAAATAAATAAATAAATAAATAAATAAATAAATAAATAAATAAATAAATAAATAAATAAATAAATAAATAAATAAATAAATAAATAAATAAATAAATAAATAAATAAATAAATAAATAAATAAATAAATAAATAAATAAATAAATAAATAAATAAATAAATAAATAAATAAATAAATAAATAAATAAATAAATAAATAAATAAATAAATAAATAAATAAATAAATAAATAAATAAATAAATAAATAAATAAATAAATAAATAAATAAATAAATAAATAAATAAATAAATAAATAAATAAATAAATAAATAAATAAATAAATAAATAAATAAATAAATAAATAAATAAATAAATAAATAAATAAATAAATAAATAAATAAATAAATAAATAAATAAATAAATAAATAAATAAATAAATAAATAAATAAATAAATAAATAAATAAATAAATAAATAAATAAATAAATAAATAAATAAATAAATAAATAAATAAATAAATAAATAAATAAATAAATAAATAAATAAATAAATAAATAAATAAATAAATAAATAAATAAATAAATAAATAAATAAATAAATAAATAAATAAATAAATAAATAAATAAATAAATAAATAAATAAATAAATAAATAAATAAATAAATAAATAAATAAATAAATAAATAAATAAATAAATAAATAAATAAATAAATAAATAAATAAATAAATAAATAAATAAATAAATAAATAAATAAATAAATAAATAAATAAATAAATAAATAAATAAATAAATAAATAAATAAATAAATAAATAAATAAATAAATAAATAAATAAATAAATAAATAAATAAATAAATAAATAAATAAATAAATAAATAAATAAATAAATAAATAAATAAATAAATAAATAAATAAATAAATAAATAAATAAATAAATAAATAAATAAATAAATAAATAAATAAATAAATAAATAAATAAATAAATAAATAAATAAATAAATAAATAAATAAATAAATAAATAAATAAACAAACAAAGTTGTCGTCGTAAATGACTAACCGATGATGAGTTATGATGGCTGAAATACACTTAAATTAATTTCTTAATTTTCATTTTATTTTCTTATATTTCATTTTTCATTTTATTTATTTTTATTTACCGTTTTTAATTTTTACTTTATTTTAGTTTTTATTTTATAATTTGTTTATTAATTCCATTTTCGAAAATATAAAAAATAATTTAAGTGTATGAATGTGACCAGATTCCACAAACCTTCTAGAAAGTTTTGTTCGGAATATGGTAACTTTACGTTATGAAAGTAAATAAGTTGGGTTATGGATGTGAATTTCATGATATTTTGTAACATTTTGGAATATGAAAATGAATATAAGAAGTATGGAAGTTTCGCAGATTCACCATGTGAGAATCTAGAAAAACGAGTGTCGAGCGACCTAGCGCCGAAGGAGCGACTTGGCGCCAAAGCCTAGCAACCAGGAGCCTAGTGAGCGACTAGGCGGTCAATGTAACCAACCTGGTGCTCATCTTGAGAGACCAGGCGCTGGTTGGGCGCTCCTATAAATACCAAACCTCATTCCGACACGCTTCATCATTCGACATTCAAACCCTCAATCTCTCTCTCTCTCTCTCGATTTTCGATCCACTTGAAGCTCGTGCTTTTCTCTCCTTCCTCCCACAAATTCTTTCTAGCGAACCTAAATTAAAACACATTAAAACATTATTATAAATCCTAAACACATTATTATTAATATCATTATTATTATTAACTAAGTTCTTAAAGCTCTCAATCTAAGAAGTTGTTTTGATGAGGCCATCATTATCAAAATCATCATCTTTAATTCTTGAAAGGAGTTAGTTTTATGTGTTTAGGTGATTTAATTGCTTTCTTATAAATTTGACATGTTTTAAAATAAAACCATGAAACATGGATAAACTAATTACTTGACTTTATGATTAAAACCATTCGTAAGTAGAAACATTGTTTTAGGTTTTATGTGATCTTCATCCTAATTGATTTATTGCTTTACAAATCACATAGAATTCATATTTAGCTAAATAAGACCTAAAAACATGTTATAGTTATGTTTAATTAGAAGATTATGTGTGCATTAATCAAAACCCGCTTAGTAATATTTCTTTGTGTTTTAGGTCTAAACCGGAAATATATATGGTAATGGGGTTCCGTGAGCTCCCCAAAAGAGCACAGTTGCAACTTCTTTATTTGGGTTTTGAGCTTTTAGACTCACCCCCTGAGCCAAGCATACTTACACTTTGCAACAAACTAAAGACATTCAATGTCCATGAAAAAGGAACGTGGGCCTCCAAAGCCCCGAGTCCACACACATTTTGCTTGTAAGAGTAATCCTATCCCCTTATAAAATTAAAAAAGTGGAGCGAAAAAAATGAATGGAAAGAAAAATGAAGACACAGAAATAAAAAAGCAAAAAATTGAAAAAAAAAAAAGAAAAGAAAAAAAAGAAAAATGAAAGATGGTGATTGAGTGCATTGCATCCATGCATTCGTTTAGGGTTGAGGAGTAACCATGAATAGGACATACATCGAGATGGAGTCAAGGATGTAAACCATGATTCACTTTCAAAATCTAAGTCAACGTCCTTCTCGTACAAGATAGAGTTGTCACAATCCATCTCATATCAACAGCATCGACAGTCGAATCTAACGTTTGGGTCATAAGACGTGGTATAAGTCTAGTTTGAAGTGATCATCTAGTGTATCCCCTTTCGAAGTGTAGTGTGGTTCATAGGAAGACACTCTGTTATAAATTGCTAGCAATGTTACACTTTTAGCCAAAATTTAAGAGTTGAAACAGGGTCTTGAGTCTCTTAACACCCAAGTAAATAACCTCAAAAAAGAGAGAGTCACCATTCAAGACATTTAAAAGCTTGTCAAAAAATTGACCAACAACGATGTCTACCATGATCCTCCTCCTCTTGACCAAAATGTGACTGAATCAAAGCCACAGCTGATCCCAAGAGTTTCCTTAGTGCCTTCAAATTCATCATGAGCGTGAACAAACTCGATGAGAAGCTTTACCTTAGGATCTTACCCATGGCACTGAAATCGAAACCTTAGAAATGGTTCTTCTCTCTCCCGATCAAAGACATAGAAACATGGGAAGATATCACTCATGCATTCATCAACCTCTACATGTGTAATACCTAAGTCACCACTTCTCAAAGGGAACTAGAAATCATTGAACAAGGGTGAAATGAAGGGTTTACATCTTACTTAGTTCGTTGGAATGGAGTTGCAGCTAGATTGACTATCCCTCATGAGGAAGATATGGCCAAGATTTTCATTTTTTTTAACCTACTTCTTGAGTACAAGGATCATCTCAAGTATTTGGGTCTTGAAGCCTTTGAGCAAGTTTACTCCATTGGTATTTAAATTGAAGAAGACTTGAGGGAGAAGAATAGCAAGGTAAAATAATGGTATGATAACATTTGGGGGGATGAGGATGACAATGGTAGTTATTCGGAAGTTTCAGAGTAGGATTAGGGCATACTCAAGCTGAACATATGAAACCATCTAGTGTCTACATTTGAGATCAATATGAGCGTTATGAGTAAGAGTCTTTAGCTTTATTACTGTTTAGATCGAGTTAGAGAGTCTCTACACGTAGCCTTTTATATTACCTTCTAATTTTATGTATTCGAGTCTATGTCATTAGGATTAGGTCAAGTCTTTCAGTTAGCCTTCATCCACTAGTTTCTCACTTTTTACTCTTCATCGTGTAAATTCTCCAGTTGAAATTAATAAACTTCCACTTTTCATTATCTCTTAGATTTCCATCGTGCTTCAAGAAATTAATGACCTCCAAAAAAAAGGGAAATTAGATATGCTCAAAGAGTCCTTTCTTCCATGACATATAAAAACAATCATCTCTTTTCTCCCTGCAATTCATAATCATCTTCTTTTCCAAATTATCCCTTCACAATCAACTTCCCTTTCAAATCATCCTTACCATACCCATTATACAAATCAACCACTTTCTCCCCTATTTACCTAAACCCAACCTATGATGTGTAGGAAAAGACGTGTGCGAAAAAAAGGGACAGATAGAAAGAAAGAAAGAAAGAAAGAAAGAAAGAAAGAAAGAAACAAAGAAAGAAAGAAAGAAAAAAGAAATTTTTAAAATGAAATAAAGTTCAAAAATAAAAAAGATTCAAAAATTTTATACTCAAAGTAAAATGGGCAAATATTTTCAATTCAAAAATATATTTTAAGTTAAGCTTGTCTTAGAAAAAGTCAATACACATCTACGCACCATTCTTTCAACCTTACACCTCTTAGCTTATGTCCATTACATTTCATCTCTTTGCCCACATTCATTCAAATCAAAGGCGTAGCCCACATTATATCCAAGTCCCCTCAAAAAGCATCTCAATGTCCCTAAAAGCTTTTCAAATCCAAGTCCTAGCCTCATTATATCTCAAGCCTTTAACACCATATCTCATGCTTAGTCCCTTCTCAAAAATACAAACTTTGTCCAACATTTCAAATCTAGTAACACCCTTTGAGCATTTTCCATAGTCCGCTAGGTGGAAAACTCGAAAGGGTGACCTAGGCAAAAAAATAGGACAGCCTGCTAGGTTGAAAACCCGAAAGGGTGGCCTAGGCAAAAGTTAGGGCATTATCACATCTCTTACACCCACGCACGAAGTACGGCGATCTGATTCCATTAGGATACGTAGGTAGCCTCACCTCGAGGTCCCACCACACTAATAAAAATATATGAGGTCATTTTATCATCAGAAATGTTAGGAGCACCATTATTTAGTCTAGAACTTGACATAGACTCGAGTTCTAACAACCATGTCTTAGTCAACCCCATCATTTTCACCTTTGAGTCAAAAATTTGCCCCTTTTTTTTTCTTCATCACTAGCTATTCTTTGTACTCCCTTAATATAATACCCCATATTTTCACCTGTTGTAAGGAATTATTTTTTTATTTTATACTTGTAATTTTAATTTTTTTTTATTGAAAAGTTGTATTCAATAAGAATATTAAAACAAAGGAATTTTAATAAATTTTATTTGTGTTTATAAATAATATTTTATGTTTTATAAAACATTTAGGAAAGTTTTAAAAATAGAAATTCTAAGAGTTTCCTAATTGATTTTAAGGCAAGGGCATTAAAGTATTTTCCACTATTTAGGATAATTATGGGCTTCACCCAATTTTGGGGCCTATAAATACCCTTTAAAACCCAATTTTCAGATTTCATCTTTCATATTTGTGATTAGGATTCCAAAATTTAGAGACAGAAAAAAAAAAGAGAGAGAAAGAAAAAAAAATTCGTTGTCGCTTTTGTTTGCTGGAGCCTCGCCGGACCTACCACCTGCCAACCGCCGCCAGCCGCCACCTGCACTGCCGTCGCCGGCCAACCTTTCTTCCCCCTTGTTCGGTATTTTCGAAACTATAAAAAAAATTCTTCTTCTTTCTTTTTGATTCAATTTTGCAAATTCATGTTTATATTAATGATTAATCATGTTTTCTTAAGTTTCAATCATGTTTTATGAAGTTATGATTTGTTTTAAAGCATGCATTAATTTGTTGTTCATGAAGTTTTAGATTAAGGTTTATAAAGTAATAAAAATTCTTGATTTTAATGAGTTTTAATGATTTGAACTTCAATATTATGATCATGAATTGTTGTTGGGTGAATTTATGATGATTTTAAAAAGTTTAGATTGATTTTTAAAGGCTTTAAAAATAAAATAAATTTCTGTCCAAATTTTGTAATCATGAAATTCAATAGGATAAATATTATGATCATGTTTAGGCTTATGAAAATTATTCTAAAGTATAAATTGGTTTCATAATGATGTTAGTATATTGTAAAAGAGTTTTATGATGAATTTATGATGTTTTTATGAGTTTTCCATGTGTTTAAAGTTAAGTATAATTTGAAAATATTATAAAAGCAAGTTAAAATACGTTTTAAGTGTTCATATTATGCTAGTATGATCACATATTAATTCTATAATGTTAAATATGATTCTTAGTATGTTTCACGAAGTTTAAAAGTGATTTTAAGCATGTTTAACATGCTGTCCCGATTTTGTATAGTGAATAATTATGATTTTAAAGTATGTAATTAGCATGAATTGATCATATAAATTTAGTATTACAGTATTAATATCATATTTTTATCATAAAACACTATAGTCATGTTCTAAGATCAATATACAATACTTAGATGCATTAAAAGCAATTATTACTTACTATGTCACATGCATGTTACTATTTTTACTGGGCACAAATATGTATTATTAAAAATTTACAGCTTTATTTATTTATTTATCGAAAACCCATCAAAAATTCATAAAAACATCAAGATCGAATTCTTCATAAAACTCTTTTACAATCCACTACCAACATCATGAATCAAATCTATGCTTTAGAATAATTTAAATTTTCATAAAACAAAACATGTTCATAATATTTATTCCATTGATTTTCATGATTACAAAATTTGGACAGCAATATAATTTACGTTTCAAATCTTCAAACATCAATCTAAACTTCATAGAATCATCATAAATTCACCCAACAACAATTCATGATCATAATATTGAAGTTTAAATCATTAACACCCGTAAAATCATAAATTTCATAATTTCATAAACCCTAATTCAAAATTTCGTGATCAACAAATAAATTCATGCTTTAAACTAAATCATAACTTGATAAAAACATAATTAAAACTATAGAAACATGAATTTGCAAGATTAAATCAAAAAGGAAAACACAAGAAGAATTTTTTTTTTATTTTAATTTTTCGAAAAATACCAAAAAGGTAAGGAGGGTGGCTGGCGGTGGGCTGCCGGTGGTGGCACGGCAGCAGGGCAATGGTGAGGTGGCTGGAACAAGTATTTTTTTTCTTCTTCTTCGGAAATTTCCGACTTCCTCCGTTTTTTTTTCTTTTTTTTTTGTTCGAAAATCATTTTTCTCTTTTTCTCTTAAAGTTTTTGGAATCCTAAATCACTAAGTTGTAATTTAAATCTGAAATTTTGGGTTTTAAGGGGTATTTATAAACCCCAAAGTAGGATTTGGTGAAATTACATAAATAATCTTAATCTTTGAAATTACTTTTATGCCCTTGTTTTAAAACAATTCAGGAAACTCTAAAAATTGTATTTTTAGAAAATTTTTAAGATATTTTAATTCTCTCGTTTTCTCTCAAAATTTTTGGAATCCTAAATCACTAAGTTGTTATTAAATCTGAAATTTTTGGTTTTACGGGGAATTTATAGGCCCCAATATAAGATTTGGTGCAATTACATAAATACCCTTAATGGTTGAAATTACTTTTATGCCCTTGTTTTAAAACAATTCAGGAAACTCTAATAATTGTATTTCTCAAAACTTTTCAAAATAGTTGATAAAACATAAAATATTTTTTATAAACATAATAATTAAATGATTAAAATTTATCTAAATTTCCTTTGTTTAATATTCTTATTGAATTTAATATCTCAATAAAAATATTAAAAACATACGTATAAAAAATACGAAAATAACTCCTTAAAATACGTGAAAATATGGGGTGTTACAATCTACCCCCGATAAAAGAAGTTCCGTCGTGAAACTTTATGTCAATTATTGTATCGAATTTAAATAGAGACTACGTTTACTTTAAGATTTTTCATTTTGAAACTATATTGTTGTAAGCTTTAGACATTTAACTCAACCTTTTCTTGACAACTTCTAATGAAGAGACATTAAACTTTCATAAAACATTACTAAAAAGATGTAAAAACTTGCGAAATTGAGGGTAAAAACGCGCGAAATCAGATCGCATTCTAGACCCCTTAAGAATCGAGTTATGTCCCCGTAACTCTACCTCTTAACCTGAAATAACTCTGGATACTTTTCTCTCATCATATTTTAAATCTCCTAAGTAGCTTCTTCGGTTTCTTGTTTAGACCACAACACCTTCACTATTTTGATACTTTTCCTACGAGTATCCCTGACCTTACTATGAAGGATCTTAATTGGTATCTCTTCATAGGTTAAACTCTGGTCTATCGCTATTGTTTCAGGTTGTAACACATGTGACTCATCCGGCACATATTTTCTTAGTTGAGACACATGAAAGACATTGTGAACCTTGCTCAACTCCATTAGTAATGCTAACATATAGGCAATCTTTCCAACCCTTTGCATGATCTCATAGGGTCCTATATATTTCGGGCTCAATTTCCCCTTCTTTCCGAACCTCATTACACCTTTCAATTTTGATACTTTAACTAGCATCTTATCACCAACATCAAACACAACTTCCTGACGTTTTTGATCCGCATAAGACTTATGTCTATCTTGTGCTGCCTGAATCTTTGCTTGTATTACCCTTAACTTATTGTTGGTTTCTTCAATCAATTGAGGTCCTAGAATCACTGTCTCACCTATGTCACTCCAACGTAAGGGACTTCTGCATTTCCTTCCATACAAGGCTTCAAAAGGTGCCATGCCAATACTTGCATGGTAGCTATTCTTGTATGAGAACTTAATAAGATCTAAGCAATCTTCCCAATTCCCTTGAAAATCCATTATACAAGCTCTTAGCATGTCCTCCAAAGCTTATACGGCTCTCTCTGTTTTTCTATCAGCTGGTACATGGAAAGTTGTGCTCATTTTCAACGCTATACCAAAGTTCTCCTTGACACTTTTCCAGAATTTTGAAAGAAACCTAGAATCCCTATCTGACACGATATCCTTTGGAACTCCATGTATCCTCAAAACATTCTTTATGTAAGCCTTTTCACGTTGTTCCATCCTCCAAGTCTCTTTCATTGGTATAAACACCACTGATTTAATAAGCCTATCCACCACAACCCATATGGTATCATTTTGATTCCTCGACTTTAGCAAGCTAGTTACAAAGTCCATTGATATGCAATCCCACTTCCATCCTGGTATGTCGAGTGGTTGGACTTTGCCTTGTGGTCTCTTATGCTCAAATTTCACCTTTCGACAAGTAAGACATTTGCTCACAAATTCAGCCACTTCCCTTTTAATCCTAGGCCACTAATACACCTTCTTCAAATCCTTACACAGCTTATCGCCTTTGAGATGCACCGAATACGGTGTATTATGACCTTCCTCCATAATTCCCGTTTCAAATCTTCACACTTCTATGGTACACAACACCTTCCTTTGTACCACAAGCTTCCATCATCATGGATTTTGAAGTCCATAGCCTTTCCTGCTTTCAATTTTTCCTTTATTCTATCCAATTTCACATCTCCCTCCTGGTTCTTCTTAATCTCCTCAAATACTGTTGGTTGGTTACTAAGATTAAAAAATATTCCATCCAACTCTCCCTCCTTCACTATCTCCAAGTTCATTCTCTTCATTTCTCTACATAACTTGTCAACGACCACTAAAGAATTCACTACGTTCTTCGTTTTACGGCTTAAAGCATCTCCTACTACATTGGCCTTCCCTTCATGGTATTGGATATCTTGATCGTAATCCTTGATCAACTCAAGCCATCATCTTTGTCTCATGTTTAAATCCTTTTGAGTGAAACAGTACTTTATGCTCTTGTGGTCTGTGTAGATTCTACATTTTACTCCATACAATTAGTAATGCCTCCATATCTTTAAAGCAAACACAATCACTGCTAGCTCAAGATCATGAGTAGGATAGTTTGCTTCGTATGACTTCAGTTGTGTCGAACTGTATGCAATCACCTTTCTATTTTGCATTAAAACACATCCCAAACCATTTTAAGAAGCATCATTGTACACATCATAAGAATCACTTCCATCTGGCAAAGTCAGCACCAGAGCCGTAGTGAAACGCCCCTTTAAGGTCTGAAATGCCTCTTCACATTTATCACTCCATACTAAGTTACTGTAATACCCCATATTTTCACGTATTTTAAGGAGTTATTTTCGTAATTCATACGTATGTTTTAATATTTTTGTTGAGAAATTATATTCAATAAGAATATTAAAACAAAGGAAATTTAAATAAATTACAATTAAAATAATTATTTTGTGTGTATAAATAATATCTGATGCTTTGTTAAATATTTTGAAAAGTTTCTAAAAATATATTTTTTACAGTTTCCTAAATTGTTTTAAAACATGGGCATAAAAGTAATTTCAAGCATTAAGGGTATTTATGGAAAAGCACCAAATCCTACTTTGGGGCCTATAAATACCCCTTAAAACCCCAATTTTCAGATTTATTTTGCAACTTTAGAATTTAGGATTTCCAAAAATTTAGAGAGACAGAAGAGTGAAAAAAAGGAGTTCGGAAGTTCCGAAAAAAAAGAAAAAAAAAAATAGCAGCCTTGCTCGCCACCAGCTCCGCCGGGCGCCACTTGCTGTCGGCAACCAGCGCCGACCACCCTCCTCCCCTTTGGTATTTTTTTCCAACCCCTTTGTAAAAAAAAATTCTTCTTATTTTCTTTTTGATTCAATTTTGCAAATTCAGGATTATATTAATAATTAATCATGTTTCTATAGTTTTAATTATGATTTAGTTTAAAGCATAAATTTATTTGTTGATCATGAAATTTTAAATTAGGGTTCATAAAATTATGAGATTCTTGATTTTATGCGTTTTAATGATTTAAGCTTCAGTATTATGATCATGAATTGGTGTTGGATGAATTTAAGGTGATTTTATGAAGTTTACATTGATTTTTAAAGGCTTTAAATATAAATTATATAATTCATCATAAAATCTTTTATAATCCACTAACAACATCATGAATCAAATCTATGCTTTGCAATAACTTTTCATAAAGCAAAACATGTTCATAATATTTATTCCACTGATTTTCATTATAACAAAATTTGGAAAACAATATAATTTATGTTTAAATCCTTTAAAAATCAATCTAAACTTCATAAAATCATCATTAATGCACCCAACAACAATTAATGATCATAATATTGAAGCTTAAATCATTAAAACCCATAAAATCATAAATTTCATAATATCATAAACCCTAATTTAAAATTTCATGATCAACAAACAAATTCATGCTTTAAACTAAATCACAATTTCATAAAAACATTATTAAAACTCTAGAAACATGAATTTGCAAGATTGGATCAAAAAGAAAAAGAGAAGAAGAATTTTTTTTAAGTTTTCAAAAAACACCAAAAGGGAAAGGAGGGTGGCCAATGGTGCTGCGGTAGCATAAGCGTGGGTGGTTTGGATTTTGTGATTAGTGGTTTAGTGCCTTTCTTCTCAACTTTCTTAACCATTTTTTTATGACGGTTTCTTGGTGCTCACTTTCTTTTCCTTCACTTCTTCTGCAACAACGTCCTCCATTGGTTCAATTTCCTTTTCTTCTTATTCAACTTCTTCTTCCTCAACTTCTTCATCCGACTTTGTTTCAGACTCAGATTCCTTCTCATGTTCAGATTCTTCAACAATCTCTAGTTCTTTCGATTTTGAGGTCTCTATTGGTACAGGAGTTGATTCTTTGGATTTTGGTGTGGGTGGCTCTTTGGCAGTGGTTGATTTTGTGGATGTTGGTGTGGAAGATTTGGTGGTTTTGGCGGTTAATTCTAGTGTAACCGCCTTTGTGTTTGTTTTTGTGGTAGATTTTGGTGTGTCGGATCTTATTGTAAGGGCTTTTGAAGTTTCAGACTTGGCGTTCTTTCTAACCAACGACACTTCTTCCTCTACATCGACTTCCTCCTCCATCACATCTTCTATCATCGACTTACTATTTTGTCAACCATCTTCTTTGTTTTCTTCGTTTTAATTTCAGGAAATTCACTAACTTCTTTCTCAACCAATCGTGTGCTTCTTCTGTTGGACATGATGAGACTGAATGTTTCCTCTGCTTTGAGCAATAAAACTTAGAACAATGTGAGTGAGAGAAAGAAGAAGAATTTAGAAGATATAGGTTTTTGTGTGAGAGAAATATAATCAAGAGAATATATAGAAGAAAAAAAATTTACGAAATGAAATGAAAAAGGAAAGTATGATTAGAAGCCTATATTTATAAAAGATTTGAATCAAAACGGTTATCCTTAGAATATTTGAAAGATATTTGTCCGTTCAACCAAAAAACAGTTGCCATAAATATAACCGTCATTACATTTATTTCCAAAAAAATTGAATTTTTGAAAATAAACTGACTGACTAAAATAACCACCTCATAAATCTGGTTCCCTAATGGTTTGCAACTAGTCTGTGCCAACTTACTCTTTACAAGATTATGGTAAGGTACTTGAGTAATAAATTGATCAGCTCATCATCGCAAAAGAACTTTGTGATACTTAAAAAGGAAGAAAAAAAAAACACAACAAAAACAATGTATACATATTGACATCATTTGACTAGCCAAAGGGACAAGTCAAGACCTAAGAGCTAATTGTCTAATTTTAATCATACCCAACTAGGTACGAAACTTTATGAACATTTCTCTGTTCAAAGATTTTGTAAAAATGTCAGCTAGTTGATCTTCTGACCTGCAAAACTCCAATTCTACATTACCTTTTTCAACATTGTCCCTTAGAAAATGATGTCTGATCTCAATACGATTGGTTTCAGAATGTTGGACAAGATATTTCGAAATATTGATTGCACTTGTGTTATCACATAAAATGGGAACACTTCTAAGACATATCCCAAATCCTTTAGTTGTGACTTTTTCCAGAAGAGTTGAGCACAACATAAAGCAGCAACAATGTACTCAGACTCTATTGTGGATAAGGCCACAGAATTTTGTTTCATAGATCCCCATGAGATAAGGCAAGAACCTAAGAAGTGAGCCATTCTAGAAGTGCTCTTCCTGTCCACAATAAAACCAGCAAAGTCAACATATGAGTATCCCATAAGATTCATACTACTACCTTTTCGATACCACAAACACAGATCATCTGTACCATTGAGATATCTTAAAATTCTCTTAACAACCTTTAGGTGAGATTCTTTAGGGTTGCTTTGAGATTTTGCACACAACCCTACTGAAAACACTATATCTGGCCTACTGGCTATTCAGTAGAGCAAGGAGCAAATCATACCCCTATAAAACTTACCCTCAACACCTTTTCCCTTCTCATCAAGGCTCAATTTTTTCGAAGTTGGAATAGGTATTTCATAGGATTTGCTGTCTTGCAAGCCATATCTTTTCAGCAACTCCTTGAGGTACTTCTATTGATGAATCATAATTCCTTCCTTTGTTTGCTTGATTTGATGTCCTAGAAAGAACCCAAGTTCTCCCATCATACTCATCCACAATTCACTTTTCATCAATTTGCAAACTCGTTACACAAATCAGGATTAGTAGCTCCAAACAAAATATCATCTACATATATCTAGACCACTAGTAGATCAGTTCCCTTTTTCTTTAAGAATAGTGTCTTGTGAAGTGAACCACTCTTATATCCATTTTTAAAAAGAAAACTGGAAAGTCTCTCATACCTATCTGTAGGAGCTTGTTTGAGACCATAAAGAGCTTTGTCAAGTTTAAAAACATGGTTTAGCAAGTCACTATCCTCAATTTTAAAAGCATGGTTTGGCAAGTCACTATCAGAAGGATGGAGACACTGAAACCCGCCCTTACACTCTCACTTTAAATGGTAAGTTTCTACATGAAGGGTAGAACCTTCCCTACTACAAGTTTTTGGAACCATTTTGTGGCAATGATTGGAAGAGGTACCCCAGCTCAGAGGTCTTTGCTAATTCTTACTTCATGAAAGAAGAAACTCCCCCAAGTATAAAAGGAAAATCCGAACTAAATGACCTTAACACACTACGGCTTGGGCTACTTTTTAGATTGGGGTATGATACACCTTCTGAATAAGAAGTTCGTATGCCTATGAACACTGAATCTTTCGATCCCACCAAGCTCATCACACCGACAAGTCATGTCGTTAAAGGAGGACGCAAGACCGTAATGCTAATCACACCGGAACTGAAGACCATGGATTTCACCTTACAGATGACCCTATGTTTGATGAGTCCAAGTTTTAGTTTGAATCTGTGCTCGAGTCTAGTGCCAAAGAAAGTCCTAAGATAACTAATAAGTCTAACAAAGAGTCCAGCTCCCCTTAAGAGTCTTCAATTAAGGCAAATTTCGATGTCGTGATTGATGAATTCAGTAATATGTCTTCATTTGCATACTCTTTGCCTCCTTATTTTCCTTCAGATTTATATGATTGCTCTATTTCACAATCTGAAATTCAATACGGAACTGAATTAACAAAGGTTGCAGAAGAACATGAGAGTAAAACTATAATAATTGAGGAAACAGAAAAGGTTAACAATTCTAATAATGAATTACCCAGAGAATTGCAAATTGGCCTCACACTCAATCCTCAACAAATTAGCATGGTCATATGAAGATGTGTGAGGTATCAATCTAGAAATAACAAGACACACCATCCTGCCAAACCTGGGAGCGAAGCTTGTCAAACAGAAGCTTTAGAAATTGAAACTGGACGTCCAACTGAAAATCAGAGAAGAAGTCATCAAACAATTACTGGCCGGATTCATTAAGGTGTTCCAATACGCTGATAGGGTGGCCAACATCATTCCTGTACTAAAAAAGAATTGGCGAGTGAGAATGCCATGGAATTTCGGAACCTGAATAAGGCCAGTCCGAAAGATGATTTTCTGTTACCCCATATTGATATTCTAGTGGACAACACGGCTAGTTTATTCTCCTTCAGGGACAGATATGCTGGCTATAACTAGGTTAAGGTGGCAGAAGAAGCCATGGAGAAGACAACATTTACTACTCCGTTGGGGTTATACTATTATACGGTTATATCGTTTGGGTTGAAGATTGCTGGTGCCACATATCAACATGTCGCGACCACACTTCTCCACGACATGATAGATAAAGAAGTAGGGGTGGACGTGGATGGCATAATAGTAAAAACTAAGAAAGAGAGTGAACATACTCCTACCCTAAGACTTCATAGGTTCAACATGAGACTCATTGTTAAAAGTTGTGCCTTCGGGGTTACCACGGGAAAGTTGTTCAGTCATGTGGTCAGCGCTAGAGGAATCGAAATCAATCCAACAAAAATCAAGGCCATCATGTCCTTGAAGCCACCCAAAATCAAGAAAGAAATCCGATGATTATTAGGGAGGCTCCAATACATAAGCAGGTTCATCTTTAAACTCACCATAATATCCGAGTCTATCTTCAATAAGTAAAAGAAAAATGCTCCAAAAGAATTGTATGACGATTGCCAATGAGCCTTTGACAGAATCAAAGAGTATCTCACTAATCCGCCCGTTTTGTTACCTCCTACTTCGGTACATCCCTTGTGGATTTACATGACTGTAACTTGAACAGCTGCTGGAGCTATGCTAGCATAAGAAATTGATGGAAAAGAAAATGCCATTTATTACAGGGGAAAATTGTTCTTACAATATCATGAAAAATACTTCAACATCGAAAAGTTGTGCATAGCATTTGTGTGGTCTACTAAAAAGTTGACACATTACTTGCTTACTATTACTGTTCATATAATAAGCTAGGGAGATCCACTCAAGTATCTCTTTGATAACCCTGCAGTTAATGGGAGAATGTTGCGATGAATGATAATGTTGGCCGAATTTGACCATATATTTTTTGTTGCAAAAGTCTATCAAAGGTGGTGTAATTGCAAAATTCTTAGCCGACTCTCCGGATGAATCTGGGCTCAAGGATTATGAATTTCCCAACGAGGAATTAATAATGACAAAAGAGGAAAGTAGGTTTTTGTACTTCGACGGCACCTCCAACAAACAAGGATGCGGGGTTAATGTTCTAATTGTCTCACCGAAATAGGAGCATACACCCATTTATGTGAAATTAGACATTGAAGTAACTAACAACGCCGCCGAGTATGAAGCTTGCATCATGGGGCTTGAAGCGATCGTGGCCTTAAAAGTGTAAAGATTACAATTTTATGGGGATTCATCTTTGATCATCAATCAAATTTCTGGGAAATGGAAGGTTAGAAGTGAGAGTTTAGCTCCATACCAAGCTTATTTAGAGCAAATAGCTTCTTAAATCGAAGAAGTAGAATATACTTACTTGAAGAGAGAAGATAATCAATTCGGGGATGCCCTAGCTATATCGGTGTCTATGGTTCGAATCCCAAACTCTTTTACTGAAATGCCCTTGGTAGTTGAAAGAAGGAAGGAACTAGCCCATATTTGCATGATTGAACAGGGCGAGGTGGTGAACCACCTCACAAAAGAAGACCCTTGGTATGTCGACATCCAGCATTATCTAAAAGGACAATAATATCCCTCAAATACGTAAAACAAGTAACAACGAGCTTTAAGACTCCTAGGCTGTCAATAAATTATCCAAGGGGGTGATTTGTATAAGTGATACTACAATGGTCTACACCTTTGGTGTGTGGATAAGCAGGAGTCTCGCAGGATCATGGATCAAATACATGCAGGAGTGTGTAGAAACCAAATGAATGGGCTAAAATGCTAGCTTCCAACATCATGAAGGAGGGATATTATTGCAATAGATATATGAGACATTGTTACAAGTGCAAAAGACGCGCGAATGCTCAACATATAACTCCATCCTTACCCCACTCTCTATCATCTACGTGGTCATTTTCGACATGGGTATTGACGTGATCGGAAAAGTTACTCCTCCAGGTTCTGGAGGACATGAATTCATACTGGTGGCAATCGATTACTTCACTAAATGGGTAGAAGCTGCTTCAAACTGTGCACTATAAGCTAAACACGTGGTTCAATTCATCAAAACAAACATAATATGCCGATATCGAGTGCCACATGAAATAATCAGTGATAATGACGCTCATTTTCAAGGTGAATGTGAGGATCTACTCATGAAATACAAGATTCAACATTAAGGGGATTCTATCAAAAATGACAGAGATTTGTAGGGATTGGCCTCTCAAGTTACCATTCGCTCTATAAGGATATCGAAAGTCAATCTGAACATCCACTGGCGCTACACCTTTCTTCTTGGTCAATGGAACGGAAGCTGTGGACCTGGGGCTTTAGGGGCCCATGTTCCCTATCTTACGGGACGTTTGAATGTCGTGTTTAGTTTGTTTGCATAGTGTGATTATGCTTGTCTTGGGGGTGAGTCTAGCAACTCAAAACCCAAGTAGATAAGTTTCCACCGTCCTTCTTTCCGGTGCTAACGGAACCCCATAGGTCATAGCCCAACGGCAAAATGACAGCTAAGGATAAGAAGGTCTTATATCTTTGTATTCGGGGACGAGGGTAAGGACAACAGTAGGTCATAGTGTCCCCCCTCGTATAGCGGCCTCTACTTGTTCTCATATGTAATTTCACATTCATAATATCGAATTACAGCAATCATATTTCCGGTTTAGACGTAAAAACACGTATGGAAATAATGCCATGAGCGTTTTGGTTAATGCACACATAATTCTGTTTTATCATGCATGGGTGATCTCTTTAGGATTAAGTTGATTATAATCTTTAATTAGTGGAAACATGCTTTTAGGCCTTTTGAACCAGACATGCATGGATTCTTGGTGATTTGAAAGCATTAAAACATATAGCATGAATTCGCATAAAACCCTAGGCATGGCTCCTACTTTAGATTAATTTTAGTTTAATGTCGAATCATGAATTAATCAAGATTACATGAATTAATTATGAACATGTTAATTCTCAAATAAAGCATTAATATCACTTAAACATGTAATCTAACTCATTTGGAGAACTCAAGGCGAATATTTCGATGTTGTTGGTCTCATTCGAAGTACCTTTTCGTGCAAGTCGATGACCCTTTAGAACCGAGACCTTGATGAACCTTAATTAATTAGTAATAATAATGAGTGTTTGGCACAGTTTTCAAAGTCAGGCATGAAAACCGAGGGAGTTTTAGAGAGAGAAAGTGGCGAGTTAAAGAGAAAGTGAGAGAGCGTTGTGAAGATGTGTGTTGATCATTGTGTGTTGATGAAGGTCGAAGGAGGGGGTATATATAGTGTTGGAAGGAAGGTCATTGAGCGCCAGGACGCTAAGGAAGCCATAGGACTCCCATGGAGCACCAGGACACTCGAGGTAGGGGTGAAAGTATTGGGATTAAAATCGAAGACCGAACCAAATCGAACCATTTTCGGAATTCGGATCAGACATTTTTTGTAATTTGGTGGGTTTTAGGTTGTAAATTTTTTTATTTTTTCGTTTTCGGTTTGGATTTGGATTGGACCCCTCGGTGGACCGGACACAGAAATTTAGACCAAATAGCAATAAACCCTAAAGTCCTTAATGGCCATAAGTCCGCTACTTGTTAAGTAGTTATGCCTAAAAGATGAAAGCTAGCAAAATCCTAAAATTCTCTATCACCCTTGTTCAAAGTGTGTGGTATTTGACTTAGTGAGTTATTGCATAGTACTACAGATTATTGCAACAAATATATTGAGCAGGAATTGTTGTATAAAAAAAAATTCTTTAAAATTCGGATCGGATTGGATCCGAAATCGTAAGACTGGATTTAGGTGGATTGGAATGAAATTAAATATGGATTGGATTGGTCTCAAATTTCAAAGATCGAAAATAAATCGTTTGGATTTGGATTGGGCAATAATACAAACCATAGACTGAAGTTTCACCCCTAGCTTGAGGTGAGCGCTAGGGTGCCCACTAAGTGCTGCAGCGCAGCCCTTTGGGTGCCTGGACGCTGGCTGGGCGCCTGGGTTCTCCTCTTGCGCTATGGAGCTTAAAACTCTAAGCATCCATTTTTACAAGAAATATCTCTGGTGCTTCCTTATTTCATACATTTTCTTCCATAAATCGAATTATTTCGAAATATTACGAGAATATACGAAATTTACTTCCATAACACTATTTCTACACATCCATTACCTAGAGTTGCCATAAACCGAACAAACCTTTCTAAAAGGTTCGTCGAATCCGGTCATATTCGTACGCTTAAATTAATTTATTTATATTCTAAAATGGATTTAGCATGGAAGGGAATATGAAATGAACATGGAAATAACCAAATTATTTTAAGGGTACTTCAATCGTCACAACTCATCATCGGTGAACCCTTATCGACAATGGTTTTATTTATTTATTTTTTATCAAGCACTCAACCTTCAAGAATCGAACATTGTTGCGACGTGGTACATGATAATCATCGGCCGTTAGGAGGGACCAAAAGTAGGTGTCTACAGTTAGCCCTCACTTTGTCGGAGTTTGTAGAGACGACTAGTCTCGTAAAACGAATGTCAAAGTAATTGGTACCTACAAAACAAAGGTTAGTTTTACCATTACCAACATGATATATCCTCAGAAAGTGCTACATTACGTTTCTTGAGGATGAAGAAAGGTCTCCTTCAGTTGCTGCGTGATCGTATAGGAGTTTTCGGAAAAGCATATGTACCATCCGGTTAGATATGAAGTCTTACAGGGTATTTTGGAATTGCTATGTTTTACATGATGGGTTCCTATTTAAAGGGAATCATTTATGCGTGCCTAATTGTTCGATCAGGAAATTATTGGTCAGAGAGGCGCATGGAGGAGGTCTTACAGGGTATTTTGGAATTGCTAAAAGACTGAGCATGCTGCAAGAACATTTTTATTGGCCCAAGATGATTAAAGATGTAGAAGCTGTAATTTCTCAATGTGCTATATGTCAGAAGGCTAAAGTAACTTTTCATCAAGGGTTATACACACCATTACCGGTTCCTGATAGTCCTTGGGAAGATGTCTCAATGGATTTCATTATTGGGCTACCTAGGACTGCGCAGAATAAGGATTCAATCATGGTGGTGGTGGAGAGATTTTCGAAGGTGGCACACTTTACTCCTTGTCATAAGACTGACGATGCTGTTAATGTTGCGGAGCTATACTTTAGGGATATCATTCGATTGCATGGGATCCCTAAAACAATTGTCAGTGATAGGGATTCGAAATTTATGAGCTATTTTTCGAAATCATTGTGGAAGCAGGTCGGTACCAAGTCACTTTTTAGTACTTCCTATCATCCACAAACTGATGGGCAGACTGAAGTGACGTACAGGACCTTGGGAGTATTATTGCATGGATTGGTAAGAAAAACTCAGAAGGATTGGGATTTGAAACTGGCGCATGCTGAGTTTGCCTACAACAGATCACCTACTTATGCAACCAAACATTCACCTTTTGAAGTGGTTTATGGCATTAACCCTAAATTGCCAATTAATTTCATTTGTGTTCCTAAAGGTGAGTTTATTCATAAAACTGCTTTGGATAAAATTGAATATATGTAAAAATTACATGCACAGATCAGAGCAAGGATTGAAAAGGTGAATGATCAGTATAGCTTGCGAGCCAATAAGCACAGAAACCCATGCACATTTCAGGAAGGTGATTTGGTTTGGCTACATCTCAGGAAGGAAAGGTTTCCTTACCACAGGAAAAATAAAATGATGCCTAGATGTGATGGGCCATTCAAAATTTTGTAGAAAGTTGGTGATAATGCTTATCAACTTGAGCTACCAGGTGAATATGGGGTTAATGCTACTTTTAACATTGGTGTCTTATCTCCATATATACCTGATGAATAACTTCGAAGTTTGAGGTCAAAATCTTTAGAAGAAGGCGAGGATGATGCAAGCACCAGTGACAAGATTGACAGTGATCAAATTACTCAATGTGCCAACAACTTCGAAGGTGGGGATGCTAGTAGCAAGGATGCAACCATTGGTGAATTAGTTTCTTATGAAAATATCAACCATATGGGTGCATCCAGGGTAGGGATTTGCATGTGCATGGTCACATGTCAATAACATGGCACGCAAATCAAGGCAAGAATGGTGAATTTGGGGAACAAGATGGTTTTTGCCTGTGAGTTTTTATCCCACAGGGTTTTTCTCATTTTTGGCATTGAGTCTTTTAATTCTTGGTGAGTCTTGTTCATCATAATTATGCTAAAATGCATGGAAGACAGATTCTTGAAGGTTTCTTGATTAAAAGATTGGATCTTGAAGCATTTCTTGAAGTTCTTGAAGGTTCTTAAAAATTGAGGCAAAAATGGACGTTACTTGGGGCGTGTATCTTGGAATTTTTCCAAGATCTTGGGTAGCAAGTATTCTTGTAATTTTTAGCTTAAAATCTGATGATTATCTTGTTAATTAGTTATTTAGATAAGTTGTTAGGATATTTTCTTGATTTGTTAGTTAGTTAGAGTTTGTTAGACAAGATAAGATCAAGTGCAAGTTGCATGATGAGGTGGCATACTTATCTTGTTGTGTGTGTGTGTTGTAGGGGACGAAATTCCTAGTCTTAGGCGTGTTTATTTAATTTATTTTAGTTAGGATTTTATTGTTGATTATACCTGTAAATAATCTCAACATTAGGATATAATTAGTTAAGTGGAGTTAAATAAAAAAAGTTGTTTGTGTACTTGAAAACAAAAATCTGAAATTTAAGAGTTGGTGATTAAATTCTTTATACTGTTGTGATTTAATTAGTAGCTTTGAGGGTGCTTAGGCTTTAATCAAAGGACTAATTGATTAACCTAAAATTAAGAATCTTGGTGATTGGGTCTTTATAGATTCAAAATTTTAGTATATCCCTTTGTGGGTTTTTGTTCGCACGAAAATTCACATCATCTCTGTCATGGGATTAGGAAGTCGTATATACATCTGAGAATCGGAACTGAGGGAGCGAGTACAATTAACTCGTAATCGCCATGACAATACTCTAAATTTATCTTTGCTAACCTAATTCTAAGCCCATCTAATTTTAAATTATGTTTTATAGGGAGATTGCATCATATATGCCAACGCACTCATTAACAAATCATCAACACATAAATCAATCTAATGAATGAGTCATTACCATGTAAACGTTCTTATTTTAGCTAGCATGTCAAAATCATTGGAAATTCACTATAGAGTAGCATAAAAAAAGGGGAGGGGTACAGGAAATCGAGCATAACTACAAAATTCAACTACTAATGGCACAATGAACTTACAAGTTAAATAAACTAAAATATAGTACATGAAAACAATTTGTTGGTGATAATTCAAGTTTAAAGTATTTTTGCATCATTAAAGATAGCTCTCTAGGATAGTATGCTTTAAAGCTTTTTTCTTGAATGTTTATTTCAAGAACCGAAAAAAATGTTTTTGCTTTCTGAATGTTACTCTAAATCTTTAAAGCCTTGGCCCTTCAAACACTTAGCATATGCCGTATAATCTGATTGTTAAACATTGACTAAACTTTCTAATCTCTTTAGTCAAGAAAACTAACTTCAACTTCTTTCTTTTTTGAAAAGATCCCTATTAATACTTTAAGTAGTTTTGTAACCATTATTTTACTATAAAACATCCGAGACAGAGTCAAAAAAAAAAGAAAAAGAAAAACTGTTATGGCAAAAATTTCTACCTGCAAACTAGCTTGGTTGTCAGCTATGAAGGTACTCAGCTAGCAGCTACAGCTTAGAATCGGTCAAGATAGTGGGTCTGGGAATCAAGGAGCCAGAAGAAGAATGAGTCAGGAGGCTACTAGAAGAAGGGGAACGTGGAAGTTGGAGTCAGAGATATTGAGAAGATCGTGCCAAAAAAATAGGAACCGCATTTCAAATCACCTTGAATCTAGCCCATAATCCGAGCTAGTTAGATTCGGGAAGAAGCAACCAATTCAAAGGGAGGAAAACGGATATGAGGAGTGGTTACTCTATAAATAAGAGCAAGGAAAAAAGATATAACACACAATACAATCATAAGGAAATCAATGCTTTATTACTATTATTCACTTGTACGTACATCATATATTTTATTTACATTTTCTAAGCTAGATACTTAGCAGCAATAGACTAGAACTACCTTACTACCTAGCTAGCATCATACATTGTAATTATAAACAATCTTGTTAACTAGTGGACTGTTGGACTCAAAGCCACCCACGGTTTTTTTCCCTGATTTAGCGGGGTTTTCCGCGTCACCACATCTGGTGTCCTCCCCACTCCCGTCCTTGCATTACTTTATTTCTGCATCAAGACAAACAAAACCAGTAATTATTTAGCTATAACCTGAACTAGCTAAGATTTGCCAGCTAGAGCAGATTTTGGCATAAACATTTTGGCGCGCACCGTGGGGCTGTAGCTAGATAATCCATTCACTCAAACACGTTCCGTTTCCTCGAGATAACAAAAATATCCGACCCTATGGCATCTGAAGCATCTCAAAAGGCTACGGAAGAGATGAGGCAAGCGTTGGAGAGAACCCGAGCCGAGCTGGAAAAAGTCAAGGAACATAGCAAAAAGGCAACTGTGGAGTCACAGTCGACTACTGACAACCTCAAGAAAGAGCTAGAATCCGTGAAGAGTAACTAATCCAGGAAGAGGTACACAAGCGAAATCTCTAGCACGGCGAACTTGGATCAAAGCAACAGCGAGTACAGCATGTCGGACAAAGAAGAGGAAGAGGAACCTGGAGAGGAGCAGGATGATCAGCCTAAGAAGAAACCTGCTAAGGAGATGCCGTTCCTATGGCAGCAGAACCGGAAGCTGTACCAGCTACTGTCCAAGCTACCAGCAGCCCCAATCCCCGTAGCTACTAAGGCCAAGCGCAGCTATGCCTTGTCGCCTTTCGTTGAGGAGGTGGCCAGAGTCAAAGTGCGAAAAGAAGCGGAACATCCCAACGTTCACCAAGCTGTATGATGGGACAACAGATCCAGTGGACCATGTCTCTCAATAAAAGCAGAAGATGATGCCACTACCTATCCCTGATGAAGCATGTGGTGGCCACCTTGTGCAAATCGTTTGGGGCGACCCTCACAGGTCCCGCGTTACAATGGCAGATGAACCTGAAGCCGGGGACCATAGAGGATTTCTCCAACTTGGCTAACAGGTTTTACCAGCAATTCCCAAGCAATAGTGCCATGAATAAGCAATCCAGTGACCTTTATAGGATAGTGCAGAAGCCCAACGAAGCTGTTAGATCTTACCTAAACAAATTCAACAAGGAGATGATAGCTATACCCAACCTAGACTCTTCCACGACCATTGAAACCTTCAGGAGAGGGCTACCGTACAGGTCAAGGTTGTACTAGGAACTAACTAGGTACCCGTGCTCCACTTTCGACGAAGTGCAAGCCAGAGCACTAGCTGAAGTCAAAATGGAAGAAGACGAAGCTTCCTGGAGACCAGCTTATGACGACCGCAGGATAGTTAGCCAACGACGCAGCAACTGGAGGCATTAGCCGTATCCTAAACGTGAATCTATTAATAATATCTACCCTTTTTCTTCCTCGCAGGTAACAGGTTATGGCTACGGAGCTAGCAGCTATCCCAACATCGAGTCATATTGCTTCAACGTGGATACTGACGGCGTTATGAACACGTTGCACAAACTGGGAGAAGCTATGCGTTGGCTAAAGAGAAATGACAAGTCGGATAGCTTGAAGGACAAGACGAAATAGTGCAGCTACCATAACGTCCATGGGCACAACACAGAGGAATGCTTCCAACTAAGAAAATAGGTAGCCTACCTGCTCAGGAAAGGGTATCTGAACCACCTGCTAGGCAAGAAGGGCGGACCAAAAGAAGAAATCAAGAAACCAGGGCCACCCCCGCCATCTACTACGTCAAAGTAATTAACTTAATATCTGGTGGATCTGAAATTTGCGGACTAACCTACTCTGCTGCAAAGCGTTTTGCTAGAGATGGAACAAGGACTCCAAGCAAGCCGGACAGCTTGAAATCGGAAGAAGACAAAAGGCTGAAGAACATGACCATTTCCTTTGATGGAGGCGAGGTAGAAGAGGAGGATCATCACGACGGCTTGGTAATCTCCCTACAGTTGCCTCATCAAGAGAGTGATGGTAGACAGTGGCAGCTCAGCCAACATAATCTTCAAAAGCGCGCTAAAAGAAATGGGATTGAAAGATGCTGACATCACCAAGACACCTAAACTGTTGGAAGGGTTCAGTGGAGAAACAAATGACACAGAAGGGGAAATCAACCTAACAACCTGGGCAGAAGGCGTGAACATGACATGCAGGTTCAACGTGGTAGATTATCCCTCCGCATACAATGTCATCCTGGGACACCTTGGATCCACAAGATGAGAGTTGTACCATCTACTTACCAACAAGCACTAAAGTTCCCTTCACCATGGGGGGTCCTAACAATAGTAGGGGACAAAAAGATAGCGAGAGATTGCTACAAAAGGACGTTGAAACTGAAGCTGGCAA
This sequence comes from Suaeda aralocaspica, assembly GCA_016808085.1. Classification (NCBI taxonomy): domain Eukaryota; kingdom Viridiplantae; phylum Streptophyta; class Magnoliopsida; order Caryophyllales; family Amaranthaceae; genus Suaeda; species Suaeda aralocaspica. Next base: position 787,635 of record PYUH01000410.1, on the reverse strand, counting down.
ACATCTAGCAATTACAGGAAGGGTTAGCGCCAATAGGACCTGGCGAGCTACAACTAGATAAAGTGGTGCTAGATCCATCCAAGTCGGAGCAAGTGATCCAGCTAGGAGCCAGCCTGACCGAAGGCCAGAAGACGGGAATCTTAGCCTTCCTAAGGGAGAACGCAGATTGTTTCGCATGGTCCCATGAAGACATGGTAGGTATAGACCCAGAGGTCATAATGCACAAGCTGACCGTGGATCCAGCTATGAAGCCAGTGAAGCGGAAAAGGAGAGAGGAAATTCGCTCCAGAAAGAAACCAACTAATCAACGAAGAGGTGCAAAAACTCTTGGAAGCCAAGAAAATATGGGAAGTGAAGTACCCCGATTGGCTAGCTAACGTAGTGGTGGTCAGCAAAAAGAACGGTAAATGGAGAGTTTGCATAGACTTCACAGAATTAAACAAGGCATGCCCGAAAGACCCCTTCCCCTTACCACATATAGATACTATGGTGGACACAACGGCAGGACATGAGATGCTCACATTCCTAGATGCGTACTCTGGGTATAATCAAATACTAATGCACCCAGAAGATCAAGAGAAGACAGCCTTCATGACGGATAAAGGAATACACTGCTATAAAGTCATGCCCTTTGGATTGAAGAACGCTGGAGCTACCTACCAAAGGCTGGTCAACAAAATGTTTAAAGACCAGCTAGGAGATACAATGGAGGTGTACATAGAGAACATGTTGGTAAAGTCCAAGAAAGCTGAAGACCACATAGAGCACCTACGGCAAACTTTCGAGGTATTAAGAAAATACAGCATGAAACTTAACCGTTCAAAATGTTCGTTCTGAGTAGCTGCAGGTAAGTTCCTAGGTTACATAGTAACCCAAAGAGGCATCGAATCATGCCCCGACAAGGTCAGAGCTATAATAAATATACAATCACCTAGAAACCTGAAAAAAAGTGGAGAAGCTAACTGGCAGGGTAGCAGCATTAAAACGCTTCATTTCTAGCTCATCTGACAAATGTCACTTGTTTTACAATGTCTTAAGAAAAAATGAAGGTTTTAAATGGACAGATGAACATGAAAATGCTCTAAAAGAATTGAAGCGATACTTAATGTTGCCACCGCTGCTATCTAAAGCTCAAGCTAGAGAGTGTTTACAGCTCTACCTAGCCGTAAGCGGTAAAGCTGTAAGCGCGGTCCTAGCAAGGGAAGCTGACAATCAGCAACTCCATATCTATTATGTAAGCAAGTCACTCCTAGATGCCGAGACTGGATACTCCTCATTGGAAAAACTTGTTTTAGCTCTAGTAACGGCATCTAGAAAGCTTAGACATTATTTTGAGTCTTAACCTATACTTGTCATGACTAACTATCCTATTAATGCTGTGTTAAAAAGACCAGAGTTATCTGGCAGAATGGCAAAGTAGGCAATTACATTGAGCAGCTACGACATACGATATCACCGAAGAACCGCAATCAAGTCACAAGTGCTAGCTGACTTAGTCCTGACCTAGAACAAGCTGCACATCTGGAGATGAAGGAGGTTAACCAAGTACAAAACAACCAGGTGTGGAAGATGTTTGTAGATGGCTCCTCCAACTTTAGAGGCGTCGGGCTAGGTATAGTACTAATTAGTACATTTTATGTGAAAAATGCGCAAAAGAAATGACAGTTTTGAAAAGGCTGTGCATCCTTCATAAAGTCCCTTATTAGAAGCTTCTAATAGTCTTTCAAACTTGGCCTTCTCTTTTTCATCAAGAAGTTCAACAGAGGATGGAGTGGGCTCCTGAAATGATGAATGAAAAGAAGTAGGTTCATGTTGAAAGATTGGCAATTGATCACTTAAACCAGGTTGGTTTGAATCTATAGGTTCAACAACACCAGGGATATTAACACCAAATGCATCTCCTAATAAGCCCCTCATATCATCCCGTCCAAGTGGCGCCATTTGGGTACTTATGGTCTCCCCAGTAGTATTTTTAGTAGACTTTCGGTGATCACTCAATACACGCTCAAGAACATCTCCTTTTCCATGAAAGATCCAGTTCTTATACTGCTTGTCAAACCCTTTGAACATAATATGCTGCTCTATTTCTTTTATAGGTAACCATTTTTTCACTAAACATCTCTTGCAAGGGCATAAAGCTTTTCCGTCTATAAGCCCTTCTTTAGCCAGCTCAATAAATTTCAAGGCTCCAGCACGATAAGCCGGATGATTATTAGGTAATTCAATCCAACTATTATCCATTTAATTACCTTCAAAATTAAAAAAACAAAAGAAGCCTTGCACCATTTAAAATATATTAATGATTAAAAAAATATACCCATACAAAAAACATCAACAAGATTCACTCTTAATTGACGATAAAATTTATATAGCAATGATAGAAAAATAAGTAAATGAAAATTGATAATCATATGAGTGTACATATATATGTCAAGGTTGGGTAATTAAAGTCACTATGTCGACATTTTTTTGTAGTGTACTTTATTTGTTACTAAATTAATGGATTATATATTCTTGTCATTTTAGTTGTATATTCCAATATATTGTAGTAGTGGTTTGAATTTCGTTGTTTTATTGCTCTCAAATTTTAATTTATTTATTGTAGTAGTGGTTTGAATTTCGTTGTTTTATTTGTATTCGTAATCTATTGTTATATATCCACGCTTCTAAATTTTATTGATTAATTATCCTAATGTATTTTGTGTGGAGGCATAGGAACAGAACTGTTCTGGGAATTGCTAACTGGGATAGCCATGTTGTGTGTCAAGATGTCAGGAAAGCAGTAAAGGGAAGGCTGCAGGGGCTGAATCAGCAAGGATGGAAAGCTTTTGAGAAGCATTGGGTGTATAAGCTGCTGCAGGCTTAATGCAGGTTCTGATTTTTGTTCTGATGAAGTGTGGATTTGGTTGCAAAAGCTGTAGAACAAGTTGCAGTGATGGTTTTTTCCTCTCTGAGTGCTTAGAGACCTATATATGCATATTTTTGTAAGGTCTTTTTGGATGGTGTTTTGTAGGTTAATGTTTTTGTTCTCAGCAGTTAGGTTTCTTGTATAGTTGCTGTTAAAGTAACAACCTAAGTAACAATTTACAATGACAGTAATGGGAAATAGAAAGGGTATCCAACACAGATCAATTTGCTGGTGGAAACAATAGACAAAGCTCAAAACTTGACACTTCATACACAGTTAAAATAATGTCAACCAACCACCCACTAAGAAGATGAAGCTCAGAAGCACTAGAAGTATGTTAAGGAAAGCAGCAAACCCAGACAAGGGAGTGTCATAACTAAAGCCAACAGACCCCCAATTCACAATCAAATTAGCAGCCAAGGCATAAAAGTATGAAGCCACCATAGCATCTCAAGATAACATCACATGAAGCAGTTCAATACTTCGACCTCAAAGCTCCAATTATGTTGGACTTCAAAAGCACTTCCTCCATCTTCGTACTATTCCCCAACTAAAACTTATAAACATCATTCAAAAGCATTGGTGAGTAATGATCCCTTCCTACCCCTCTAATCTTACTACATTACGACACTAAGCATTCACATAAACTTGGCAACTTACACTCTCCACAAGTTCATAAGAAACCTCAATTTCAGTCACAAATTCAAAATTCTGTGCTTAAACTGAAACACATGAACTACTTAATTTTGAATTTGTGAAAAACCTCAATTTCATAACAAATTCAAAATTGAAAAGAATAAGCATTTTGTCCCTTAACCTGAAACTCATAACATTCTGCCACTCGTTAATCTAAGCTAGCTTACACACAATATTATTGCAAAAACAAAAAATCAATTCAAAAATTAAGCCATAAACTGATTCGAGATCACAGACATGAGTGACTTAAGATGAAATAGCATAAAAATTCAAAAAAAAATTAACATGCATTCACATTTTTTTCCACCAAGAACGTTTTATAAAACTCCTTGACCCCCGAGTTTGGAGTATCCTACTTTCACGCAATTTCAATTTACAGGGTTTAACAAGAAATCGATATTTCACGATCAAGGGTGTAGTACTCTTTGTGGCAGGGGTCCTTATATATCGTTCAATCAAAAATTCAAATCAGTTTAGTAACTCAAACAAATTAGCAGACAAATTAAACTATTCTTCAAAATTATTCCACATACAATTCAAACACACATCGCATCATAATTTAATTGATATCCGAAAATTCCATAAATTATTCCAGAAAATCCAATTAAACTTAACTTTTAAACTAGACTATTATTCCAGAAATCATCTCAGCAAACCAATTAAACTAAACTATTATTCGAAAATTCGATATCATTCAAGAAAATCCAAAATTCCAGAAAACCAAACACACAATATAAATCATCATTATTCTAGAAAATTCAAGATTACAAAACCAATTAAACTGATAGCATTGAGTACATTCAAATATTCGAAAATTCCAGAAAATTCAAACACACAATACAACTCATCAAAAATATTCCAAAAATCAAGATTGCAAAACTAATTTAACAGATTGCATTGAGAACATTCGAAAATTCGAGATTATTCTAGCAAATTCAAACACACAATACAACTCATCATAATTGAATTGAAATATAGGTAAGAGAATAAGTGTTGTTGGAAACCTGATTGTCGTGCAACTCCACCAATCCAAGGATTTAATTTGAGTTTGAAGAGATGCTTGGGAATTGCAATTAAATTGCAAGCGGCGGAGGTCAACCACCAGAGAACCCTCCCGACGATGAACTTATTCGCGGATGGGGAGATTTCGATTGATTAGTGTGAAGACTAACAATTGAATTTCAGTTTGAACACTGAAATTAAAGTTAAATTGTGATTGAGAATTGTTTGGGAATTTATCAGATTAGTGGTGCATGCAGTAGAGTGTTTCATTGGGTTCGTGGAATCGTGGGTGATGAAGTTTGAGAGTTATGAGTGTTTCATTGCGTTTCATTGCATGCAACCTAAACCCTACAAACAACTCCCTCTCAAGTCTCAACCGCCTTTTTTTTTAATTTGATTTAATTAAGTAATGGAATCCCACCAAAAAATAGGAGTTTTTTACAATTTGATTGAATTAATTATGGAATCCCACCAAAAAGCAGTAGTTTAGTTTGCCAAATTTTTGATAATTTAATGTGTCGGGAAAAGTGTCGGAAACATAAGGATACATAAACAAACATCCGACATTTCTAAAGGTGTCGGGGAAAAAGTGTCAGGATATCAAGCATATTGTAGTAGTGTAAAGTCGCCACAAGGGGACAAGATAGTGCGGTCCATCGCTTGCGACTTCAAAACAACTAACAATGAAGTAGAATACGAGGCATTGATTGCACGTATGATAATGGCTAAAGACTTAGGGGCAACAGGTTTGGAGGTGTATAGTGACAGCTTGCTCATAGTTAGCCAAGTCACAGGGGAATTCACAGCTAAAGACTCAAAAATGACCAGCTACTTGGAGCTAGCCAAGCAAGCATTAGCTCACTTCATCCCCCTCAAAATTACTCAGATATCGAGAGATCAGAACACCCAAGCTAATGCCCTAGCTAACCTAGGCTCAGCTCTCAGAAAGAGAAGCTTGACATCTATACCCATAATCCACCTAGCTGGCCCCGCTATAAGCAAACCCGCAAATCAACTAGTACTCACTACAACCAACCAAGAAACAACCACTAACGACCAATCTTAGACCAAACCTTTCTACGACTATCTGCAACACGACAGCTTGCCGGAGGACAAGCTGGAAGATAGAAAGGTTAGGTTCAAGGCATCCAGGTACCAGGTCATCCAGAGAGTACTATTTAAAATATCAGCTAGAGGAATACTCTAGAGATGTTTAGAAAAGGAAGAATGGCAGAAGCAGCTAAAGGAGTTCCATGATGGCCAATGTGGATCGCACATAGCTACGGATACTATTGGCCGACCTTTAGGCAGGATGCAGATAGATACGTGGCTAGATGCGATAGCTGCCAAAGGCATGCTGGCATGTCTCACAAACCCTCTGAAGTCTTGCATCTGACACTAACGCCATGGCCCTCCATGAAATGGGGAATGGATATCGTGGGAAAACTGCCACCAGCTCCAGGTCAAAAGGTGTTCATGCTAGCACTAACCGATTGCTTCTCTAAATGGATCGAAGCAGATGCTTACCAGCAGGTTAGAGACAAAGAAGTAGTCTCCTTTATCTGGAACAACATAATATGCACGTTCGGGGTCCCATCCGATATCGTGTGTGACAATGGGTCGCAATTCATAAGTGACAAAACAAGAGACTTCTGCAGCGAATGGAATATCACCTTAAGTACATCAACCCCTAGGTACCCACAAGCAAATAGGCAAGCTGAGTCAAGCAACAAGTTGATAATCAATGGGATCAGGAGAAGGTTAGAAGCTAAGAAGGGAAGATGGGAAGAAGAGCTACCTAGAATCCTGTGGGCTAATAGAACCACGCCTAGGGCAGCTACATGCCAAACGCCTTTCTCCCTAGTATAAGGATGTGAAGTTGTGCTACCTGCCGAGATAGTCACGCCGACAGCCAGATACGGACTGATTCACAAGAAGCAAACAAAGTAGAGCTAGCTAATGAACTGATACCTTAGAAGAGCTAAGAGACAACGCACTCATCAGAATGGCTGCCCAACAGAAGATAGTCGCCATAAGCTTTAACAAAAACATCAAAGCAAAGGCGTTTCAGCTAGGAGATTGGGTGGGTGCTAAGGAAGGTTTTTGCCAACACCAAAGAAGAAAATGCTGGATAATTAGCTGCACAATGGGAAGGACCGTACCAAGTCATCAAAGTCATAGGCAATGGTGCTTACAGGTTAGCTACAACACAAGGAAAAGAAGTACCTAGAAGCTGGAATGCATGCAACCTGAAGGTGTACCACTTCTAGATCAGACTGAAAGTACAACCCAGCTAACAAGTAAGCCAAGCTAATACAAATATCCTAGCTATGATATTATTTTCTTAACTGTAGAGTCATTGAATGATTAACTTAAAGTCGTTGGTGGAAACACCAACAATTGTCTTAACATAAGCAGGCCCCATATAGGCAACCAAGGAGTCCAGATACTCTGTACAAAGTAGCAACTAAGGCCCAGACGCAACTCAAAGCTATAACGCTATCAAAGGGGAAGTGGATATTAGCTGGAAGCTGCCCCAACAATCAAAACACATAATCAAGCTGCCCCCAGATGGCCTATCAAGTAGCCTCACCACTTACCCGACACAAGGTATGCATACGATCTAACTTAAAGCTAGCTAGCGATCATGAATATATGCATAATAATTTCAAGCTATAATATTATACGCAAAATAGCAAAATCATAGAATGCATTCAAATTAAAGAAATACGAAGTTAATACAAATTGAAAAGGGCCCTAAGGTCATTGTCTGATAAACACAATGATTAAAAAGCTAATGATCTAGAACACAAAAGAGGAAACAACTTTAAGCTTCTTCATTAGCTGGCTCCAGCACCCCTCCTACTTGGCTCTCAGCATGAGGAAGGACAGCTACAGGGGCAGGAGTCTCCCCCACAGTAGCTGCCTCCCCCTCGCCAGCCAAGCTAGCAGCATCACCAGGTGGAGTGGCATCAACCGGTTCAGAGGAAGCAGGAAGAAGGTCAGCCAAGCTGCCAAAATCCTCCAAGTACTCGTCCACCACAGCTTGGCAATCCTTAGCTGTAGCCCCCTTATGATAAACCTCATAAGAAATCATGGCTCTCCCCCTCGTGAGGGAAAAAGCAGCCACATCCCTACTCTCCTCCCTATGGTCCTCCAGCTCCTACTCCAGCTTCTTGTTCTTGTCTAGCAGCTCTTCATTTTTACCCTCATGCTCTTTCTCCCTCTCCTCCAGCATGCACATGAAATCATCTTCCAGCTTGGATTTCAGCACAGCTCACTACATCCTAAGGAGTTCATTCTCCGTCGTCACCTTGTCCAGCTTGAGCAACGTCTGGCTATGCTTAGCAGTGAACCCCTTCACGAAGCTGTTGGTAGCTAAAGCGCCTTGGAGGGCCTACGTGAAATTAAGTTAGGAAAAGCAAGTAGTAGAAAACACACACATAAAATTCACTAGGAAAATAGCTAACCTTAAGGGATTGGCCAGCTACGTGGCCCAACACAACCTCAGGAGAGAGGTTGTTGAGGCGCTGCCTAGCAGCCGGGAATAGCAACTTCTCGGCATCAGGCCACATCCCTTCCTCAACACCTTCCTTAGCCAGGAAGGTAGGAGCAAAAGATAGCTCCAGGTCATCCACAGGAACGGGGTCGGATGACCGAGAAAACTTAGAAGGAGGAGGCATGATAACCGCAGCTTCCACAGGCCTCGAACCTGTGTTCGCAGAGTTGGTTGTGCTTCTACTAGCAGTTTTCCTCTTCGAAACCCTCCTCTTGGCCTCCTCAAAAGACATCTCCTTTAAACCTGTAGGGAAGGTAGCCAGATCAGTGTTAGGACCAATATCAAACATAGCTAGATAATCCACTTCCTAGAAAAACAGTTACCAACAAGCAAGAAGGAACTCTTACCAGAAGACATAGCTGGGGTGGTAGTTGTAGGTTCCTTAGTAGCTTCAAAGGTCCTTTCTTCGAAGGATGGCTTAGGAATTCCCTAATAGCCTAACTTTCCGTGATTAAGGGAGGAGGAGAGTGAACTGCAAAAGAAAGTAAGTAAGAACCAGATTAATAAAAGTGTTAAAAGCTAAGCAAAGAAACGGTACGAATACCTGTAGCATTGCATCCACCAACCACCCACCTTCCCTCTTCACCAAGAGAGAACTTCTCTACAAAGAAGTACCTGCTCTTCCAACCTTTATCAGGCGACCCCTCGTCATCCACCAGCTTGTTCCGAGCTACCCTAACCTTCAAGGTAGCGTACCTAGGGCCTACCTTCCTGATGGACTATACAGCTAACAAATCATCTAGACTAAAATCTAGTTCCCACTCATTACTTTTTTGCTCAACCACCTTGCAAATCCTCCAAAAAGACAGTTGCAATTGCCCCGGGTTTAGACCTAGACGCTCTAGAACCAACCTAATCAACCCAGCTAAAGGGAGAGTAAACCCAATGGTAAAAGGGTACTCGAAAAAACATACATGCTCAGGGGGACAAGTTTCAGGTCGCTGGCTGGAGGTAGGAATCACTAACCTAGCCGACCAAGGGGAAAGACCCATCATCGCAACTTGTTGCAGGCGCTCCTCTGTTATTGCACTCACTATGTCATCCTTAGCTCTACCCATGTTTTCTAAACTATGACTAAACACTTGAAGAAGGAAGCAAAACAAAGGAAGAGGGAGAAGATCTCAATACTTGATAAGCTAAATTGTCTTGAAATTCGCAAAGTCACAAAGAAATAAAATCAAATTTTCAAATTCACTTCCTAAGGATATTTCCAAAGGTGAAGAAGGAAAGTGGAAGAGGAGGTGTATTTATAGGGGAAAAAGAAGGAAATAACGGTTATTTTTTGGTTGTTAACTGCCAAATCTTTTCATATCTTCCTTTCATTTATTTTTAAGAAATTAATTATTGCTTCTAATTATAACCATTTATTCTTTGGAAACTGTGACAATCCCCAACGGTAACTTGTAACCTGGTAGCTAGGCGCTCCCAGCTTACAAATTAGGGGCAAATTGTTATGGCAAAAATTTCTACCTGCAATCTAGCTTGGTTGTCAGCTATGCAGGTACTCAGCTAGCAGCTACAGCTTAGAATCGGTCAAGATAGTGGGTCCGGGAATCAAGGAGCCAGAAGAAGAATGAGTTAGGAAGTTTCTAGAAGAAGGGGAATGTGGAAGTTGGAGTCAGAGATATTGAGAAGATCGTGCCAAAAAAATAGGAACCGCATTTCAAATCACCTTGAATCTAGCCCATAATCTGAGCTAGATACATTCCGAAAGAAGCAACCAATTCAAAGGGAGGAAAACAGCTATGAGGAGCGGTTACTCTATAAATAGGAGCAAGGAAAAACGATACAACACACAATATAATCATAAGGAAATCAGTGCTTTATTATTATTATTCACTTGTACGTACAACATATATTTTATTTACATTTTCTAAGCTAGATACTTAGTAGCAATAGACTAGAACTACCTAGCTACCTAGCTAGCATCATACATTGTAATTGTAAATAATCTTGTTAACTAGTGGACTGGTGGATTCAAAGCCACCCGCGGCTTTTACCCTGATTTAGGGGGGTTTTCCGCGTCACCACATCTGGTGTCCTCCCCACTCCCGCCCTTGCATTACTTTATTTCTGCATCAAGACAAACAAAACCAGTAATTATTTAGCTATAGACGAAACCAGCCAGCAAGAGCAGATTTTGGCATAAACAAAAACTCACCAGCAAAAATAGACCTTCAAGCTGTTTAGTCCTTTAGTCACAGTCCAGTACCTGCAACCCAATAAGGAGATGTGTTGCAAGAACGAGAGAATTAGAACAAGTAGATATATTCCATACGTAAATAACGTAATACTCATTATAATAGCAAGGAAATGACTGTGACTATAGCAAGTGGAAAAGGACGATAACCAATTCCATTACAGCCAATCAGTTTACCAGTTAATGTCACAATGTCAGTACCTCTCAGAAGTGTCAAGACTCAACTGTCAAAGCTTAAAAGGTTGATGCATAGGCTATGATTAATTGAGATTTAGTAGGAATAAATTTTTTAGAATACAAGGTACTCCAAAGCAAACCCAAAGTTACCAAAAGCCCCATCATAGCTATTAACAAAAGTTAAGGGGGTAACCAAACCGATTCGGTACCCACATTAACTTTTACGACATTTCACAAAGACTAACCTTGCAACTATCATTATCAAACAACTATATAATAATTGCCACAAGCCCACAACTTACATTATCAAACAACTATATAACAAGTAACAGGTTTCTATGTCACTAGTCTCTCATTAAAAGGTTTGTTTGATACTTGTTTTAAATAGTAATCTGATATTAATCTCCACAAAACAGTTAATCTAACAATTAAACAATTAACCTACAAATTAAGCAATTAATCTAATTAAATAATAAAAAAATTGTATGCATTGTACACAGATGAGAATTCAGAGAACAATAACTGGTGAGGCTATTGGTATTCCCAAGAATGATAAGACTTAAGAGAGGATGAGTCAAAGAAAATGAATTAGCCTAGACACAATTAATTAAGGGTAATGATAATAAAAATTACAAGGAGTTAAAAAATAACTAAAACCATAAGAAAACGTTAGAATCATCAAAGTTTTTCTGTGGAATTATAATTCAAAACCTAATTGAAAGCAAATGTTTAATTCGAAACATAATTGAAACAAAAACTTTAATTCGAAACCTAATTGAAACCAAACCAAATTATAATTCGACACCTAAGTAAAACATGAATTGAAAATCCAAATTGAAACTTCAGAAATTAAATACTGAAATACGAAACCTAATCGAAACAAGAATTGAAATTCTAAAACTAATTCAGATTCAGCAAAGTAGGAAACAACAAACAATTTGAAATTTTTACTTTGAATTGAACCGAAAGTACGCAACGCAGTAGTATTCGGCGAGTTGAGTGGTTGATATTAGACGGAGACAGTGGAGGAAGCAGAGGTTGATGCTCAGCGGCGAGTTGAGTGGGCATCCGGTGGAGTAGAAGCTGAAGTTGATTGGGCGGCGAGTGGAATAGGCGTTTGGTGGAGTAGAAACTGAATTTGAGTGGGCATTTGGTTGAGCGGTGATACAAGTGTCAATAGCAATACATTTATACTTGGTCTACAATGACAGAGGATCACGTTCTTGAAAGTTTGTTGATTAAAAGATTTAATCTAGGACGTTTCTTGAATCTTGTAAAGATAAAATTTCAGTTCGGAGTAGTGCAGTATGTATGACGTAGAAGATTTTTCGTTGACAGTTGGTTTTGAGTTAGAAGGCGTGTGACTATGCATTGCAAAGCTTATTGAATCTACTTTCAGGGAAAAATATTTCCAAAATTAAGAAAAATATGCAAGATAATGTTATATCCGTTTTTCTGCTTGGTTGTCAAATTGGAAATCAGTTTTTAGTTAGATTTCTTTTATCTAGAGTCCAAGTATAGTTAGGATATGTTTTTAGGACGTGTTTAGTGTTTTGTTTTGTGATTTTTATTTTCATAATTTTGTTTGTTAATTAATTAGTCAAGTTGTTAGGATAATTTCTTGATTTGTTAGTTAGTTAGAGTTTGTTAGGTAAGATAAGATCAAGTGCAAGTTGCATGATGATGTGGCAATCTTATCTTGAGTTTGTTGTGTGTTTGTTTGTGAGGGACGAATTTCCTAGTATTAGGCGTGTATTTTTTGTTGATTTTTGTTAGGATTTTGTTGTTGATTATTCCTATAAATAATCTCAACGTTATAAATAATCTCAACATTATGATGTTATTAATTAAGTTGGAGTTGAATAAAAAGTTTATTTGTTTACTTGGAAACAAAAATCTGAAAAAAATTAAGAGTTGGTGATGAATTTCTTTATACTCTTGTGATTTAATTAGTAGCTTTGAGGGTGCTTAGGCTTTAATCAAATGACTAATTGGTCAACCTAAAATTGAGAATCTTGGTGACTTGGTCTTTATAGGTTCGAAATTTTAGTCTATTCCCTTGTGAGTTTTTGTTTACACGAAAATTCACATCAAATTTTGGTGCTTTCGTTGAGAGGGGTCGTTAAACCTCAAGACTTGTTATTGTTTTCAGTTCTTCATTGAAGATTCGCGCAAGTTTTGGTGTAAAAAGTGATCGAAAAAGGGCAGTAAGCAAAATCGGAAAATCGTGTGAGAAAAATCAGTTTCGAGGGTCAGATTGAAGTTGCGATATCTTTTTCGTTACAAAAAGGTTTTTGAGCGATTCTTTGTTTAAAACTGGTTATTTTTCTGTCTACTTTCCTCATAAAAAAGTTCATAACTTTTCCAGATTGTTTGCCATCTGATCGAAGAGATTATTTGTGAAGTGGTACAAATCAGAACAATTTTGAGTAGCTTGCATAGAAATTCAACTGCGATCAATTGGCTTGGAATATATGCATGAAATTTTGGTCGAGTGTTAGCAACATATTGAGTAACAACTCCACAAAAATTCAGCCTTATACGAGTTGTTTACGTGGGGTTTTGCTCTTCGTACTTTCATCCTAAATTCTGCACAGTTTTAGAAGATGGAAAGGGATGTAAAACATGAAACTATGAAAGTTTCTTGGGATGATCTTCAATGTGCACGTATAAAACAATGCAATACTATAAGTAAGTTGAAGGAGGATCTTAAAGAGTTCAAGCTTATACTCCAACGAATTAAATATGCCGAAGAGCGTAACAACACACTAACCGACGTTGATAATCAACCATTGTTGATCACAATCAATGAGGAAAGGATTGAATCCATGGAGAATGTGACCAATGATGAATAAAAGATTGATAGTGTTATTATTTTTGATGCAATGGAAGAACTTATGGTTGAAGATCAAGTTATCCTAAATCAAGTTGAAGAGATGGTTGATACAAAACCTACAAGTTTGGATCATTCAATGATTTATGTTGGGGTCCAACCTTTTGAGTCTAGAAGCCTAAAACATCATTTTGTCCTTTGTTTTCAAGGGATTTCGAAAGATGGATCTTTTATTGATTTCCGTGATACATTGAAGAATCATAAACGAGTCTCAAGGATTTCGTTGCAGTCAAACAAATTTTCACTTGATGATATCGTGTTATGGTTGTTTCTAATTATGTGCTTACTATGTGACTTTAGATTTGGCATCAAACATGGATCACTTGTTCGTCAAATATGGATGGTTGCGTGGAAGCTAAAACTTGGGGCAAGTTTCTTTGGAAGAAGGAGAGGATGATACAAGTGTGAATAGCAATACATTTATACTTGGTCTACAATGATGGAGGATCACTTTCTTGAATGTTTCTTGATTAAAAGATTCAATCTAGGACGTTTCTTGAAGTTTCTAAAGATAAAATTTCAGTTCGGAGTAGTGTAGTATTTCTGAGTTTGAAGATTTTTCATTGACAATAGGCTTTGAGTAAGAAGGCGTGTGAATATGCGTTGGAAAGATTATTAAATCTACTTTCAGGGAAAAACATTTCCAAAATTCATAAAAATAAGCAATATAATGTTATATCCATTTTTCTGCTCGATTGTCAAACTGGAAATCAATTTTTAGTTAGGTTTCTTTTATCTAGAGTCTAAGTATAGTTAGGATATGTTTTTAGGACGTGTTTAGTGTTTTGTTTTGTGATTTTTATGTTCATAATTTTGTTTGTTAATTATTTAGTCAAGTTGTTAGGATAATTTCTTGATTTGTTAGTTAGTTAGAGTTTGTTAGGCAAGATAAGATCAAGTGCAAGTTGCATGATGATGTGCCAATCTTATCTTGAGTTTGTTGTGTGTTTGTTTGTGAGGGTCGAATTTCCTAGTATTAGGCGTGTATTTTTTGTTGATTTTTGTTAGGATTTTGTGGTTGATTATACCTATAAATAATCTCAACATTAGGATGTAATTAATTAAGTTGGAGTTGAATAAAAAGTTTATTTGTTTACTTGGAAACAAAAATCTGAAAAAAATTAAGAGTTAGTGATGAATTTCTTTATACTCTTGTGATTTAATTAGTAGCTTTGAGGGTGCTTAGGCTTTAATCAAAGGACTAATTGATCAACCTAAAATTGAGAATCTTGGTGACTTGGTTTTATAGGTTCGAAATTTTAGTCTATCCCCTTATGAGTTTTTGTTTACACGAAAATTCACATCAAGCGGAGTAGGCTTTGGTGGAGTTGAGGTTCGCCTTCCAATTTTTAACATTAGTTTGGAGGGTTGTTTTTAATTTTTTACCAAAATTTTGGAGGGAGGGTCATTGTGGCTAAGATCTTTAGGATTTTTTGCTTGAGGTATAATATTTTGTTTATTTTTTTATTATAATTAATTAGGAAAAAAAACAAATATAATAAACATGTGTATAGCTATTATAATATTGTTATTGTATACAAATTAGCTTGTTTGTCCAATAAAAGGGTGCTACAAATTTTTTTTAGAAAATAATGGGCCAAATCCACTTCGGAAATTTTTCACGGCGTAGAGCTCGAAAAGATAATCAATTTGAAAAAAAAAATCTTCATTCGGACACCTGAGCGCGAAGTTATGGAGATTATAATAATGACTATATTTTTAAGCTTATGTGAATACCCTTTAAGCGTCACCTATTTGTAAGAGGCGATGCAAATTCCACCACCTTTGAGCGTCGCCTCAAATGTAATCAGCGACACTAAAACTTTCAGCATCGCACTTAAAATTGTAGGCGACGCTATAGCTTTTTGCTTCCAATGTCTTGTAAGAGGGGATGGTATTAAGTAAACTTTTAGTGTCGCCTCAAACTAAATAGGCGACACTAAAGGTTTTAACGTCCAACATAAGATATAAGGTGACACTAAAACATCTTTTTCATTTTTTAGTCCAACTTATTGCATCGCCTCAAACTTAATAGGCGATGCAAAAACCTTTCGCGTCGCATATTAAATAGAGGCGACACTAAATGGGCGTTGCCGTAGGGTGTTTTTGTAGTAGTGTGACTTGTTGAGTGCTGCTGATGTTGTGGAATATGCCCTTAAGAGATGCCCTAGCGGGGTCTTCACAGCTGTCCCTAATGTCCCTTTCATGGGAGACTCTCCTAGGGATGATGAAGAGGTATAAAATCCTATGGTCATATGTTGACTATCTTCCATGAAAGTCAATAGAAGGTAAATAAGTCCATGTGTCAGTTTATGATGCGGACATATGTCGCCGTATATGGGAGCCACGTGTCCATGTTTGATTGTTATTTATGCAGCATGGGGTCATGCCCCATCATTTGCCCCTCAATTAGGCTTTAATAAATTTCATAGAACTAATTGTGCTTACTTGACAATTTTAATAAGCCCATAGGCCTGTTTATTTTGTGAACCAATTCCATGTATATATATGGAAATAGGGAAGTTTTTGTTTTATCATTCTCTCATATTGACTTCCTGGGTTAAAGGAGAAATTTTTATCATATTTTTTACTTTAAACTCAGATTTACCAAACATGGAGGTCGTTCAACAAACTCCTAGCCGACCCACATTGCTCGGCTTACCTTGGGTTGTCCAAGACCTTCATGGTCACTTCGCTCGTTGGCCTCCTTGCGACTTGTCTTGGATGAGTTAACTGGACGGCCTTTCGAAGGACCTCGTCTGCCGAGTCGCCCAGCTGGTCGTCCCGCTTTTGGAATGCCTGGCGCGCTTCATCACCGTGTCGATTGCTCGTGACCCCTTCTTAATTCATCATCAAGATCATCTTCTTAATTCATTAATCCCTTTCGTTCTTGAGGTTTCATAGGATCTATCTCGTCATTCATACGACTCGTTTTACTAATAAGGTACTTTTAGTTTCTTCCTTAGTTTTGGATTCACTCTTTAGTGTGTATGATGTCCTCTTGATGTGCATCTAATTCTCATAGTATATCACTTTCCTTTAGCCTTCCTTATAGTCCTTTCATTATATCTGAGTCTTGCTCTCAACTTAGTAGTTCCTTTCCTTTACTCATGACATCATCTTCATGTCATCATACTACCAAGGAGGCGTGGCCCGTACTAAACAAATAATGAGAACTTATAATCCTGATGCCCTCCCTGTTCGTGTTGATAAAGCTTTGTTGAAAGAAGTTAGGGATCCTCACCAAGATGAGTCATCGGGGTCGTCTTCTTTGTCCACTTCTAAGGACTCAGATGCTCTGAGTAACGCTGACATTTCTGACTCAGCTGAGTTGGAACCGGATGCAGCGGCTGTCTCATCTGCATCGTCTCATAACACTGAGGATCCTCGTAGGATCTCGGGTTCAGAACAGCAGGAAGGAGGAGAGGCTGAGGCGGGTGATGACACCCATACAGTAGCTTCTCAAAATCCTATTTCACCCAAATGGCTTGAATATTTAGATAAAAATTGGAGGGAATACTGAAAATCCCTCTTTTTGGGAGAGCATTACACCTTCTTAATTCCTTGTGCTAGTGATGTCATTTGTCATCCTCCTAAAAACATGTTTGGCGTCTATAAGACTGCCCTTTACTATAGCCTTCGCTTCCCAATTCACCCATTTTCATTGAAAGTTCTTAAGACATATCGCATAGAGGTGGGAAGCTCATCCCAAATTCTTGGATGAACATTCTATCTTTCATAGCAACTTATGAGCTTAAAGGGTTGTCTATGAGCATTAGAGCTTTTATGTTTCTTCATACTCTGAACCATGTCCCCGGTGCTGAGGTGGGTTGGTTCTACTTCTCTCACCGTCCGACGAAACACTTGACGGCCTATGGTAAGGCTACCAAGGTTCACAGTTGGAAGGAGAGTTTTATATTTGTTTAATGTGAAGACCCTAATCCTGACATGCTAGGCATACTCTGTCGTTGGAATATGCGTCCTAGGTACTTAGGTAGCTTTGCAAAGTCCCCTTTGTACAAGGATGATGAAGTAGCTGTGAGATACTTTAAGACGACTAGGTTGAGGCTCTCAGCTGATAAAGAAATTAGGATCCTCAGGACTTGGCTTCCTGACATAGCATATTTCTATGATCCGATTTTCTTGTTTGTCGTCGGTTTATCTTCTGAATTTGATAAAGGTGTTTGAAATTCTCTTTTGATTACTTATTATTTTTGCAACTTATCCATGCCTAACTTCACTTGATCTTGCAGAGGCATCTCTTTTTGCTATGGACGAGGCAAAGAAGGGCAATATTTCTGAGGATGACTATCGATGACATTTAGCTGAGGTGGCTCTCCAAGACACGGGTGTAAAACGGTAGGCTCACAAGATATGATTTATAATCTTGGATTAGTTACATTATTTATTATTATTATTATAACTAATTATATACAAGTAGTCATAATCATGACAAATCAACTATGGGTGACTAATAATAGTTATTAATANACAAATCAACTATGGGTGATTAATAATAGTTATTAATAATTATTTTTGTATATAATTGTATAATTAATAATAAATTTCGTAATAAATAATTATTGTAACTATTTATAACTTACACATTTATGTGTTGGACATATAAGTAGCATTGCCATGCCATCGTAATGGGGGGGGGGCTAGGGTGGGGCGGCTAGACCGGGTCGACCATAAATTTTAGGCCTTCCTCGATTGATCATTGCGGCCTTCATAGAGTGTGCTCAATTATGTGAGTCTTATGTGGGCCGGCCAAAACTTTGGTCGTCCTCAATTTACTATTGTCTTTAATAGTGCTCACAATTTAAGCGAATCTTATGTGGGGCGGCCAAAATTTTGGTGGTCCTCAATTGACTATTGTATTCTAGAGTGCTAACAATTTAAGTGATTCTTATGTGGGCCGGCCAATATTTTGGCCATCCTCAATTGACTTGTCTTTTTTCTTCCATCATAATGGGTAAACTCGTGGTGGGGCGTCTAACACGGGGCGACCGTAATATCTGGCCATCCACATTTTGTTATGTCCTTGTTCGTATTACTTGCAATTTAGCAAGTCCAAAGTGGGGCGTCTACAATCTTGGACATCCTCAATTGACCATTAATCATCCCAATTTGAGCTTATAATATAGAGCGAGAGTACTCGCCTGGAGGTATAATGGCGCGTCCAAAATTTACACCCTCCCTAATTAACTAATGCTCCATGTTTATTTAACTCAAATATAGAGAAGAAGAGGTGTGAACAACAGGGGGTGTCTCGGCATGGGGTGGGTTGGCTAGGATTTAATTTGTAGCTCATTTAATTTTGTATAATTAATCACCCACCAAGAAATCCAGCAATTGATGCCGTGTCCCTAGTCAATTTTACTTAGAACCTATAATGACAGCTTTATGGTAGTAGGCATAGCACTACTGAACATACATATACATATAAACATGTAATATGTAATAATGGATGTTTATGATGTTATGTAGACAGAAGTTTGGTGAAGGTATATGGGTGGGGCAGCTATATTGTGTTTTGGTTTTAATATTTCAATAGCATTATATAACATGCATACATGTCCCTTAATCAATAAAACTTCATACCTTAGTTGCATTCTGATCATTTGCTTGTCAATTAGATGACTTCCATAGTTCACCTGCTCAAAATAGTAATTCAAGTATTTATCAACTTGTGAGCTTATCAATTTAGGACAGCTAAGATATATAGGTTGGGAGACGTAGTGCAGCTGGTCTGGGCTACCATGGCACCCCCAAGGCTCGACTGAGTTGCCGAGTTTAAGAACTGCTTTTAACATCCACAGGAGCTCGGCATAGGAGCTTTGCCTCTTTCATTATCTACATTATTATTATATAAAAAATTACATATATAATTTATATATATAATTAATAATTATAATAATAATTACTATACATATTATGTATAAATGCCTCTTTAGTTGTCCATCTTCATGAGGTACACCAAGTCTAAATATAATAGGTAGGCTGGGTGTAGTGGCAGTAGGACTAGATTGTCATCCGATCTTGTGATTATTGTCTCCTTACTTGAACCAACATTCATTTGTTGTGTTTGTACATTGGCATAACTTATAGTGACTTTGTTGGCCTGTGTACCCCTTTCTCGGGTTTCTCTTTTTTTTTTATGTTTGTTTTGTTTGATTTTTGTAGAATGTTACCAGGCCTTCCAACGCCAAAAAACCAACGGTCTCAGGCCGAAAGAGGGGTGGACAGGCAAACACCTCCCCAAACAAGAAATCAAAGCCTAAGGAAACATCTCTTTATAAGAGGCAAAGGCTTAAGGACGTGGAGGCAACGCCCCCATCCTCATCGACCCCCACGACTAGCACGGACTACACATTCGTCCACTTAGCGAACAGAAAGCCTCTGACACTTCCACCACCCATCCTACTGTTGAGACCGCATTGAAGAACGTCAACTTGCACGTGGCTCAAGTTTATCCTAGATTTGGCATTATGGATGTGGTTAAGGAGCGAGTAGTGCCTAAACCACAGCGAGCCGCTGCATTTGGTGGTAGATGCTGACTTTGCAAAAATTTTCATAGTTTTCACAAGTATTATTTAGCTTAACCAAGAATTTTTGTTGTTCATGAAAAGAGGGTTCAGGAGGTCCATGTATAATGGATGATAACTTCGGTGGCATTCCTTCGTCAGCTCACTTTAATGCTCAATCCAAAAAGAAGCTGATAAACAAAATGTTGAAAGGCATTCCAAAGGAGTATATTCAGACTTTGCGCGGTTATGAGAAGGCCCATATTACTGCAGCTCTGACATGCCTGGGCGAGGTAGTAGTAGTTCCTAGTTGTTTTACTTGCCATAGTTGAGTATCTCATAAAATAATCAAGTGTCGTTATTTCAACAGGCAATGGTGCGCCTTTACGGCATCTCCCAGTGGGCAATTGAGACTAGGAATGAGGTGAAGGAGGTGGTGTCTGTCGCCACTTCGCCAGGTGAGTATGCTATGGGTCATGTCGAGTCAATTCTCTTTGAGCAAAGACAAGCAGAGGACCTCCGACGCAGAGAGTTACGGGAGTTGAAAGAAAAGTCCTCTGAGGTTGTGAAAGCTAACAATGAGCTACTTGATCGTTGTGATGCTCACAAGAAGGCTAGGGAGGAAGGTATTGCCGCGAAATCTGCTACTGAAAATGCCTTAGCAGCTGCTGAGGAGGATAAAACTCAAGCTTTGACCCAGGATGACAAAGCTGTTGAGGATGCTGTGTCCCCTTTAAGGCAACAACTCACTGATCTTAGACTTGTCATAGAGGCTGATGTGGAGTAATGGGTTGATGTGTCTGTAGAAGCCCATGGAGAAGGAGAAGAGGCAACCAACCATCGATGGGCTACGACCTACCAGTGGGCTTATGGGGACGGCGGTGGCAGCGTGTCTCTCTGTTGCATTAACCATTATGTTGATTGGCTTATGCAGAAGGAGGCTGGAGATTTACTCTAGAGCTCCACTATTCGACCTTTCCACGATTGTGAGATCGGCGAGTCTACAAGTGAGTAGGGGTGAAACTAATTCGGTTTAAAACCGAAAACCACACCGCACCAAACCATTTTTAAATTACGGTTCGGTCTTTTTATAATTTTGGTGCGGTTTGGAGCGAAATTTTTTAAAAATTCAGTGTTCGGTTTGGAGTTGGTGCGGAGAACTAGAAACCGAACTCCAAACCGTACACCAAACCGTATAAAAGCCTAAATTATATCAAGGGCTTAAGGCCCAAAAATGAATAAAACCCTAAAAATATAAATGGAGTTAGTGACTCTATATCAATCTCCTTAAGACTCTCTTTAAATCCCATGTTCCTTATGTTTTTCATTTTTCGCCATTTGTAGTTCTTTCTTTTTTAATTTCGTTCTTCATTCCTTCTTTTGCTTTCTCTAGCTAAATACCTCAATCCCCCAAGGTCACTATTCTTTTTCATTATTTGTTCTACAGTCCTTGTTCTTTTGCGTCATTTCTTTCACTCCTTAACACATCGATCTTCAATCAATTGATTCAACACTTATCTAGTATTATTGAAATTTTAAACTAACTAACTTGGTGTTATTTTAAAGAATGATGTAAACTACTACTAGTAGCCCTAATATTTAACTTCTCTTTGTTTCTAATTTGTTAATGTGGAACATAAATTATGAACTAGTTTGAACGTAAGGCATTATGCCAAGATTCAAGATCGAATTTTCTAGATTTCTGGTAAACAATTAAGTATGACTAGAAATTCGGTTTGGTTTGGATCCAAAACCCAAACACCGAATTTTTTTGGTCTGATTTGGTTTGGACTGAAATTTAGATTAGTTTGGATTGGAGTGGAAATTCATAAACCGAAATAATATGGTTTGGATTTGGAGTTTGCTATAATCCAAACCGTACACCGAACTTTCACCCCTACAAGTGAGAATAAAGATGAGGAGAAGCAAGAGTCTCCCAAGGATGACGTCACTTCAAGAAAGGATGGCGATGGTACTCAAGTCAAGGATGATGCTGCTTAGTTTACTCTTTTATGCTTATGGACTTTATGAGCTCTCTGTTTGCCGGTTTTATGATACCATGCACTTTGTATTTGGATTTTTTAGACTTGTTGCTATGGCCTCAGTGCCTTTGGATTTCTACTTTGTATTTGATGTTCGGAAATACGTTGTATTTTGATGGGGTGGCCAAAAATAACTTTGAACTTGTCCTTTCCAGTCTCTATTTATAGCCTTTTATGCTTGACTTTATACGTTTGTTTTTGCATTGTTGCACCTCCTTTCCCCCCTTCATTAACGTTCATCAAGCACAACAATTGCCCCTTATTTTATGACCATCAAGGAATTCCAAAAGTGAAGCCTAGCTATAGCTCGGCATTACCCAAGTCAAAAACTTTTTTTTAGTTGAATTTACTTAGTGACTCCTAGTGTCACAAGTAAAATCAACTATAGTGATATCCCCTGGCTTGAGTGATGACGAAGTGCTATCATTGAACATTTATCCCGGCGTCGCTTGTACTTTTTAGTTTTTGAGTGCCATCGAATATGGGTGGCTAAACATGTCAGCCGTCCTGGTGGCATCATTAAGACTCTAAAATTTTTGAGGATCATTAAAGATGGGCAGTTAAACATGATAGCAGTCCTGGTGGAGTCTTTAGGAATCCTAATTTTTTAAGTTTCATCAAAAATGGGCGGCCAAACATGTAAGCAATCCTGTTGGCGTCTATAAGACTCCAAAATTATTGAGTTTCATCAAAAATGGGCGGGCACACATGTTAGCCTCCTGATGGCGTCTTTAGGACTCCAAAATATTTTAGTTTCATCAAAAATGGCCGGCCAAACATGTTAACCGTCCTGGTGATGCCCTTAGGATTCCAAAATTATAGAGTTTCATAAAAAATTGGCGGCCAAACATGTTAGCCATCCTGGTGGCGTCTTTAGGACTCCATAAAATTTTGGGTTGGTGCATTATGGCCCTATTGGGGATGGATGAGTTGTTTCTCACTTTCTGTCAAGACAACATAATCCAACTTTGTTGCCTTACCATCTTATTTTAAGGGAGCTAATCATCACTCAAGGTACCGTTATAGCTAGTTGAGTTTACTTAGTGACTTCTAAAGTGTCACAAGTAAAATCAGCTATGGGTGATTGCCTCTAGCTTGACTGATGAACTGCTTCTTTCCTTATTGTATACACATGGTTTTAGTGGTACCATTTTTTTGTTATATAATTAATTTTAAGTTAGATTTCAACGAATCTATGAACTTCAACTTTTTATGACGGGGAAGGTTTTATTGGTACCCCCATTTCGGTTGTCATAATGTAAAGTCCTAATGGTTTTAATTAGTACCATCATTGTTGTTTCGTCATTACACGTCATACACTATTATGCAGTGTATACTTAGTGGAAATGTAGAAATTATTCATTGGTAAGAATCAAAATGTTTCTACATTGCTGACTCGTAAGTTAGTCTTACATTATAGGCTAATTTTTCATTGGTAAGAATCAAAATGTTTCTACATTATTGACACGTAAGTAAGTCTTACATTAGGCACATAGGCCAATTGGAGCTATTTGTCACGGACCGTCTATTTGTCCCACCCATAGTCCTAATGATTAGGCAAAAGGATCCCCAAGGGGAGCTGCTATTGGACTGTCAAGCAACACCCTCCCCCTTATAGTAGGCAGTTTAAGGAAAAAATAGTGCTGCAGGATAATACTTGATATGCAGATAAGCAGTACTTTTAGGGCGGCAGTGCTATACTTCCCCAAATGGACTCAAACTTGACATGAGGGCTGCCTACTATATTAGAAGAGTGTGGAAGGCTCTAGAACCTCGTTGAAAGGTCTAGAGTTGAACGGAACGTTCCGGAAGGTTCCGGAATAATATGGAACAAGTTGCTAGGATATTCTTGAGTGGGTTGCTCTAGAATGTTCTAGTATGGTCTAGTGNGAATAATATGGAACAAGTTGCTAGGATATTCTTGAGTGGGTGGCTCTAGAATGTTCTAGTATGGTCTAGTGTGTCATGGGGATTCTAGAGGGATGTCTCTAGAGTTCTCTAGGGTGTGTCGAGGGTTCTAGGAAGGATGTTCCTAATTTACTCATGATAGTTCTAGTACATATTAGAATGTATCTAGAAGATTCTTGTATGTACATACTTAGTTGTATTCTCTAGAAGGGTCTAGGGAGTTAGGATCCAGATCCCTCTATTTGAGGAGGTTAGGAGTATTCTAGAATAGTTAATGTTATAGGATGGATGCCTATAAATAGGCACCTTGAGGCATTTGTACAGAACAACTTGGAGAGCACAATATTCACCTTTGTAAGCAAGTGTAGCATTTATTAAAGAGCATTAATAGAGTTCAATTCCCTCTACCACTTGTGTGTTTCATTGTGTTATTTCAAACAACCATCTTCCACATAACTTAGAGAGAGTGAGTGTGTGGGGATAATCTGGGCACAAGGGGTGTGCTACTTGGTGTGAGTGCTAAGGGCTAACGGGATTTGTCCAACGCACTAACATATTCGTTTGGGACGAATACTTGGGAGTTAGGCACAAGGGACGTTTCTTGCTAAGTGAGATCATCAGCTCAAGGAGTGAGTTACGAGGACACGAGGAGCGTGTCAAGGGGAAGCCTCACTTGTCTTACGACGGGAGTGTAAGCAAGTGGCGCACGGGGTTGGCTAACTTTGCGGGAGTCAAAGAGTCAGCACGTGACATATTGCTCTACATGTAGTACTTCTTCAAGGTGTCTGCATTCCATGTCTGAGGTAGCACTCGTCTCTTCATGCTCTCCAGGCGATAAGTGCCATCGTGGACCTCTTCAATGACTTTGTACGGCCCCTCCCAGTTGGGTGTCAGCTTACCGTCTTCCTTTCACGGTCAACTGTCTTCATATTCTTTAGGACTAAATCTCCAACCTTGATGGGCCTATGAGGTACCCTTTTGTTGTATTTCCTAGTCGTCTGTAGCTTGCATATCTGTTGCCTTAGCGATCATTGCCCCTGAACTCAGGTAGTTTATCTAAACTTAGCTTCATAACTTCCCAATTTGCTTCTTCATCATAAAGCATAACTCTCAAGGTAGGCTCATACATCTCAATAGGTAGGACAGCTTCAGCTCCATAAACAAGCATAAATGGAGTCTCTCCGATGGAGTTCTTGGTGGTGGTTCTAATTAACCACAACACATTATACAACTCATCAACCCATAAACCTTTAGCGTTGTCCAATTTCTTCTTTATACCAACACCGATGATCTTGTTGAATGATTCAACTTGGCCATTTGCTTGTGGATGCCCCACGACTACAAAATATTATTTGATACCATGGGTGGCCAGCCAATCCTTGAGCTTATCTGTCTCAAATTGAAGTTCATTATCAAAGACAAAGGATTGTGGAACTACATACCTAGTGATTAGGTATTTCCAAATTAAATGAAACGTTTTACATCATTAGTCATCACGTTCTTCATGGGGGTGGCTTCAACCCACTTTGTAAAGTAGTCAATAGCAACCAACACAAATTTTCTTTGCCTTGAGGCTTGAGGGAATGGCCCTAGGATGTCCATGCCCCACTTGGCGAAGGGAAAGGGACTGATGATAGGACTAAGCATTGGCTAGGGTTTGGTGAAGGTTGCCAAAGAGTTGACACTTGCGACACCTTCGAACTTTTTCAATGGCATCTTTACGTGTGATAGGCCAATAGTAGCCCGTTCACATTGCTTTTTCTACCAAGGCTCTGCCCCCAATATTATAGCCACAGAGCTCTTCTTTGAGCTCATTTAAAACTTTTGCCCCATTGTCCAAGGGAATGCAGTTCAACAATGGCCCATTGAATGATTTCTTGTAGATATTATCTTGCCATAAGATAAACCATTCATCTCTAGCCTTCACATATTTAGCTCTTGCCGAATTAGAAGGTAAAACTCCATCGACCTTGCACTTGATGACTTCACCCATCCAAGTGTTGGTTCTATCAATGAAGTTATCCTGGGGTGCCTCTTCAATACTCTTCATTTCTTTCACTTCCCAAAACACTGTCCTCGGCGTATTGCATAATGCCGAGCTAGCCAACTTGGAGAGGGCGTTAGCTTGATTGTTTTTAGAATGTGGAACTTGTTTGATTTCAAATGTATCCAAGTCCTTGATCTCAGCATTCACGAGATATTTATACTTAGACATTACAATATCCTTGGCTTCATAAGTCCCATTAACTTGACCGACCACCAGCTGGGAGTCAGACACTACTTCAATTTTCCTTGTCACTACTACCTTGAACATTTTGATGCCGGCTAGCAAGGTCTCGCACTTTGCTTCATTATTGGCGCTCTTGAACATGAATCTCAAAGTATATTCATAAGTGTCCTCTTCAGGAGACCTACATATGATGCCTGACCCACAGCCGTTCTAGGTCGATGAGCCATCCACCACTAAAGTCCAGCAATCATTTGTGGCCTTCGGGAAGTTTGGCCTTGTCATCTCTACAATGAAGTCAGCTAGAGCATGGCCTTTGATGGTTTTCCTTGGTTCAAATTCAATTTCAAATCCTTCCAACTCTAAAGCCCATTTGATCATCCTGTCTGAACACTGAGAGTTTGTGAATGGTTGCTTCAATGGTTGATCTGTGTATACCACTGTCTTATGAGCCAAGAAGTATGGTTTTAGCTTCTTGCTAGCCTTGTAGAGTGCAAGCCCAAACTTTTTTACCGTCGAGTATCGAGTTTCAGGATTCTGGAGCACATGGCTCATGATATGTGCGGTTTTTATTGTGTTTTTCCCCTTGTTTTGGGCCAATTTTATGCTTCATGGTTGTTATTCTGGCTTGATTTTAGCTCATTGGATGTTTCTTTAGCTATTTTGAAGTGTTTCGCCAAGTTTGATCGATTCCTGCAATTTTAGAGTTTTTTAGTTTGATTTTATCGTTTGTGGTTGTTATGCTAGGTTTTGGTGTGTTTTGTTATTTCAGGAGCACGAAAACCGAGGTTCGGAACGCAGCCGGAAAGCTTGGACGGGATAAGAATGAAGATGCATGGAAGTGCATGCCAAAAAAGCTACGGAAACAAGTCTTCAAGAAATCATGAAGAAATAAGAAGAAAGGAAAAGAACAGGCTTCTGAGTACTTTATGCGGCTGCATAAAAGTCCTATGCGCCCGCATTTAAAGAAGAATTCAGCTGTAGAGGGCTTCTGGGAGGTTGATGCGGGCGCATAAATCTCCTATGCGCCCGCATCAACCGTTTTTTCGGGATTTTTATTTTCCTTTTATTTTCTTCGTGCTTTGACTTTGTAAGCCCAATTTTGGGTACTAAAGGCACGACTTTCTAGGCAAAAGAACCTTATGCCTTTCATAATTTAGATATAGACTTTTAGGTTTTATTTTAAGCACTTTTTCTCTCTCAAATTAATTTGGGGAATTAGGGTTTTTGTTCTCAACAATAATTTTCAATTCAATTTAAGTTCCTCAATTTGTTCTTCAATTTGGTAATTCTTCTTATTCTTTTTATTTAGTTTAATTTATGCTTTTTAGTTTCTTTAGTCTAATTAATTTAGTTAATTGTTGATGTTAATTAGTTTAATTATTAATTACTTCTTGAATTCAATTATGAACTTTATGATTATGTTTGCTTTAATTTTCATGTTCATGAGTGAGTAGTCAAATTTCTAGGGTTAGGGAAGCCTTGACTAATTAATGGACTAATTAAATTAGGTTGTTTCAATTCCGCAATTAGTAGTCAAATTCCTATTATTGGGTTTTTCGTTTACAATAAAATTGTGCGAAGTTTTAGTTGTAATTTTGGTAATTGTTGAATTTGATGCCAAGAGGTAAAAATACCTCAATAAGACCACTGAATAATAGGCGGAGTTAGTCTAGGCATCAGCGAGAGCCGCTAGATGAGTTTCGAGGGAGTCTAAATTCGAGAGAATCCCCCTAGGGACCATGTCAATGCCATTACCTTGAGGCGTGGAGCTGCTTACGAAAGCCCGAAAATGCCTACTGATGATGTTAATTTTGATGTTGCAGGTGGAGCTAAGAAGACCAGTGATGTGGTGATTGAAGATTTAGAGAAAGTTCCAGATAAGGAGGCTGAAGCACCTAAGGAGAAGGTATATGACACATCAATTGATACTATCCCGAAGTCACAGGTTAGGTTGCCCTTTCCGAACAGGGTGACCAGGAGTAAGAACGATAACCCTTTCAATAAATTTTTAGCTATTGTTAAGAATTTGCAGGTTACTGTTCCATTTACTGATTTGATAACTCAAATTCCTACTTACACTAAGTTTTTGAAAGAAATTTTGAGCAACGTGGCAAGTTGAGTGTGGGTGGAGACCGTAGCACTCACGGAGGAGTGCAGTGCCATATTGCAAAAACATCCCCACCGAAACTAAAGGACCCAGAAGTTTTTTATTCCCTGTAACATTGGCCCTGTGTTTTTGACAAGCATTATGTGATTTAGGAGCCAGTGTTAGTGTTATGCCGTTATCTATTTGTAAAAAGCTTGATATGGGTGCTTTAAAGGTTACTAACATCACCTTACAGATGGCGGATAGGACAGTGAAATACCCTAAAGGCATTTTAGAGGATGCTCATATCCCAATTATTGATTTTGTTGGGAAATTCTTTATTCCTGTTGATTTTGTTGTGTTAGATATGGATGAGGATGCTCATATCCCAATTATTCTTGGTAGACCTTTCTTACACACTGCAGGTGCTGTTATCGATGTCAAAAATGGTAGTTTGACCTTGTCTGTAGGGGATGATAAAGTTACCTTTAATCTTAATGCTGCTCTTAAGAATCCAATGATGGAACAATCATGTTATGTTATCGATGTCATTGACGAGATTGTATTAGATGATATGCCTCGATCTACTACAAAAGATCTTCTGGAGGCCGTTGTTTGTCTTGATGTTGATGCAGGTGAAGGTACAATTGATGCTGATAATTTAGTCCAGGATCTTACTGGTGAGGAATTGAACTCGAAGGAGAGCCGGAGATTTATTGAGTTACCCCAAAAGGTTTGTTCTGTTAAAGAGATAACCCAACCTAAGATGAAACCCCTCCCCTCTCACTTGAAATATGCTTTTCTCGATGATAAGAAGTTGTACCCAGTCATTGTTAGTGCTTCTCTTACTGATAGTCATTAAATAAACTTTTGTGTTACTTAATCTAATAAGAAGCTATTGTTATACTATTGATGATTTGACTGGTATAGTCCTGATTTTGTATGCATAGAATTCATCTAAGGAAGGTCACAACCTTGTACCAGGGTCACGGCGTTTGAATCCTAACATGCAGGAGGTAGTGAAGAAGGAAGTTCTTAAACTTCTAGATGCAGGTATTATTTTCTTGGTGCCTGATTCCCAGTGGGTAAGTCCCGTAAGTAGTCCCCTAAGAAAGGGGAACAACTGTTGTTCGTAATGATAAAAATGAACTATCCCTACTAGAGTTGTCACAGGATGGAGGATGTTTATTGATTATAGAAAATTGAATGTTGCAACTAAAAGGACCATTTCCCCCTTCCTTTTATTGATCAAATGTTGGAAGATTATAAGAGTAAGTATTTTGTTATCTTGATGGATATTCGTTTTCTTTCAGATCCCCATCCATCCTGATGATAGGGAGAAACGACCTTTACATGTCCTTATGGTATTTTGCATATCGTAGAATGCCTTTTGGTTTAATGTACACCGCTACTTTTCAACGTTGCATGATGAGCATTTTTTCTGAATTCATAGAGTCCATTATGGAAGTCTTCATGGATTATTTTAGTGTTTACGGCTCTGATTTTGATTCATGTTTTACTAACTTGACTAAAGTTCTCAAAAGATGTGAACAGGTAAATCTGGTTTTAAATCGGGAAAAATGTCATTTCATGGTCAATGAAGGAGTAGTTTTGGGACATTTGGTCTCCGAACGTGGCATTGAGGTGGATAAGGCGAAAATACAGGTAATTGAGCAACTGCCACCTCCAGTAAATGTAAAAGGGGTAAGAAGTTTTTTGGGTCATGCTGGTTTTTATCGCAGGTTTATTAAGGATTTCTCTAAAATTGCGAAACCACTAACTCAATTGCTGTTAAAAGATGCTGAATTTAAATTCACTGACGAGTGTCTTGAGTCCTTTAATATGATAAAAAATGCACTAATTTCAGCACCCATTATATAGTCCCCCGATTGGAATTTACCTTTCGAAATAATGTGTGATGCTAGTGACTTTGCAGTTGGTGCGGTTTTAGGTCAAAGGAGAGATAAAGTCTTGCACGCTATTTATTATGCCAGTAAGACTTTAGATGAAGCTCAAGTTAATTATGCCACCACGGAAAAGGAGCTGCTTGCTATAGTTTATGCCTTAGATAAATTTCGTGCTTATCTTGTAGGTTCGAAAGTTATTGTTTATACTGACCATGCAGCTCTTAAATATCTACTTGGGAAGAAGGAAGCCAAACCGAGGCTTATTCGGTGGATTTTGTTGCTTCAAGAGTTTGATCTCGAGA
Source organism: Suaeda aralocaspica (assembly GCA_016808085.1). Taxonomy (NCBI): domain Eukaryota; kingdom Viridiplantae; phylum Streptophyta; class Magnoliopsida; order Caryophyllales; family Amaranthaceae; genus Suaeda; species Suaeda aralocaspica. The sequence goes on along the minus strand of PYUH01000410.1, from coordinate 757,198 downwards.
TTCGTGATAAGAAGGGAGTAGAGAATGTGGTAGCTGACCACTTATCGAGGATACGGTATAATGATGGGGAGATCTCTACCCCCATTGACGATTCTTTCCCTAATGAACATTTGTTTGCTATTTGTGTGAATTCTCCTTGGTTTGCTGATTTCGCTAATTACGTTGTAGGAGGTGTCTTACCTTCTGACTTGACTTATCAGCAGAAAAAGAAGTTTTTGCATGATGTTAAGCGATACTTTTGTGATGATCCTAACCTGTTTCGTAAGTGTGCAGATGGTTTATACAGGAAATGTGTTCCGGAATGGGAAGTATATGGTGTTCTTCACCATTTCCATTCATCACCTTATGGAGGTCAAGCTGGACCTTCCAAGACGATGTTTAAGGTCCTTGAATCAGGTTTTTATTGGCCCACGATCTTACAGGATGCTAGAGCCTTTATTATGGCTTGTGATTCGTGCCAACGAACAGGTAACATCTCATAAAGGAACGAAATGCCTCAAATAGGTATATTGGAAGTTGAGATCTTTGATGTTTGGGGTAATGACTATATGGGACCCTTCCCATCTTCTAATGGAAACCGTTACATATTAGTTGCTGTGGATTATGTTTCTAAATGGGTGGAAGCTCTTGCTACCCCCCATTGTGATTCTAATACGGTTTTGCGGTTGTTTAAGCAGGTCATCTTTCCTAGGTTCAGAGTCCCTAGAGCTGTCATCAGTGATGGGGGGAAGCATTTCCATGAGAAAAGGTTAGATAAGCTGCTGGAAAAGTACGGTGTTTACCACAGAACAGGACTAGCATATCACCCACAGACAAGTGACCAAGTTGAGGTTTCCAATCGCGAGATCAAGTCCATCCTTGAGAAGATAGTTGCAAACTCAAGAAAGGATTGGACTAACAAGCTCTATAATGCTTTATGGGCGTATAGGACGACTTTCAAAACTCCAATTGGCACCTCACCGTTTCGGTTAGTTTATGGTAAAGCGTGTCACCTTCCGGTTGAATTAGAATACAAAGCATACTGGGCAGTAAAGGAATTGAATATGGATGCCAAGCTTGCGGGAGAAAAGCGACTTCTTCAACTGAATGAGCTTGATGAATTCCGTTTAGCTGCATACGATAGTGCAAAAATATATAAAGAGAAGACTAAGAGGTGGCATGACAAAAGAATCAGGAGAAGGGAATTTCAAGTTGGTGACAGGGTACTCCTATTTAACTCCCGTCTCAGATTGTTTCCTGGAAAACTGAAGTCCAGGTGGAGCGGTCCTTTTTCGGTTACTATGGTGAGCAAATTCGGGTTCGTTGAAGTCCAAAATGATAAAGGTGAAAAGTTCAAGGTCAACGGACAACGATTGAAGCTCTATTATGAAGGTGATGCGGTTGGATTAGTAGAAGAGGTGCAATTCTACAATCCCGATTCACATTGACCACTCCGGAGCTACGGTCAAGCTAATGACCCTAAACAAGCGCTTCTTGGGAGGCAACCCGAGCTTTCTATCCCTTTTTAACTCTTTTTGTGTGTTTTTGGTGTGTTTTAGTTTATTTTCGTTTTTTTTCTAGTTAGTTGTGTTATTGTGCTTTTGTGTGCTTTTAGGTGTATTGAGTAACTAGAGGTTTTCGGTTGCATTCCGAAGTTAAAAATCTAAGTAAAGGTCAAGGTGAGTGAAAAAAATTTAGAGGAAGGGAAGAAAGCAAAAGCCGAATGAAATGGGGTCGATGCGGGCGCATAAGTAATTTATGCGGGCGCATCTGACCCCCAGAACCCCATGAATTCTTTAGAAAAGGCAAGATGCGGGCGCATAACATATTTATGCGGGCGCATCTTACCTACAGAATGCCCAAAAATTCTGCTGCAGGGGTCGATGCGGGCGCATAAGCCTTTTATGCGGGCGCATCTGACCCCCAGTAGCCCCAAATTTCCTGAAACCCGCATGAGATGCGGGCGCATAAATCATTTATGCGGGCGCATCTCGGCCCGAATTTATTTATTTATTTATTTTTCTTTTTATTTCTTTTACACTCTTTTATTCCTTTTATCTTTTAATTCCCTCACTTCTCACCTCACATTATCTCCCTCATCTTCCTCAACCTCCATTAAAACCTCACATTCAAGATTTTCTTTCTCTCTTATCTCACTCAATCTTTCTCCAAATCAACTCAAATTTTAACACAAGCATCCTCTCATCTCCCTCAACAAAACCCCTCAGTTAATTTTCAAAAAAATCTGCAATTTGGGGGTCATTAGGGGCGTCTTTTTGATTAATTTTGGGCTCTTTGGGCGTTTTTTCTACTTTGCTTCCAATTCATCTTCATCTATTAAGGTATAAATCTAACTTTGAGTAAGTTTTGACAAGTTTTTCTTGATTTTTCATGGCGTTCACACTATAGGGTTCCTTAGTCACGAATTTTTAGTATGTTTTTCTTGAGTTTTATGCTTGTGTGATGTTAATAATTGCTTGTTTAGTTGTTATTAATTTCCAATTTCAAGTTTATAACTTAGCAAATTCATGCTCTTTTTAGTTTGTGAACAATGCCTTGGTTATTGGAGATGTTGATATTATAGTCTTGTCATGCCAAACTTTTGCCTTAAATTGTGTTGATAATGTCATGGAAGTTTGATTATATTATTTTTTCATGAGTGTAGTTTGTTATTTAGTGAAATATGGTGCTTTGAATTAATAATTGAGGTTTAGAGTGATGGTAATTGTTGCACTTTCGGTTTTATGAGAATGGTGATTTTATTGGAATGATGTTGGAAACCTTAGAAGTTTGTGGAAACTTTAAATAGTTGTTGAAAACTATTGGTTTTGGTGATTGTTGGTAGCTTCATGGTTTTCGATTAGACTGATAAAATAGACGGGTCATGCCAAAATTTCCGCTCGATTTGTCTGTTTGAGGCTTTTTTTTTCACTATATGAAGTTTGTCATGTTATGTTGTTGGTTATGACCTTCACTATGGTTCTAATGCATCCCTTTTCGATTTTCAGGAACCATGAGCTCTCACAGAACTTCCAACAAATGACAAAGGACCGTGTCCTCTACCTCGGCTTCTAGAGGCAAACAACCTGCGGGCTCCAGTACTGGAGACCCCGCACCACCAAACCGCCGCCAACAACAAGCCTGGTTCGAGAGACTGCAAAAGCAGCCCATCCGCTCCACCACATTCTTTGACCGCAACACCTGCGATGAGGTTGGGATCACTGACCAAGTGGTCCAGATGGCAGATAATATCGGCTGGGGTGCATGGCTTGGAGTCACTATGCCGGGCTCAGGCAGTAGTAGGACGGCCTGCAGCTTCTCTTCCCCTCCCTATTTTTATTGATTATGTATCCCGGGACGGGACAATGTTTGGCTTGGGGAGGTGATTAGTTACTCTTGTATAGGTTGTAATTAGTTGTAATCAGTTTTTTATTTTTTAGTATTCTCTTCTTCTTTTTTTTTCTTTTTGGACTTGGTTTTGGTTTCTTTTCCCCTGCAGATATGACATTCGGAGCAGGACTAGGACTTCTGATATTGGATTTACGGTTTTGGTTGATTTACATTGGGTTAGATGTTCCTAAACTCCGTTCTCCTCTTGCTTGTCTTTGTATGTTTTGGGGATATCTGTTTAGCCTTAGGTTTTATTGCTTTCTAGTGTAGTTTTTACTGCTTTTGTAGGACTGTTACATGGTTTGTACCGTCCCTTAAGGCCGGGAGTTTACATGTAACCAAAAAAAATATACTCTTTATTAGTTTAATGTAGTTCAGCTTTAGAAAGAGAATTCTAATCTATATCTTAGGTCTAAACTAAGTGCTTGGACTCAAGATAGATTGATAGGGTAGAAAAACGTTGCAAAGGAACACTCACAATGCTTCGTAATTCCGGAAATCCTAGCTTTAGATAGGAACACTCACAATCTAAACTCTAGGGCGTTTTATTGCTTATGTGAACACTCAACACAAACACTAAAACAATGGTGAATAATTGAAGCTTTTAACTCTCAAAATTATTCGGAAACCTTGAAGAATTTTGCGCAAAACCCTCACACAAAATCACTCGTAAAACACAATGTGTATTTGTTTGTAAACTTGTAATCTGAATTTTATTGAATAAAACATGGGTATTTATAGTACAAATACCTTAGGACTCCTAAACAATCTTGGATAAACTCCCTAAACTATCTAGGAAATAAAACAACTCCTAAAGACACACTAATCCTAGTAAATCCGGCCTTCACAAGATAAACATACAACTTGATAAGTATGCCACCTCATTATTGTAAGTTGATCTTATCTTGCCTAACAACTCTATCAAACTAACTAATCAAGAAAATATCCTAACAACTTATCTAAATAACTATTTAACAAGATAATTATCAGATTTTAAACTATAAATTACAAGATAACTTGTTGCCCAAGAACTTGGAAAAATAGCAAAGTACTCGCCATTTTGAACGCCAACTTATACTCGCCAAGTGTTTGAACGCCATCTTACACTTGCCACTGTTGAACGCCAACTTATGCTTTGTCAATGCTGAATGCCAACTTATAAACCTTCCTTTCCAAGTGTTGAACGCCAAGTGAACGCCTAGCTAGACTTGAACGCCAAGTGAGAACGCCTAGCTAGCCTTGAACGCCAAGTGAACGCCTAGTGGCGTGTGCCCTTATTCAAGTATGAGTGTTATGCAACAATGACCATGAGCTAATCCAAAGCCATGTAGCCCAAATGAACGCCACCCTTGAATTTCAGAACGCCACCCTTGAATCTCAGGACGACTTAGAATCAACTCTTTCTCTTCAATGCTTGAATCCGCTTCCTGGTCATCCTCCCTTTCTTCAAAAGGAATTGTCCTCAATTCTTGAATCTGCTTATCATCTAAGTAAGGACTCAAATCCCCAATGTTGAAGGTACTAGCCACGCCATATTCATCTCCAATGTCTAGCTTGTAAGCATTGTCACCATACTTCTCTAAAACCTTGAAAGGACCCTCTGCCCTAGGCATGAGCTTGTGCTTGCGTTTGCCAGGGAACCTTTCTTTTCTGAGGTGCACCCAAACCAAATCACCTGGATTGAAGGACCTAGGTTTGCGTCGTTTATTAGCATTCCTCTTGTACATCTCATTGACCTTCTCAATCCTTGCTTTGATTTGCGCATGTAGCTTCATCATATTCTCAGCTTGCTTCTGTGCATCCTCATGTATATACTCATTCTTTGGAATATCAATTAGGTCTATAGGAACGTGCGGATTCACCCCATATACTACCTCAAATGGCGAGTGTTGAGTAGCATAAGTTGGAGTCCTATTGTATGCAAACTCTGCATGACACAACTTCACATCCCAATCTTTACCAGTCTTGCTTACCAATCCTCTCAACAATGATCCAATTGTTCTATTTGTAACCTCTGTTTGTCCGTCAGTTTGTGGGTGATGAGAGGTGCTAAATAAGAGCTTAGTACCTACCAATTTCCATAAACCTTTCCAAAAATAGCTCAAAAACTTACTATCTCTATCAGAAACGATTGTTTTTGGTATGCCATGTAGCCTAACAATCTCCTTGAAGTATAGAGAAGCCACGCCAATTGCATCTTCAGTTTTATGACAAGCTATGAAGTGCGCCATCTTGGAAAACCTATCAACCACCACCATGATTGAATCCTTGCCTCTCTGTGTTCTAGGTAAGGCCACAATGAAATCCATGCTCACGTCTTCCCAAGGTCTCTGTGGCACTGGAAGTGGAGTATACAAACCCTTGTGAAACGTGCTCTTGGCTCTTTGACAAGTACCACAACGAGCAAGAATAGCATGTACATCACCAACCATCTTTGGCCAATAAAAATGTTCTTGCAATAATTCAACAGTCTTGTTTATGCCAAAGTGTCCAGCTAGTCCTCCCCCATGAGCTTCTCTTACCAATAATTCACGAATTGCACACTTAGGTATGCAAAGTTTGTTTCCCTTGAATAAGAATCCTTCCACAATATTGTAATGGCTACTTGGATTTTGCGCACACTGGTGAAAAATGTCTCCAAAGTCCGAATCCTTCTCATAATATTCCTTGATGATTTCGAACCCTAAAACTCTAGAATCCACCATTGCAATCAAATTATGTCTCCTTGAAAGAGCATCCGCCACAACATTAGCCTTGCCTGCCTTATATTTTGCAGAAAAAGTAAAAGATTGTAAGAACTCAACCCACTTTGCGTGCCTTGCATTCAACTTTTGTTGGCTATTGATATGTCTCAATGAGTCATGATCAGAATGAAGAACAAAAGGTTGTGGACGCAAATAGTGACTCCAATGATCCAATGCCCTGATCATGGCATAGAACTCCTTGTCATATGTGGAATAGTTCAACTTTCCTCCACTCAACTTTTCACTAAAATAAGATACTGGCCTTCCTCCTTGTATGAGAACTGCGCCAATCCCTGTACCACTTGCATCACACTCAACTTCAAAAGGCTTAGTGAAATCAGGCAATGCTAGAATAGGTGCGTTACACATCTTGTCCTTCACCAATTCAAAGGCTTGTTGCGCTTGTCTAGTCCACTCAAACTTCCCTTGTTTCGTACATTCAGTTATAGGACTCATAATAGTGCTAAAATTTCGAATGAATCTCCTATAGAATGATGCTAGGCCATGGAAAGATCTCACTTGAGTAACTGTTGTTGGAACTGGCCATGATGCTATAGCTTCAACTTTCTGTGGATCTACCTTGATACCCTCATGTGAAACAATGTAGCCTAGAAAGCTAATCTCCTTTTGCATGAAATCACACTTCTCTAGCTTCCCATAGAGCTTTTGTTTCCTTAAAGTCTCAAACACTTGGCGCAAGTGACCCATGTGTTCATCTTCGTTTTTGCTATACACCAATATGTCATCAAGGTAAACTACAACAAATTTACCAATGAAAGGACGCAATACCTCATTCATAAGTCTCATGAAAGTGCTAGGTGCATTCGTCAATCCAAAAGGCATGACCATCCATTCATACAACCCATGTTTGGTCTTGAAAGCAGTTTTCCATTCATCCCCTTCCCTCATACGTATTTGGTGATAACCACTACGTAAATCCACCTTTGAAAATAGCTTGGAACCACTCAATTCATCTAAAAGATCATCCAATCTAGGGATAGGAAACCTATACTTCACTATGATGTGATTCACAGCTCTACTATCAATGCACATACGCCATGTTCCATCCTTCTTTGGAACCAACAACGTGGGAACTGCGCAAGGGCTCATGCTTTCCCTCACATATCCTCGTTCCATCAACTCGTCAATTTGTCTCTGTAACTATTTTGTCTCCTCTGGGTTGCATCTATAAGGAGGCTTATTTGGGATAGGAGCTCCAGGGATCAAATCAATTTGATGTTCAATACCTCTTATTGGGGGTAATCCTTGAGGCAAATCTGCCGGAAACACATCCTCAAAATCACGAAGTAAGGCTCGTAACTTTGGGTGTTCAACTTCGTCATAAGTCTTCACTTCCTTGGCTAGAAGTAGATACGCCACATTTTGATCAATCAAACCCTTTGAAATTGTTTTCTAGTGGCAAATAACACCTTGTTGTCAACCTTGGTCACCTCCTTGTGCCGTTTTCTGAGTTCACTAGGCGCAAGTGGAAACAAAGCCTTGGTCTTGCCATCCTTGACGACCTTGTATACGTTAGTCCTACCATCATGCACAATTTTTTGATCAAATTGCCAAGGTCTACCCAACAATATATCACACGCATCCATAGGCACAACATCACACAATACTTCATCATGATAGTTGCCAATTGCAAAATTAATCAAGGCTTGCTTACGGACCCTAACTTCATTGATATCATCTAACCACTTAAGTTTGTATGGTTTAGGGTGTCTCGTTGTTTTTAATTGCAACTTGTCCGTCAACTTTGATGATATAACATTAGCACAACTACCACCATCTATAATGAGGTTGCATTTAGTATCGTTTACCTTGCAACGAGTGTGGAAAATGTTTTCACGTTGATCCTCATCTACGGATTTTGAGTGCAATACCCTTCTAAGGACCAAATTGTTCTCATAAGGCTCCCCCTCTTGTTCCTCGTCACTTTCTGGGTGGCATTCTTCCATGTCACTCCCTTCTTCCTCAAGATTGTTATCCTCAAGGGCATCAATCTCTTGGATTTCACGAATTGTCAAGGTTCTCAAAGTTGGACAATCCTTTTTGTAGTGACCATAACCCTTGCACTTGAAACAAGTCACCTTAGGAACACCATCCTCCAAAGTTTCGGTCCTTTTGCCTTTATCCATACTAGAAGTTACGTTCTTCTTATGTTCAGCCTTAGATTCATTAATTGATGAAGCACTAGAAGTCTTGAAGCTTTGATATGGCCTTGTGGTTGGTTTAGACACCCCACGCTTCCTTTGTTTTTCTAAGATCACCATCGTTTTACTCACTTCATCAAAAGATAGATTTGGTTGCAATTCTATCTTGTCACGAATATCTAGATTTAAAACTCCAATGAAACGAGCAATCCTTTGTTCCTCCCTTTCTTCAATCTCACATTGCATAGTTAGCTTTTCAAAGTCGGCAATATAATCCTCCATGGTCTTCGTACCTTGTTTCAATGTAGCCAACTTAATGTATAAATCTTGTTGATAATTTGAAGGAACGAATCTTTTCCTTAGGATCTTCTTAAGTTTCTCCCAAGTTTCAATCTTGCTCTTGCCTTCACGTTGCCTATTCTTCTTAACTCCATTAAACCACATGGACGCATACTTAGACAACTTAGCCACGGCAATTTTATACTTCTTCTCTTCGTTGGTGCCTTTGAACACAAAGTACCATTCTAACGCAAGCTCCCATTCAAGGTAGGCCTCAACGTCACCTTGGCCATCAAATTCCCCAACTTCAAACTTCAAGCCACGATCATCATCTGGGGGTCTAAGGTTACCCCTCATACGAATCACTTCAGTAGATAATCCTAGGAACAAATCTTGAAGTTTTTTTGTTTGTTCCGCAAGTTGATTGAAAAGTTCGACGTTCACCGTCTCTTTTGACGAACTTCCTTCACTAGCCATGGGTTAAAATTGCAGCTCTGATACCACTTGATCTATATCTTAGGTCTAAACTAAGTGCTTGGACTCAAGATAGATTGATAGGGTAGAAAAACGTTGCAAAGGAACACTCACAATGCTTCGTAATTCCGGAAATCCTAGCTTTAGATAGGAACACTCACAATCTAAACTCTAGGGCGTTTTATTGCTTATGTGAACACTCAACACAAACACTAAAACAATGGTGAATAATTGAAGCTTTTAACTCTCAAAATTATTCAGAAAACCTTGAAGAATTTCGTGCAAAAACCTCACACAAAATCACTCGTAAAACACAATGTGTATTTGTTTGTAAACTTGTAATCTGAATTTTATTGAATAAAACATGGGTATTTATAGTACAAATACCTTAGGACTCCTAAACAATCTTGGATAAACTCCCTAAACTATCTAGGAAATAAAACAACTCCTAAAGACACACTAATCCTAGTAAATCCGGCCTTCACAAGATAAACACACAACTTGATAAGTATGCCACCTCATCATTGTAAGTTGATCTTATCTTGCCTAATAACTCTATCAAACAACTAATCAAGAAAATATCCTAACAACTTATCTAAATAACTATTTAACAAGATAATTATCAGATTTAAACTATCAATACAAGATAACTTGTTGCCCAAGAACTTGGAAAAATAGCAAAGTACTCGCCATCTTGAACGCCAACTTATACTCGCCAAGTGTTTGAACACCATCTTACACCTGCCACTGTTGAACGCCAACTTATGCTTGTCAATGCTGAATGCCAACTTATAAACCTTCCTTTCCAAGTGTTGAACGCCAAGTGAACGCCTAGCTAGACTTGAACGCCAAGTGAGAACGCCTAGCTAGCCTTGAACGCCAAGTGAACGCCTAGTGGCGTGTGGCCTTTATTAAAGTATGGTGTTATGCACAATGACCATGAGCTAATCCAAAGCCATGTAGCCCAAATGAACGCCACCCTTGAATTTCAGAACGCCACCTTGAATCTAGGACGACTTGAATCAACTCTTTCTCTTCAATGCTTGAATCCGCTTCCTGATCAAATTTATTGTGATTGGCTAGCTGCTCGTCCCGGTTCTTGCTGATTTGACTTTTCTATACCCATTGCTTAAATTTTTGAAACTTCACGATTCTTGTATTCGGATGAGTTTACTTATGTGATTTGTCGGGCATGACTTAGTCAAATTGCTAGCACTCCTTGTATTTGTCAACTCTGTCTAACCTTGCTTGGGTCTTGGACTTGAAATGTGTTAGCGGGAGGATTTGAGCCACTTTTAATCTTATAGGCTACATTAAATTGTACTCTTTTCATGTGTGCTTAGTTCCTGTGCATTTAGATCTTGGGCTTGCCTTTGGACTTTAGAACTTTTAATTGAGGTTTTGTTGCATGTTGCACATGATAAGAGATTCAATTGTTTTTAGAGCTTTCAGATAAATCATTAGGATTTTCATGCTGAACACTTTTCCCTTTGATCCTGTGTTTCTTAAGCCTTTATCCCTCACAAAATTTAACCGCATTACAACCCTTTTTGGCCTTGGTGTTTGATGACATGTGTATGCCCAGCTTGGCTTGGGGGAGTCATATTGTGGTTGTTGTGGTTGTTGATTGTTGTGATGGTGTAATTGGAGGATTAGGTGAAATTGTGAAATTTTGATGTACAGGAGGCTCTATAAGTTTCACATTAAGGCTCTGCGTACCAATGACTGGAATTGTGTTTTAAAACACAATGGTTGGGTTAAAAATATGATTTGGAATCCAGTTATATACGTGTGATGGTTTGGTCTTAATGGCTAACTATTAAGAGTCGTGAAACTGAAGTGGTATGAAAAAAAAAGAGAAAAAAAAAGGGCAATGACATTGAAAGAAAGAAAAAAAAAAAAAAGAAAGAAGAAAGGAAAAAAAATTTTGAAAAAAAGGAAGAAAAAACAAGTTGAAATTAAAGTAGATGAATGAAAAGCTTGAATTTGGTTTATATTTGTGCTTTGAATGAAAATTTAAAAGTTTGGTTTGATACGGTTAGAATTGGATGATGGGAGATATTGATATTATTGTATGATGTGTTGGTGAGTCTCCGATGTTTTATATGCTTATACCCCGCATTTTCAGCCACATTAANCATTTTCAGCCACATTATCCCAAATTTATCTTACCCTTCACCCTAGCCTTACGTTACAAGCTTATAAAGTCCTCTTTGATCTTCATGTGCATGCTTTGGTTGATTGTGGAAGAGTCTTTTGGCAAGGTCGTAGAGTATTAATTGCATTTCGAGTCGACTTTAGGATTGAGTGTATACCCTTAAACACTTACATGAGGTGTGAGATGTGGTTTTGGGTTCCTCAAAACTTGCAATCAAACACTATTGCATTTGCATTCCATTTCCTTATGGTTGGGTGGTGAGGGTGAGCTACATTGTTAGATGCTCAATTGTGTGGAGTGATAACCCGTGAGCTATTCTAGTCATCGATTCATTAAACTTGCTAGGTTGGCTTTGTTTGACTTTTTCTTAGGAATGTGTAGCAATTGACTTGCTTTGATCTTAGTAAACTCGGAAGGATCCTTGAGTTGTGATACATATGTTTTTATGGGGTGAAAGTCATTTAGTTATCTTTGCTTGGGACGAGCAAAGGCTTGGCTTGGGGGAATTTGATATGTGCGGTTTTTATTGTGTTTTTCCCCTTGTTTTGAGCCAATTTAATGCTTAATGGTTGTTATTCTAGCTTGATTAATGGTTGTTATTCTGGCTTGATTTTAGCTCATTGGATGTTTCTTTAGCTATTTCGAAGTGTTTCGCCAAGTTTGATCGATATCCGGCAATTTTAGAGTTTTTTAGTTTGATTTTATCGTTTGCGGTTGTTATACTCGGTTTTGGTGTGTTTTGTTATTTCAGGAGCACGGAAACCGAGGCTCGAAACGAAGCCGGAAAGCTTGGACGGGATAAGAATGAAGATGCATGGAAGTGCGTGCCAAAAAAGCTACGGAAACAAGTCTTGAAGAAATCATGAAGAAATAAGAAGAAAAGAAAAGAACAGGCTTCTGAGTACTTTATGCGGCCGCATAAAAGTCCTATGCGCCCGCATTTAAAGAAGAATTCAGCTGTAGAGGGCTTCTGGGAGGTTGATGCGGGCGCATAAATCTCCTATGCGCCCCCATCAACCGTTTTTCCGAGATTTTTATTTTCCTTTTATTTTCTTCGTGCTTTGACTTTGTAAGCCCAATTTTGGTTACTAAAGGCACGACTTTCTAGGTAAAAGAACCTTATGCCTTTAATAATTTAAAATTAGACTTTTAGGTTTTATTTTAAGCACTTTTTCTCTCTCAAATTAATTTGGGGAATTAGGGTTTTTGTTCTCAACAATAATTTTCAATTCAATTTAAATTCCTTAATTTGTTCTTCAATTTGGTAATTCTTTTACTCTTATTCTTTTTATTTAGTTTAATTTATGCTTTTTAGTTTCTTTAATCTAATTAATTTAGTTAATTGTTGATGTTAATTAGTTTAATCATTAATTACTTCATGAATTCAATTATGAACTTTATGATTATGTTTGCTTTAATTTTCATGTTCATGAGTGAGTAGTCAAATTTCTAGGGTTAGGGAAGCCTTGACCAATTAATGGACTAATTAAATTAGGTTGTTTCAATTCCGCAATTAGTAGTCAAATTCCTATTATTGGGTTTTTCGTTTACAATTGAATTGTGCGCAGATTTAGTTGTAATTTTGGTAATTGTTGAATTTGATGCCGATAGGTAAAAATACCACAATAAGACCACTGAATAATAGGCGGAATTAGTCTAGGCATAAGCGAGAGCCGCTAGATGAGTTTCGAGGGAGTCTAAATTCGAGAGAATTAGTGAGCCCTAATTTGATGATAGTTGTGAGTTTGAACGATCTTTGTTAGTGATTCCATTAGTTGTTCTTGGTGACCCGAATGACCCTAGGCTTCATTTATTGGTTTTAATCTTCGTCATTTCCCGTGATTGATTAGTAGTTAATTAGTAGTCATTTAGTTAATCAACATTTCTCGACCAAGGCCCTTTGTACGGTTTAAGCTTTTTAGAACTAATAGAGTTCAATTGCTTCCATGAGGATTCGATCCTTACTTCCCTAGCTACATTAGTTAGTGACGTTTGGTTTATTTTTGCTAGGTGTGCGACAGCCTCATCAGCTCACAAAATATACCGGCATTTGTGCCCCATGACGTTCTGCCACTAGGACTACCGAGACAGAGTGGTCGGACACAACCAAATAGAGGTAGAGTGTTTCCCCACAGCAATGGACTAATAAGCCAAGGTAGAGAATGTCAATGCTCCTTTAGACGACCAAACGCCTCGTCTGCTTCAGCAGTCCATTCAAACTTTGCTTTCTTTTTTATAGTGTCGAAGAAGTAACAACATTTATCTCCTGATCTTAACAGGAATCGTCCAAGGGCGGCTAGGCAGTCGGTTATGCGTTGAACCTCATTGACATTCCTTGGGGAGGAGATGTTAAATACTGCTTGTATTTTATCAAGATTTGCCCCAATTCCCCTTTTATCGATAAAGAATCCCAAAAATTTTCTAGACGTCACCCCAAAGACACATTTCTTGGGGTTCAGCATCATTTTGTTCTTTCTCAAAGACTCAAATGTTTCTCTAAGGTCAACCTCATGATTATCAGATTCCTTACTCTTGACGATCATGTTGTCAATGTAAGCTTCCATGTTCTTGCTTAGCTGGTCACTAAACATCGTATTCACCAACCTTTGAAAAGTTGCGGGGGAATTTTTTAGCCCAAATGGCATGACATGGTAGCAATACAACCCCTTCGACGAATGCTAATTTTTCTTGGTCCTCCACATACATGGGAATTTGATGGAAACCTCAGTAGGCGTCTATGAAGCTCAGGGCGGCATGTCCCGCTGTTGAATCTACCAGTCTATCAATCTTGAGCAAAGGAAATGGATCCTTAGGGCATGCCTTGTTTAAATTAGTATAATCAACACACATCCTCCAAGAGCCATTGGGTTTGGGGATGAGAACAACATTGGCGACGCATTCAAGGTATGAACAATATCTTATGAATCCCGAATCAAGCAACTTCTTGACCTCGTCAAGCGCGACCTTATTTATGGCTTCTCCCAAATTTCTCTTCTTTTGCCTGACCAGCTTCTTATAAGGCTTCACATTAAGTTTATGCACAACAAGACTTGGATCTATGCCTAGCATCTCATGGACCTCAAATGCAAAGACATCCTTGAATTCTCTAATTAATGCTTTCACCTTTGCCCCCACATGTTCGTCCATGATTCTTCCAACTCTGGTGGTTCGTTCTGGCCTTTCTTCATCCAAGAAGAAGTCTTCCTATTCTCCCATAGAGTCAGGAATACTTGCCTGGCCTAAGCTGTGGACAACCATGACTTCTTGTTTTGGCTCATCTTATGCTTTTGCTTTCTTCTTTTCAGGGGGTTGTTCAGCCTTCCAACCACTTGGCCTAAGAGTAGTGATATAGCAGTCCCTGGCAGATTGGTGGTCTCCCTACATGGAACCTTTGGAACCATCATTGCATTCAAGCTTCATCAGCAAAAGGTGAGGTACTATGATGGCCTTGGCCTTGTTAAGAGTTGGCCGCCCTATGATGATATTATGAGCAACCAGCACCTTGACAACTAGAAACTTGACGAACATATTCCTTGCCTTTTCCTTCGTTCCAATCCTAAGGGGTAGAGTCAACGTCCGCAAAGGATGAATAATGCCCCCACCAAATCCAATAATAGGGTAGTCAGTTGAAGTCAACGATGATTCATAAAACTTCAATTTCTCTAAGCCACTAAAACTTATGATGTCTGATGAACTGCCGATGTCAATGAGAATGCGCTTTTCTCATAAGTTAGCCACCTTCATCTCGACTAACAGTGGGTCGTCATGCAGCGTACGCACTTCACCCCTATCTTCTTGTGAGATCTTGATCTCGGGGAACATATCCCTTCGTGCATCATCAGACAATATGACAGCCACTACAAGAGGATGGGTGTCATACCCCTCATCATCATTGCAAGCTTTGTCGCCTTTGCCTTGCTATTTTCCTTGTTTGGATTTTTTGAATAAGTGGGATGGCAACTTCCCCTTCTTAGCCAAACAATCAATCAGCTTCTTCAAATTCTTTGAATCATTAGTAATATGACCTATGTCCTTGTGGAAGTAACAATACTTGGTCTTGTCACGATTTTCAGCTGGCGTCCTAATGGGAGGAGGAGGATCAAACTCTAACTTGTCTTTTATATCCATCAAAATAGAATATAAGTCCTTGCTGTAAACGTGCTCGTTTACCTCATCACGTTTTCTCTTGTGCCCATCAAAATTCTGTCCCTTAGAGCGAGAAGAGTCTATGGCCGAAGTTTCTCCTTTTTTTCTTTTTTTCTTTTTGGTAGAATCATCCTTTTATCATTGCCCCGCATGTCTTCTCTTCTATCCTTCTTAGTTGTTGCACACAACTCTTTAGCATGGATGTACGACTTGGCCTTAGTGATCACGGCAGCGAGTGTCTTGCATTGTCGCCATACGTCATCAAACTTAAAGTCTGATTCAACAAGACCATGAAAGAAATTATCTAGTGCTACCTATTCATTAAGGTTTCGGATGTGAAGTGCTTCATGGCTGAATCGCTGCACGTAGATGCGGAGAGGCTCACGGTCCCTATGAACAATTTTTTCTAGGTGCATGCTGGTCTTACGTTCTGGTTTGTTACCATGAAATGATGTGAGAAGATCATACTTATCTCCATGAAGTTATTGATAAAGTGATCAGGAAAGCCACTAAACCACTTTTGAGCCATCCCCTTGAGGGTGGCAGGGAAGTACCGACACCAAGTAGCGTCATCTTCCCCTTGCATGTACATCAAATGTTTATATGTTGCCATGTGATCGTCTGGGTCAGTGGTGCCATCGAAAGCCTCAATGAAAGGTGCGTTAACCTTGCCAGGTCGAGGAGCGGTAATGATGAACAAGGAGAAGGGGATCTTCCATGCCAAACTCTAATTTATCATTTGGTAACGTAAATCTTTCTCTTCTTGCTCAATCTTAGCCGCTGAGTGAGCTTGTTGGTAGTCAACATGTCCAGCGTCCTGAAGTCATCGTGCCTCCCAATGGCCAGCCTCCCCTTACCTCGAAGCATGATATGAAGTGGAAGGCTGACGTAGTGAGGGGTCCTTCAAGGACAAGGTCGATGCGGTATCAGATAGGTCGACCCTTATGTGCTCCTTTTGTCACCTTCGTTCCTCCAGCAACTCACGAGCATCTGAGTACATCTTAGGGAGAGAATGCTGACTCTCCACCCCTTGGCTGACGCCTAGGTTTGGACTTGGGCGTACCTATCGTCTTTCGATGCCCCCTATTAATCCTAATTGGGGTTCTCCTCTTTTCGCCATACATCTGCCTTAGACAACTTGCTCTTAACATATTATCTTTCTCGGCCAACCCTCCATCTTGCTTTGAAGTGTCATTTGGTTGCTTTGGAGTAGCTTGCTTGGAAATACCCTCGGCTTGAAGAGTAGCCTAGCTGATCGGACCGCCTCAGCTGTCTCGGCCATGAACTGCCCTCTTAATGTGTTGGTGAGATTTTGTTGAAAGTTGTTTAAGATGTTTGTTAATTGACCAAAAGTGACGGCATGGTCCTCTGAAGGCTGACCCCTTGAGGTTTGGCCAATTGAGGTCGTCTGGGCTTGGCCATAGCATACCCTGCCGTTGCCTCCGTCTCGGCCTCGGGGTGGCTGTTCTGGATTGTTTGCATAAAATTGGTGGGTCTCATCAATGATTGGATCTTCTACTTCTCTAGGCTTGGGTGCCTCGCCTGCCATTGTCAAGTATCTCCTCATAGACGTCGCCAAATGTTGTGGGATTTAGAACTCCTAGGAGATGACTCGACGCCGCTACAGGTGGCATGTCCACGCCCTCTTGCTGACCTGCACAAAAGGAATAAACCCGGCGTGCGGGTTAATTCCCCTCCGATTCCTAAGCAAGTATACTGGAGAGAGAAGTAAACAAGAGTAAATGTAGAGGAGAAGTAGTGATTTGTTACTATTGAGTAACTAAATGTGTGTGTCTCCTCAGCATAGCAAATGAGAGGTATTTATAGGGACATGCCTTTTAGAGATGGCCCAATGGGGTCTTGGCAAATGTCCCTAGTGTCCCTTTCATGGGAGACGCTCCTAGGGATGGTGAAGGGGTATAAAACCCTATGGTCATATGTTGACTATCTTCCACGGAAGTCAATAGAAGGTAAATAAGTCCACGTGTCGGATTATGATGGGGACATTTGTCACCCTATGTGGGGGCCACGTGTCTAAATTTGATTGGCATTTAGGGAGCATGGGGTCATGCCCCATCAGCTGAGACTTTGTGTCTTCCATAGTTTATTATAGCTGGCTTAACATGCAACCATAACTCATGGTTTATTTATGGGAAACGTCCATTTATAACCGTAATGCTGCCGAAAAGTTTGCTCTAATTTCATATATTTTTGCAGGTCTAGTTCACACGATGATATTGTGGAGAAGAGGTCTAGACTAAGGGCTCCTATAGAGTGGCAGCCCAGCATGTTGGCCTTTGATCGGGCTCAACATATTTCTCACCTTCCCCTCTCGGGCCATGTGAGTAACTAACCCTTTTTCTTCTTTTTTTCTTAGCTTTCCGTGCTCAATCTTCAATCTTTTCTTTTCTTTTTATAGGAAAACCACTGTCTGAGAGGATTTGGCTCGAGTACTCCATTCTTGATGGGGCTTGCTTTGTTCCGAGGGCAGCGTCACCCTGATCTTCTCTGCATGCCCTCAGGGTGTACGTTTGATGACTTTATTTGTGGCCTTCAGGGCCTCGAGAGCTTGAAAACCTCGACAGTATTCGTTCTTTCTCTCCTGGAATTATGGTGGGATACCACACTTTCCATGGGCTGAGATGATCATCACCCCATATGACTTTGTTATTCTGACCGACCTTTCTTTCTCTCCTCTTCTCGTCAAGGTCGATGATAGAATTACTCCTCTTCATTCTACTACACAACAACTTCTTGGGCCTGTGTGTAGTAAGCTAGTTAGAGGAAAGTCTGTTAGCTCTAAGAATTTGAGTGGCGGTCATTCTTTGCCTGACACTACCCGAGAGCAAAAGATTTGCATTGTTCTTCTTTTGCTCATTTCTCGTACACTTCTTGTTGATAAAGGGGGGTAGCCCCCGATGTCAACTTCGCTTTCTTCCTTCCTTAGTTGAGCTTTCAAAGGTCAAGGAGTAAGACTGGGGAGGTTTAGGCTATGCATCTCTTCTTCGCACTATGAGGATAGCTTACCGTCAGGTCGACGGTAACTCCCAAATTAGTGTGTCCTCCTTTTGGAGGCTTATCGAGGTAATGATTGTCTTGGACTTTTGAAACCATTCATGTCATGTTCTTATTTTTGTGTTGATCTGTGTCGTATTCTGCAATTCTATAGTTTCAAGTATCTACCCCGCCTAGCCCCTGCTCGTCCCGGAGATCGAGACTACCCGATTTCGGTATCTTGGGCGAGCTATAGGTATGGGAGGTGGACCAAAGGGGACAATGAAATAAAAAGATTCATTCGTCAGCTTCGTATTCAGGATGTAATTTTTTTTCCCTTTTCTTTATTAGTTACTTCTATATTCATTTTCACCTTTCTCATATCCTTTGATCCTTCTCAGGTTAAATTCCGTCCTTGGATATTACATCTATTTTCATTTTCACCTTTCACCTTTCTCTCTTGCCTCTCAGCTGACTCTTCATTGGTGCTACTTGTTGGACAATGAGGTCCCGATTTGGTATGTTGGAGAGCAGATGGTGAGGCAACATAACCTTGACAGGTTCGTCCTCCCTCATGATCCTCCACCATCGATGGTTAGCCTAGTGGCTCTGTTTGACAAGATCGGTTGAATACGAGCAGTTTGTAATGTGATCCACTCCTGCAAATTGCTTGTTTACCAAGACATGGACTATTAGAGCGATTTCCTTCGTCGCCTGGCAAAGCCAGTCCGACTAGTTGCAATGGCGAGTTCGGACATTTTATTTACTTGTTTCATATTTTTACTTGGATAACTGCTTACACCAATTTTCTCATTTTTTCAAGCATCATACGACGACGGTAGCCTCCGTTATACTATGTCTCTTATGATTACGAGCTCGATGGGGTAATTCATAGGAAGACGGTTCCAGATGCTCTAGATGTTCGGTAATACGTAGTTCAAACTCTTCCTCCGTCGGTTCAGTCGGTGAGTAAACCTCTGAGCTTTATTAGATGATTCGCTTTGCATGCATTTATTGTTGATTTATTTCACAACAGATGCCTCGGGAAGGCGTAGCTCATCTTTTGAATGTGATAGATGCTTTGAAGTATCGGGCCGAGAAGCTGAAGGAAGCCTTATCAGGTAGGAGTCAGGATACCGAGGTAATAAAATACCAAATTTCTTTGTCTTGCTTTTCATCAGTTACAATGTCCTTCATTGGTACTTTTCCATTATTAAGGCTTCTGAGCCGTGTTCTGACGGGCAGCAAGGGGCGGCAGGAGCGTCTTCTTCTGAAGTGGCAGCTCAAGGGAAATCTGTTGACCGTCCCTATCTAAAGAGCTTTCATGAGTCTTATGAGGCTGCCGATTTTTCTCAATCAGCTCGGGATTGCCCTTTCTTCCAGCAGTTAACCTCGGAGTCATTGCTTCAGGAGGATCCGGTGATACTCTGAGCCTTTCAGAGATGTAATTGTCGCCCGGTTTTACGCCCATGGATGTTCCATCGACGAGCCAAGGCCTTGCAACTTAGGAATCTAGTTTGTCGTTTGGTGTAGGTATGCCTAAAATGTAAATATTTATGAACATGACTCTGATATATTTAATCATAGTTTTGTACATGTTTGACTCGGTGTTTTATTTGACTCGTTTAATTGCTCAATTTTTGTGACTTTTGACTTTTGGCTTTGATATTGAATTTGACTCGACTCAAGGGAGGGTACCGAGTTTTCCCCTAAAAAAATAAAATAGAAAATGGTAATTAAAAGGACTCAGACTTGAAACAACTGAATTAGGCATGGAAATTGAGGAAGATGTGCACAAATATCGAGGCAAAACATGCGAAAAAAGGAAACAAAAAAGTGAGAGCCTGCGCATGGGCGCTCATCTGGCGCTGTGGCGCTCACCCAGCGCTGTGGCACTCGTTCTCTTCTTATATACGGCAACTTCATTGCTTTACATACCCCACACCTATGCTTTCTTGTCTTCATTCGAACAAAAAGGACGATCTTAAAATGCTTTTGTTCAAAAAATTTTAAGAGTTTAGTGGGTTCTTTTAATCATGGCAAGGAGTTTTGAAGTTGCTTGTGAAGAATGGCTCTCGTCGCTTAATCTGGAGGAGAAAGGTCTGCTGAAGGACTATAAGCATTCCTCGTCGATCACCTTGAGTTATGCTCAACTCGACATTAATCTTATATATGCTACTGTTGGATTTTGGAATTGAAACACCCATAGCTTCATATTTCGCGAGAGAAAGGTGACCCCGTTGCCTAAAAAATTAGCTGGAATAGTTGTATTGTCCTGTGATGGTTTACCTTGTCTTCCCACTACCAAAGATAAAATTTTTTCATATATTTGATCGTTATCTTAATCTTGATGCATATGTGACGGAGAAGGTAGTCTATGGTAGGAAAATAGACTTGGTTGCCCTGATTGATTATTTCAAGACTGCCGAAATAGCAAGGAAGAGGTATAAGTGGTGAGCTTTGCTGATTTGCATATTCGCTCAATTGGCTATACTTCCTTGATTATCATCGTAAAGTAGTTCAAAGATGGAAGGACTTCTATGCCACTGTGTATAAGGGAGTTGTTTCTAACTCTTGATTGCTTTATGAGGGATTCTGAAGCCCCCTTAACCGGCTTTTCCCTACTTCTCCAGGTAAACAATTGAATGTTATGCTATAAATGCTCATGAATTGTTAGCAATAAATCGGTCATTTAGTGCTAAGTCACGTGAAATATGTAAGGATTATTATTTCAAATATATGATGGGTCACAATAAATTCAAAATATTTTACATTCCCGATATTTCCTCTGCAGGTGTGGGTTATAGATCGTCTGAATTTGATGGAGTTTCCGTTGAATATCCCTACCTATACTCTTATGAATTTGTATGGGCGACGCCAGCGGTATCATCACTCTACCATGCATGAATGTTGTTGAATCTAGTCGATATGAAGATGAACATTCGCTGGACTGGTTCTTGGTGGAGGATCAAAACCATGGTCTATACAGACGAGACTCCTTACGTCTATGTGGCTGGCTTGACTGCCTTGACCTTCTACTTCCCTTCTTGAGTGATGAGGCAATTTGGCATCCAACAGGTAATCCCAAATCATAATATTGTGAGGCCCGAAGAGAAGTCTGTGTTGCTCGGTATTGCAAAGAATTGGGAAAATAATTGGGTGAAGAGGGCGAAGATTTCTGTGACTCCATTGCCAGAATGCTATGAAAAGTTAACGAAGCATTACTTAATTTTGATGAATGTAGAATCCATTTCTATTCGTGTAGAGGCCTGTAAAGCCGAAAGGAGATTTCATGGGCATGTTATGGATAGATTTAAGGAGAAGCTCATGGTCACTTCTATTAAGGCGAGACTGGGTCCTAGGAAGGTGCTTGTATGGCAAAGACTCAAGAAGCTTCCTCCTTTGACGATTGAAGCTGCTCCTAAGAGGAAGAGATCTAAAGAAGAATGCAATGTGGGAGGTAAGGGGAAAGAGAAAGTGGTTGAGGCATCAATAAAGAAGCAGTGAGTGGCTACGTCAATGAAAACTGGAAAATCTTCCAAAACTACAGAGGACAAAGAGAAGGACCCTAGACCTAAGTAAGAGGATTGTTGTATTGTTTCACAAACTTTATTTATTATTATTTTTTGATTAATAAGGCCTGCGTGCCATGCTTATGTAAACAATCATGCTTAAATAATCAAATCATTCATTTCATTTCATGGCCAAAGTACAACATTTGTTTTTTTTTTTGGTTTTTTTTATTTGTGCAAAGAAGCCACGAGGGCGATACATATTACAAATAAGGAATGAAGATAAACATAGTTCACGTTTACTTCAGCAGGCTGTTAAAATATTATAGAGGAGTAGGAGGTTTTTGTTTTTGAATGAGCCGAACCCCAAGTCAGGGTTGCCTACGTATCCTTTCGGAATTAGGCCAAACGTAGTTCTAGTAGCTTCATGAGTATAGCTCAGACATAGTACTTGTTCAGCTGATCCACGTTGGTGAGATTATAGAAGTTGTCACCATTCATACCAATTAGTTCAACTGCACATCTGGGGTGTATTTTCTTGACAATATAGGGCCCAGCCTAGTTCGAGTGGAACTTCTCTCGAGGATCCACGACAGTTTTTCGCGGTGCTTTAAGGACTAAATCACCTTCCTTGATTTTCGTTTCTTTGACATGTTTGTTGAAATGTCTTTGAATTGTCTTTTGGTAGACTTGGATGTGACTCAAGGCTTTCAATCATTTCTCATCTAGGAGGACCAAGGCGTCGTACCAAGCCCATACCCATTCGGCTTCNCCCATTCGGCTTTAGAAAGTTCACTTTCTAACACGATCCTTGAGGAGGGTATTTCAAGTTTGATAGGTTGTACGACTTCCATCCCATAGACTAGGGAGAAAGGGGTTGCCCGTGTGGAGATTTTAATGGATGTTCGGTACCCCTATAAGGCGAAGGGAAACATGAGCGGCCAATCTCTGTAGTTTTCAGTCATTTTGGATAGAATTCTCTTGACATATTTGTTTGTTGCTTCAACTGGATGTTCGGTACCCCTATAAGGCGAAGGGAAACATGAGCGGCCAATCTCTGTAGTTTTCAGTCATTTTGGACAGAATTCTTATGACATATTTGTTTGCTGCTTCAACTGTTGTATTCGTTTGAGGCCGATACGAAGACAAATTGTGTTGCTGGATTTTATACTTTGTGAGAAGTTCCTCGCATTCACCTTGAAAATGAGTTCAATTATCACTAATGATTTAATGCGGGACCCCATATCGGCATATTATGTTAATCTCAATGAATTGTGCCACATGTTTGGCTTGCAATACACAATAAGAAGCGGCTTCCACCCATTTGGTGAAGTTGTCGATTGCTACCAATATGAATTCGTGACCTCCATGACCTAGAGGTGTAACCTTTCCAATTTTGTTAATCCCCCATATTGAGAACGTCCATGGAGATGATAGAGAGTGCCGCAGCGTTGGAGGTATATGTTGAGCATTTGCATACTTCTGAAACTTGTCACAGTGTCTTACGTATCTTTTAAAATCATCTGACATTGTAGCCCAATACTATACTTGCTTGATAATTTAGAGGCTAGCATTGGAGCAATCATATGAGTTCCACATATTCCTGAATGTACTTGATCCATGACCCGCTGAGACTCTTTGTCATCCACACATCGAAGGTGTAAGACATTGTAATGCCTTTTATTTAGATTTCTTGCCCGAATGATATATTGAGAAGCTAGGAGTCTTCTGACGCGTTGCTCTTTCTTCGATGCGTCAATGGGATATTGTTGGTTTTCTAAGTAGTTCTTGATGTCACTGTACCAAGGTTCCTTTTTTGCGAGGTTGTTCACCTCATTGTTTTCCTCAACTATGCACACATGGGCTGGTTCCTTTCTTTTTTCGACCACCAAGGGAATTTCTGTCAAAGAAATTGGAATGCGGAACATTGATGCCTACTTAGCCAAAGCATCAGCTCACTGATTGTCCTCCCTATTTAAGTAAGTGTATTCGATGTCATCGATTTCAGAGGCAATTTGCTCCAAATGAGCTTGATATAGAGCCACGCTTTCACTTTTAACTTTCCATCTTCCGGATATTTGTTTGATGATTAAAGAGAAATCTCGGTAGACCCTTAGCTTTTGAACTTATAAGGCTACAACAACCTCGTGCCCTATGATGCAGGCTTCATATTCAGTGGCGTTATTGGTCACACTGATTTCTAATTTTATCAATATGGGCGTGTGCTCCTCTTTGGGCGAAACTAACAAAACACTGACCCCACTCTCATGCTTATTGGACGCACCATCAAAGTGCAAGGACCAGCTTTGTTGTTAGGTCATCATCAATTCCTCGACTGTAAATTAATAATCCTCAAGTCGAGGTTTTTCTAGAGAGTCTGCTAAGAATTCTAAGACTATACATCCTTTTATGGACTTTTGTGACACGAACTTAAGGTCAAATTGGGTCAACATATTCATCCATCTTGATATTGGTCCGTTTACTGAAGGCTTAGTGAAGGGATATTTAAGGGGATCACCTTTACTAACTATGCGGACAGTGTGAGTTAGTAAATAATGCCTTAACTTTTTGATAGACCATGCAAACGCCAAGCATCATTTCTCGATGTTTGAGTATCTTTCTTCATATTGTAGAAATTTCTTGCTTACGTAGAGATAGCATTTTCTTTTCCATTGACTTCTTGTGCTAGCATGGCTCCTACCGCGGTATTAGTAACGGTCAAGTAGAGTCTTAAAGGATGGCTCGGAGTCGCAAGTATAAGGAAAGGCGGATTCAGGAGATATTCTTTGACTTTGCCGAAGGCTTGTTGGCAGTCATTGTCCCATTCTTTTGGAGCATCTTTCTTTAGCTTCCTGAAGATGTGTTCGCATACCATGGTGATTTTAGCAATGAATCTACTTATGTACTGAAGCCTTCCCAAGATTCCCCGAATTTCTTTTTCGGTCTTTGGTTGTTTCAAAGACATGATGGCTTTGATTTTAGTGGGATCGATTTGAATGCCACTAGCACTAACCACGTAACCCAGAAGCTTTACAGAAGTGAATCAAAGGCACATTTTTTAGGATTAAGTCTCATGTTGAATTTTCGGAGTCTTTCGAGGAACTTTCTCAAGGCAAAGGAATGTTCACTCCTTTCCTTGGTTTTCACTATCATGTTGTCCACGTATACTTCTACCTCCTTGTGTATCATATCGTGGAGTAGTATAGTTATGGCACGTTGGTATGCAGCCCTTGATTTATTTGGACCAAACGGCATGAACGTGTAACAGTATAACTCCCACGGAGTAGTGAAAGTCAGCTTTTCCATGTCTTTTTCATCCATCTTAATCTGGTTATAGCCTGTGTAGCCATCCATGAAGGATAATAAGCTATGGTTAATTATATTATCAACTAGTACATCGATGTGTGGCAAGGGGAAATCATCCTTTGGACTGGCCTTGTTCGAGTCCCGAAAGTCTACACACATCCTTACTCTTCCATCTTTCTTTGGTACCAGGACAATGTTGGCGACCCAATCAGCATATTGAACCACCTTGATAAATCCTGCCTTGAGTTGCTTAACTACCACCTCTCAGATCTTTTGTTGAACTTCTAGTTTCATCCTTCTAAGCTTTTTCTTTACGGGTTTAGACGCCTGGTTCAGGGGGATGGTGTGCTTAGCTATTTCTAGATCAATCCCCGGCATATCTTCTTAGGACCACGCAAAAACATTCTTGAATTCGGTGAGTGTTGCTATAAGATGTTCCCTTTATTGAGGATTAAGCGTGAGACGAATCTGTAATTCCCTTGGTGTGTCATCGTCGGAGGTCAGATGTTTATCTATTCGGTTTCCTTAATTATTGGAGTTTTTCTTTTTTCTCTACAGTGTTTATTATTTCATCGTCATTTAGATTTTCAGTTTGTGAAACAGAGCAATGATGTAATGGGGAGGGGGGGGGGGGGTAAGAGGATGGAGATGAGGAGTAAGCAAGAGAAGTTATATTATTAAGCTTGTTAATTATGACATCGAAATTGGCCCTAGTGATGGAATCTAAAGGAGGGACAGACTCCTTGACAAGTTTATTGGCAACTGCCGAATTCTTAGGACTAGACGACTTAAAAACATTGGACTCAGACTCTGATTAAGAATCATTTAACATTGGGCCTTCTCGTATTGTAAAGTATGTGATCTTTCCTTCCAGCGCAGTGATCCTAATAGTCTTGCACCATCCCCAAATCATTTGACTCGTACGAGTGATGAGCTCAGTTACATCAAAAGCTTCGATATTCATAGCCATGAGCACGTGTTGTTTGGATGATGGAGCACGTTCTAACCCAGAGAACAACCCAAGTCATGTGCATCGAGATCATCCGATCCAGTTCGGATTTCCTTTTAGTGCTTGGATCGGCCTCATCTTCCACGAAGTGACAATCAAAGAATCTTTCTAATGCTGGGTATCTTAGTCTATCGGCACCATAGATTTGTTTGGGATGTTCAAAATAAGGGATGTTCTCACCTTCTTTTATGAATTTCTTATTCAAGGTTAGAGAGTAGGGGTAGAGTGTCACATCCCCATGCTTCTTAGCCATTTTCTGCTTTTAGAAATCCTTGAAATCATTGCGGGTTGGAAATTACCCTAACCTAAATATGTCGTTCTTAGGTTCGATATTAACAAGGGAGGTAGCAATGGCCCTTCTTGATTCCATGTCTATTCTGGGGAAGTGTCCTGTGTTGTGAAGTAGAGCACTCACTATGAGGTTTGAGTAAAGGAGTTTTGTCTCCTTCCTCAATAGTAGCAATCGAAAATCTCCATAAGTCTTCCTCTTGAGGTGGAGGAGAGAAAGGGGTAGTTTGAGTGTTGTTTTGATTTTGTGTAGTGCTAAGGCGTCCTGTTCGAATGAGGAGTTGAACCTTATTGTCTTTAAAAGGTGAAAAGGGCCTAAGAAGGTCGGTGATGTTGTTATCTTCTTCGAGGAGAGTGTGGAAGGTGGGTTGTATTCTATTTCCAGCATAGACATCTTTGTCGTCACTATCCCATACTCCATAGACTTCTAGGAGGAATGGAGAGGTGATTGCTTGTGGGGTAGATTGTCCCACAGGAGTAATCAAGTTGACTGGGTCAAAAGATAGTTCATCTTTATCGACCATGTAGAGTGCTATATAGTCGGCGAATTTAAGACATAGTCTTTGGAAATCTTCCCATTTTTTTTATTGAACCCTTGCGGCATCTTGTAGTCGGGCAGACATTGAGGGATAGGAGGGACCAAGGGAAGAGGTTCCTCGATGAGTCAGCGGTATTTGATTCTTCTTTCCCAAGCGATGAGGTTACGCACCATCTCATTGATGTACTTATTCCAGTATTTATTGACCATTAAGGTCATGCCTATACTTTTGGGCTCAAGTCTCTCCCATATTTCCTTCATAAGTTTTATGGGGAGTTCAATGAAAGGACTTGCTAGTCAAACATTTTCGGGGTTCATTAAAATGCCATTCACATAGTCGGAAATAACATTTTAGATTATTGATGGGTTAATCACATCCTGTTTTCATTCTTTCTATTTGAACCCTTTCCAACAGTCGCATACATGTTGATCTTCGGAGGGAGGAAAATCATTAGAAGTCTTTTCTCCTTCTTTGAATATTTTAGGGGTGGGACTCTTTTCTTCCAAAGCATTCCTTGGGACACCTTGTCCTGCAGAAGTGATGAAAACAATAGGATCGAAGTAGAAGTTCTCTTCTTCGATCATGAAGAGTCCTAGAGGGTTGGTTTGAATGTTGAGCGTCTTTCCTCCTGGTGGAATGGGGAGTCTTCCGTCTTCGATGATGTCTTCTAGAAGGTTCTTGAGATTCCAACATTTTTCGATGGTGTGACCCCTACATTGATGGTACTTGCATCATTTGTTGGCATCCCACCGTAGTGACCTCTCGAGAGTAGGATTTGAAGTGGGCCCTCCTGGACGTATTTTGCCTTTTGATTGGAGCCTTTCAAATGCTAGCATATAGGTCATACCCAAGGGAGTATACTCGCGTCGGCGGCAAATAAGAGCTCTAGTCTCTTCAACGACATTAATGTTGTTCGAGGTCGATACTCCTTTTGTTTGATTGGTCCTTAGATTACTAGCCCATCTTCTTTTTCCACTTTCCTTGTTAAGATTGTCTTCAATCTCGATCCCAATGTGGTAGACTTGTTTGGATGTACTAAGGCCCAAGTACTTAAGATGATTTTTATATTTTTGAAGCAAATTAGCAATGAATATCTTTACTTGCTCCTTTTCAGGCGGGGTAGTTTCCATTTGTGCCGCGACTTCCCTCCAATGGGATAGGTAGGAGGTGAACCCTTCCTTTTTTACTTGTTTGAGGATTTGACGCTCCTATTTAGAGGTGGTAGTTTGAGTATTTCCATTATAGAGAATCATGAATGCGTGAGTTATGTCCTCCCAAGTGATGTATCATTGTCGGGAAGTGTAAAGAACCATTTCTGATTTCATAGGGAAGATCCTTGGGTAGAGCCTTAGGTTGATCTTCTTCACATCCATGTAGAATTTCAAGCCTCTTAAGAAGTACTTCGGGTTGTCAGTAGCCTTAAATTTGGGAAGTTCAGCAATGGAGAATTTTCCCGGCAAGGTGTCAGTCAAGATTTAATCGAGATTAGAAGGATCAAAATAAGAGTCTTGGTCGGTGACCATCCTACCTACCCTCTCTATGTCTTGCATAGTGTTTTTTTTTGGGATTGTTCACCTCATGTTTTATCTCTCCCAAGCNGGTGGAATGGGGAGTCTTCCGTCTTCGATGATGTCTTCTAGAAGGTTCTTGAGATTCCAACATTTTTCGATGGTGTGACCCCTACATTGATGGTACTTGCATCATTTGTTGGCATCCCACCGTAGTGACCTCTCGAGAGTAGGATTTGAAGTGGGCCCTCCTGGACGTATTTTGCCTTTTGATTGGAGCCTTTCAAATGCTAGCATATAGGTCATACCCAAGGGAGTATACTCGCGTCGGCGGCAAATAAGAGCTCTAGTCTCTTCAACGACATTAATGTTGTTCGAGGTCGATACTCCTTTTGTTTGATTGGTCCTTAGATTACTAGCCCATCTTCTTTTTCCACTTTCCTTGTTAAGATTGTCTTCAATCTCGATCCCAATGTGGTAGACTTGTTTGGATGTACTAAGGCCCAAGTACTTAAGATGATTTTTATATTTTTGAAGCAAATTAGCAATGAATATCTTTACTTGCTCCTTTTCAGGCGGGGTAGTTTCCATTTGTGCCGCGACTTCCCTCCAATGGGATAGGTAGGAGGTGAACCCTTCCTTTTTTACTTGTTTGAGGATTTGACGCTCCTATTTAGAGGTGGTAGTTTGAGTATTTCCATTATAGAGAATCATGAATGCGTGAGTTATGTCCTCCCAAGTGATGTATCATTGTCGGGAAGTGTAAAGAACCATTTCTGATTTCATAGGGAAGATCCTTGGGTAGAGCCTTAGGTTGATCTTCTTCACATCCATGTAGAATTTCAAGCCTCTTAAGAAGTACTTCGGGTTGTCAGTAGCCTTAAATTTGGGAAGTTCAGCAATGGAGAATTTTCCCGGCAAGGTGTCAGTCAAGATTTAATCGAGATTAGAAGGATCAAAATAAGAGTCTTGGTCGGTGACCATCCTACCTACCCTCTCTATGTCTTGCATAGTGTTTTTTTTTGGGATTGTTCACCTCATGTTTTATCTCTCCCAAGCCTTGTGTTACTTGGGCTAAGGCAAGAGCCAATTCATGCATCGTGACGGGAGATTCTTGGTCGCTCATTGTTGGATCGAATTGCGTTGTATTTGCTTAATCGTGAGTTGGGATGTATTTTCATAATAACCTTGTGCCCTATTCCCTAGTCCAAAGAGGAGTCATTGGTTTGGCTCTTGCACGACCGATCCTGCGATGTTTAGATTTTAGAATGTTTATTTTCACTTGTTTAAATGCATGACTCTTATGACACATGCAAGGCCTATTATGGTTGCTTCCTAGCTCTACATTAATGTTTGATGCATAGTATTTCATCTCCCTCATTCTTTTCTTTTTTTCTCTTTTGCTTTTTTTTTATTTTATTATTGAGGGAAGATGAAGATACTTTTTACAAAATGAATGCTATGCAACCTATGGAGATCTATATGAACTTTCAGTCAACATGACAAGCAACCATGGTCATTTATCTTTGCGCTATGTGATGGCCTTTATAGCTAAGCATGTATTCTAGGTGATGAAAGAAATAAACATGGAGCATTTAAGAGCATGCAAGCAGCCTAGTTCATCTTTCTACTTACAGTTGATTTTAATAGAAAACCGGGGCAATGGTTAGTCAAGATTTCATGAATTAGTTAAGACATGTTGATTTTCTAAAAAGAAGCAATAATCATATAAAACAATAAGGATTCGAAGATCTTAGGATGTTGTTGATGCTTTGGGCCTCATTTGAAGTACCTGTCATGCGGTCGTATTGAAACGATTTCCATTATTCAAATTCTTGAAAAACGATTCTCGGAATTAAGGTTTTTAAAAATGATTGAGACCATTTTGCTCATTAAAATGTGAGTGGCTAACTATTTAAACCTTCTTTTACCACACATAAACTGTGAGTGGCGAACTATTTGCTCATTAAACTTGCTATTAAAACATTGAATAAATATTCACTGGCTACCTTTCTTGTTGATCAAGTAATTACTCAACTTAACTTCTTTTCTATCCTTATTGACTTCTAGTCAAATCCTTTCAAAATAATCAACATTCCAACATTAACTATGTAATACAATGCTATAAAAACATAATGTCAGACTTGATAGTCAATACATACTTGCCACGCAATAATCATGCCAACATAACTTCTGATGCAAGTCAACAAATCAATAACTTTCAATTCTAAGGATTCTAGCATGAAGTTTGAACTACTCTAGCATGTATTCTAGTTAAATGTATGCCTATTGTAGTTACGTACCTTGTGCTATAACGGTGATCCACTACTACTCCTAGAAATCGCTTAGTTCAAAGTCTCCTACAATGGAAAAATCGAAACTAATTAAAAATTTCATTAAGTAAATACTACAACAACTCTAAATTGATTTTACATGTTGGAAACCTCTCCAAAACCTTCCATATATGGTATGTTTTCAATTCCATACTTTATTTTATAGTTTACTTTTTAAAACACTTGATTTTTGATAATTTTCTAAAAATGAAATCTTTGAAAATTTACTTAAAACATCTTTTCAACCTTTCTTAACATAATAATTTGATCTTAAAACAACATACTTATGTTATAAGATCATCATGTGATGATTTTGTGTTTAAAAAACAGTTATAGGCCATTACTGCATGCGTTATCATTTTTACAAGGCATGAGCACGTGATAATAAAAAATCACAGCAATATTTATTAATTTAAAACCTCATTAAAACCCTTTGAAACTTTATAATTCAACCATAAAACACTTCAATAACCTCATGATATTATTATACTCTTATTTCATGCATTAAAACCTATTTTTCATACTTAAAAATATGTTCATAATAATTTTACTACTCTTTATTCATCTTTTAAAATTGTGACAACAATAGTAAATTACTTTAAAACCTCTAAGAACAATTATAAACTTCACAAAATCATCAAATTAATATGTAAACAATCTATGATCACAATATAAAAGATTAGAGCATTAAATCATAAAACTAATAAAATTTTCATAAACTTTATAAACCCTAATTCTATGATTTCATGAACAAACTAATAAACATGAGTTTTAATTTCTAAAAGATGATCATAAAGTTCAAAACATGATTAAATATAATTATTACCATAAATTTAACAAGATTGAATTAAAAAGAAAAGAGGAAGAAAATATTTTTTGTAAGTACCAGTAAAAAATACCAAAGACGGAGGGAGGTGGCCAGCGGACTGGGCTGGCGGCGGTGGCATATGGCCGGCAAACGGGGCGTGGCACCGGCAAAGCTCCGACGAGATAGGGTTGGGGTCTTCGTACTCCTTTTTCCTTTCTTTTTTTAAACCCTAATACATAAAATCTAGAATTAAAACAAAAAATTCTTATTTAATGGGGTATTTATAGGCCCATATTAGGTTTAGGTGAAATTAAAAAAATACCTTAATGATTGAAATTACTGTTACGCCCTTGTTTTAAAACAAATAAGGAAACATTTATAAAGTAATTAATTTTAGAAACTTTTTAAAATATTTTCATAAAATAAAAGTGACCTAGAATAAATTATACACTTTATAAAACATGAAAATAATTATTTCAACTCATTAATAATTAAATTTTCTCTCTTTATTTTATTCATTTAACTTATTTTTCACAAAATACCAAAAATACACTAAATAATTAAGACGAAAATTCATAAAATACATGAAAATACGGGGTATTACACATGGTGACAAGAAATTTAATGTTTATTGCCAAAATGGCATGAATACATGCACTTTATGTATTTTTATGGTTTTCTAGCTTGTTTTATCACTTTTCCCCATTTACGTGAATTTACTTGTATGTAAGCAATGATGACAGCTTTTTACGTTGATTAGGATAATAATAAAGACCGGATTGGTGTAATCACATAAAGTCATATGATTTTTAAAGACTCAAATCTTGAATAGGTATAGACATGACATAAATAAAGTGATCACTATTACTAGTCAATAATGTTTGCATTAAGCCTAGCCCACCTAGTAAGCACTCTTGCGGTGCGCCCGTAAGGAACAAAATTAAAAGTTGTAATGTAACTTGATATCATATGATGAGATCACAAAAATAGATTTAGTAGAGGACCACTTGACGTGGCAGAGTTTTGTACTCTAAACCTCGTCCTCGATCCCTCGACTCTGGTGTACTATTTAACCCTGGGAAACCAACGTCCATAACCATGGTCGGTGAGAACACGGCTATTCGGGTTCGTAAGACTCTATAGAGTGCGGTTGTTGGCATTTATTAAATGTTCATTCCAAGCCAAGCGTACTCACTCTACTCTATGACCCTTCCCATGGTCTAGAGAACATAATATTGAATGGGTGATTTTTTTAACGTCGAGAGTTTGGCGACTCTGCGGGGTTTTCCTTTGACGAGGTTTATTTTGTATAAAATTATTTTGTTAGGCATGAAACTAGAAAATCTCTTAATTCTCATAAAATTGTATAAATTATTTTGTTAGGCATGAATGCATACGTTGTGAGATACCTATGACGAGGTTTCATATAGGACACGTCTCCACGAGCATGCTTCATGTTAGAGACTAACACCGGGGGTGTTCATGCAAGTGAGAGTGGAGCTTCGTACCCTTTAGAAGTAATGTGGTATGAACATCTGTCTTCGCCAGTGGTGAGTGGATCTTACAGATAGGCAGCTCGCACCCTAATCATAACTAAGTTGTAACGTGAGTAGGTTCGACCATTCTTGAGCCATATAGTACCTCTAGACACTAAAAAGATGACCTTTAGTAGAATGTAGAACCTTCTAATATGTTAATAACAACTCATGCTAGGGTGTGCTATGTTACTCTTATGGATGTCGGAAGAGTGGTGTCTACGGATGTCGAATGGTTATGTGTTATACCTTGTTCTTTAGACCGTGGGAAGGGTCATTGCGTATGGTGAGTACGTTTGGCATGGAATGAAACTCCAGTAAAGACCTAAAATTTCATTCCATAGAGTCTTATGGACCCAAAACACCGCATTCTCACCGGACAAGGTGAGGTGCGACGGCTTCCTAATGTTTCGGTCGTACACTAATTTCATGGGTTCAGGGACGAGATACCTCCAAGTCGAGTTGTCCTTTACTAGATCTCTTTTGCAATATCATCATGCAACATCAAGCAACATTACAACAAGATTAACCTATAGGGCGCACCACATGAGTGCTTACTAGGCGAGTTCATTTAATAATGCACACGTATTTGCTACGTTGGGTGGTCACATCACTTATGTTCTGTTTTAACCTATACAGAGATTCAAGTCTTTATGTATCATGTAACTACATAATCCCGGTCTTTATTATTGTCCTAATTCTATGTGAAATGCCATCATCATGACTTTCATACAAGCGTAATCACGTAAATATGGAAAGCATTAAAACACATTAGAACAGCTTAAAAGCACAAAAGATTCATGTCATCATGCTTTTTGCAAGAAATGTTTGATCATGTGATCATGCTTATAAATCTTTTAAAACAAGTAATCATACATAAGAAAATAAAACTTTAAAACAACTACATTATCATCTAATTATATATGTTCATGAAAGCATAAAAGGCCTAGGCATGACTCTTTCTATTTTTCGTAATTTATTACATCTCAAAGTATTTATTTAGTCAATACTTCATGGATTAAAATAAAATAAAAGGTGACAAGGGAGTTTACAAACCTAACTTGGATGGAGCCAACGAAAAAATAATAATAATTATTATAATTATAATGATGATGATGATGATGATGATGATAATAATAGCAATAGCACTAGTAAGAGTAGCACTAGTAATAGTAGTAGTAGTAGTAGTAGTAGTAGTAGTAGTAGTAGTAGTAGTAGTAGTAGTAGTAGTAGTAGTAGTAGTAGTAGTAGTAGTAGTAGTAGTAGTAGTAGTAGTAGTAGTAGTAGTAGTAGTAGTAGTAGTAGTAGTAGTAGTAGTAGTAGTAGTAGTAGTAGTAGTAGTAGTAGTAGTAGTAGTAGTAGTAGTAGTAGTAGTAGTAGTAGTAGTAGTAGTAGTAGTAGTAGTAGTAGTAGTAGTAGTAGTAGTAGTAGTAGTAGTAGTAGTAGTAGTAGTAGTAGTAGTAGTAGTAGTAGTAGTAGTAGTAGTAGTAGTAGTAGTAGTAGTAGTAGTAGTAGTAGTAGTAGTAGTAGTAGTAGTAGTAGTAGTAGTAGTAGTAGTAGTAGTAGTAGTAGTAGTAGTAGTAGTAGTAGTAGTAGTAGTAGTAGTAGTAGTAGTAGTAGTAGTAGTAGTAGTAGTAGTAGTAGTAGTAGTAGTAGTAGTAGTAGTAGTAGTAGTAGTAGTAGTAGTAGTAGTAGTAGTAGTAGTAGTAGTAGTAGTAGTAGTAGTAGTAGTAGTAGTAGTAGTAGTAGTAGTAGTAGTAGTAGTAGTAGTAGTAGTAGTAGTAGTAGTNAGTAGTAGTAGTAGTAGGAGTAGTAGTAGGAGTAGGAGTAGGAGTAGGAGTAGGAGTAGGAGTAGGAGTAGGAGTAGGAGTAGGAGTAGGAGTAGGAGGAGTAGGAGTAGGAGTAGTAGGAGCAGCAGCAGCAGGAGCAGCAGCAGCAGCAGCAGGAGTAGGAGCAGCAGTAGTAGCAGCAGCAGTAGTAGTAGCAGTAGTAGCAGGAGCAGTAGTAGCAGGAGCAGTAGTAGGAGCAGTAGTAGTAGTAGTAGTAGTAGTCGTAGTAGTTGTAGTGGTAGTGGTGGTAGTAGTAGTAGTAGTAGTAGTAGTAGTAGTAGTAGTAGTAGTAGTAGTAGTAGTAGTAGTAGTAGTAGTAGTAGTAGTAGTAGTAGTAGTAGGAGTAGGAGCAGCAGCAGTAGGAGCAGCAGCAGCAGGAGCAGCAGGAGCAGCAGGAGCAGGAGCAGGAGTAGCAGGAGCAGGAGTAGCAGGAGCAGGAGTAGCAGGAGGAGCAGGAGCAGGAGGAGGAGGAGCAGGAGTAGGAGGAGTAGGAGGAGTAGTAGCAGTAGTAGTAGTAGTAGTAGTGGTAGTAGTGGTAGTAGTAGTGGTAGTAGTAGTGATAGTAGTAGTGGTAGTAGTAGCAGTAGCAGTAGTGGTAGAAGTAGCAGTAGCAGTAGCAAGTAGCAGTAGCAGTAGCAGTAGCAGTAGCAGTAGCAGTAGCAGTAGCAGTAGCAGTAGCAGTAGCAGTAGCAGTAGCAGTAGCAGTAGCAGTAGCAGTAGCAGTAGCAGTAGCAGTAGCAGTAGCAGTAGCAGTAGCAGTAGCAGTAGCAGTAGCAGTAGCAGTAGCAGTAGCAGTAGCAGTAGCAGTAGCAGTAGCAGTAGCAGTAGTAGTAGTAGTAGTAGTAGTAGTAGTAGAGGTAACATCGCTTATATTCCGTTTATCCTATTCAAAGATTTGATTTCTTATGACTCTTGTGACTTTATGTGACTTCACAAGCCCGGACTTAATTGTTATCGTAAATCTACGTGGAAAGCCATCAACATGGCTTACATATAAACACAATCATGTATCTATGGAGAGCGATAAAACATGCTACAAAAGTTTAAAAGAACATAAGTTTCATGTCATCATGCTTTTTGCAAGAAACTTTAAATCAAGTGATCATTCTTGTAAGGCTTTTAAAACATATAATCTGCATGATAAAACTTTAAAACAATTACAGTATTATGAAAGTATGCCTACACTAGTACAAAAAACAAGATTTGCTGCGGTTTTTTGCCAGTTATTTGCTGCGGTTTTGAACCGCAGCACTTATAGCAGCAGCAAATAATAAAAACTTATTTGCTGCGGTTAAACCGCAGCAAAAATTAAGCTTTAAAGTCCTAGGCATGATTCTTTCTATTTTCCATATTTTATTACATCTCAAATTATTTATTTAGCAAATATTTCATGGATTGGATGAAATGAAGGTAATACAGGGGTTTAGAAAGCTAACATGGATGTAGCCAACGATGATAGTAATAACAAGAAGATGGAATATAAAACTTGATGAAGATGACCTTAGAGAGGGGAAGAGTTGATTATGGTCGCCTCATATTAGATACCTTGCATGCTAGCGTCAAAATGGCCTTGAGATCGCCTTCAAGAATTCGAACCCAAGTATGTACCCAATGTGAAATTGAATATTATGATGATGATGTTGATAATTGTAACACCATGGAATTTCCTTACTTCCTTATCTCAATTTTTTCGGAAAACATATTATGAATAATATGGGATAATAAAAATTAAAACCAAAAACAATTTAAAATTCAACCTCAAAAATAATCCCGAAACTAAAAATCAAACAAAAACCAAAAGAAAATCAACTTACAACTTTATTGCACTTCGGAACCATATTGATGACCCTTCGAAACCAAAACATTAAACTTCGAAAACAAAAACAAGATCATATAATAGTCAAATAAATCCAAAAGAAAATAAACTAAGAAACTACGAAGACTACAAAGCAAGCACTCTAACTCCAACCCAGCATGAATCACTTATGCCCACTTGTACATGTAGCTTTCTCTTATTCTAGAAAACTACTCGCCAACAATTCGGTCATCATAGGGCCAAGTCTAAGACAAACCCATGCACACAAAACAAACAGTCAGCAAAGCTGATTACATGACTACTAAAGACTATGCAACAAGATCAAAATTAATTAAAAGTAAAACATAAATACATCTTACCGTGGACAACTCTTCACCTGTGCATAGACTCAACTTAAATAAAGTTATTATTATTTTCAAATTTTGGATTTCGCATCAAACGAGTTTCCTTTCCTCTAAAATCGCTCTATTGGGCACCAACTTGGGAGCAACTCCAAGAAGATATTACCTATGTCACATAAAGTAACGGAATTCCAGAGCATTAAAAATATAAAAGAGTACAACGTCTTCTACTCCAATTAGAAGTCATAGATCACTGTTCCATACGACTCACCCCATTGTTCATCCTCAAGGTATATACGTTCCAAGAGTTTTGGTGCGAATCCTCTTTCACTTTACGTGATTAACATGTTTAGCATTATTATGACTCACATCCAACATCACATAAAAGCATGCATAAAACCTAACAATCCGTATTAATTATCTTCGATTTAAAGTGATTCTAAAAATAATCTTGTGTGTCCTTAAATTAAACTAAACTGCCTTTACAACACATTAAACTGTGAGTGGGAACATGTATGTAAATATGTGCTCATTAACTTCTATTAATTATGGGAATAAAAATCCACAAACTACCTATCTTGTTGATTAACTAACTAATCAACTTAAATAACTTTCTTTGTTCTTTATCAATCTATTGGCCAACACTAAATTAATAATTAAACATTCCATTTCAATAATTAAAAATATATATTATTATAGATGTGGAATGTCAAAACAATATAAATTTATGCTGCTCCTACTTTCATAAACCGTTCATGCATGTCAATTCACAAGCAACAAAAAGAATATCATATAAGATCAACCAAGCATCAGTTCTAATTCTATGACTTGCTTTAGTACTTACGTACCGTGTGTTGTAATGGTGATCCGCCACAACTTCTAGAAGTCGCTGATGTATTGTTTATTTGTTTACTTTTTCCATAGGTTTCTTAATTAGTTTAGCTAATTTTCTCTCCCTTCTTCCTCAGTTTTTCCTTGTTTATATAGTTTTTTTTTCTCTTTTTCCTTTCCCACATATTTTAGCATATTATTCCTTTTATTACTCTATTTTATGTTTTATTTGCTGTTTGTAGGATTTCCCGATTGGTTCGAAAATCGAGACATTACATGAAATGAGAGGAGCAGTATGCTTTGCGAAGATTTTGGTCGGTTCGATCGAACTTTAAAGCCTTTCTCAAGATCCTTTCGGATTTTGCTCAAGGTTCTAACGATATCGCAAGTTTTACTATCGATATCACTAACTTGCTCGAACGACGTGGGAAGACTGAGAGGTGCTTGGCAATTCACTTTCACAAATAAAGCCACTTCCTCAAAGAAGCAAAGAAATGAAAACAAAGGGTTGTGCCTGCTAGGCTATAGGAGGGCCCACTATCCTAGCCTAGCGCCTGCTACCTTCTTGTAGCGGCCGCTACCCTGTGCTCTGGCAAACTTTAGTTTTCTCTTCTTGAACTTACCCACTTGCTTTGGGTTTAAACTCTACGATTTATACCTGGGTTTTTCAACACTTAGAGACAGATAGATTTTGTTAGAAATAGCTAGAAGTTAGTATAAGACAATTAGAAACTCTCATTTTTCTCTCTAGATTAATTGTATTTTATTAGTGTTTAGTTCTTGATAAAATTCAATAGTTGTAATTCAATCTTTCCTTAATTAATTCAAAGTTGGTTATTCAAAGTTCTTGGTTTCTTGTTCATGTTCTTCGTTTGGAGTTCTTAGTTTGGTGTTCTTGTTTGATATTCAAAACTTCTTGGTTACTTGTTCTTGGTTAATCATCATCTCATTAGGGTGTTATTGGAGTAAAGCTTCAAGGTTCCTTAATTACAAATATTCAAGATTCATGGGACAATTCTAAATTCATCTTCAATTCCCATTTCAATTATAATTCTTGTAGCTATTTTCTTTCTTGAAGTTTTGTTTATTAAAGCTTTTATCATGTTAAACTTGTCCTTGTCTTCATTGCTTTCATTATTTCAAGTTCTTAAGCTTTCTTTATCAAGATTAACTTGTCCTTGTTCTATTGCTTATATTAATTCAAGTTCATAAGTTTTCTTCTGAAGTTAATCTTGTCCTTGCATTATTGCTTTATATCTTATATACTCACAAGATTAAACATTGTCCTTGTCTTCATTTTCTCTATTACTTTTGTAGTTTGATTAAATCACTTGCATAACTTATATCTTTGTAATAACATTGATAATCAACCAAAGTTCTTCCATTTTTATAACTTTTTCTTAGTTTAGCTTATAATCCATTGTCATAACTTATTTCTTTGCTATAATTTGTAATCATGAATAAAAATATGTATTTGATTGATAAAATGTGTAGTGAGAAGTTTTTATTACTAAGGTATGTGTGAAACCCTCCCCTCCTTCATGACATAAGTAGGTTCTTAGTAAAAACCGAGCTTGGGGGTAACTAGAGTCGTTACATTGGGTTTTAAATCACGTAATCTATGACTTGCTTCCATAGATGTTGTCCTAGGTTCCTCAACGAAGGATCGAGAGATGAAGTTGAGTGAAGACTCCCCGTGTTTGATTAATTTGAAAACCATGAGAATAGGTGTTCAAGTTAAAAGATGTTACTAGTCTTCTTGGAAAAGTGCTTAGGTGTCGTTTTATGCTCACACCATGAGAATAGGTCGTGTTCATAGTTCCGCTCGTCATGCTAGCTCGAGAGTATAGTCATGACTCTTAGAACGACTTCCCCTTAACATTCCCCTCTACGTTCGGTTTAACCTACAAATCCGCGCCTTCATGTAAGAAGTGAGTGGTGTATCCCTTACCTTAGTCGTCTATAATTCGTAAAATCAAGTTAAAATAAATTAACATTAGTGACAATCTTTCTTCTGAATTAAAACCGACTTAAACTTACTCCTTAGACCGCCTTAGTGTAAAGACCTTTATCTCGTGGGATTCGATCCTTACTTGCCCTTACTAGTAGCCTAGTGAGCCTCGTATTGTTTATCTTTGGTAGCCACTTCGACAGGCTATTAAATTTTGGCGCTGTTGCCGAGGATAAATCAGTTTTTCATCAAGTAAATTCTATTTGTGAGATTTTTGTCATAATTTCACCTTTCTTCCTTATTTTATTTGTTATTTGCATACTTATCATTGCTAGATTTATTCTAGCATTGTATGCTACGCAGATCCCAAGGAACTCCAACTGCGCCATTTATTTCGGAAATTGAAAAACATTTACGTGGTTTACGGAGACTTGTTCACGAATCTGGTGAACTTGTAGAAGGAGGAAACTTTTTTGAATCCGATTCTATATCTGAGCGTTGAGATATGTTTGAGATATGAATTCAGTCCTCACTTGATCCGTATAATCAAGGATGCTCAATTCGGGGGAAGTTCTACTAAATGCCCTTTTGTGCATTTAGATAACTTCCTCAAGTTATGTTCCATAGTGAAACATAACAATGTAACCCCAGAATTCATCTGGATGCATATGTTTCAGTTTTTACTAAGGGATAAAGCTAAGTTTTGGGTCCAATCATTGCCCGAGGGATCGCTCAAAACATGGGACGATGTTACCAAGGCTTTCTTGGAAAAATATTGTCCTCCTGAGAAAACCTTGGAACTTAGGCGAAAAGTCTCTAATTTCGCCCAAGACGAAGATGAAACTTTGGGTGAGGCATGGGAACGTTTCAAAGAAATCTTACGTTCATGTCCTCCCCACGGTTTTGGTGAATGGTTGGTATTCATGAGTTTCTACGATGGTCTTCTAGCTAGCTTAAGGGCTAACCTTGATGCCGGGTATGGAGGTCAGTTGAAAAAGCTACCCTTGTACAAAGTTCAAGTAGCTATTGAGGAAGTTGCCAAGAATTCTGCTTGGCACTCCGACAGGAGACTGTTAGTGAGGAAAATCGTCGCTAAAGTTGATGATTTTCAGGATCTTAACTCCAAAATTGACCTGCTAGCCAAACAACTAGAAAAAGCGCACTTCGCTTCTTCTAGTACCCCTTCACAAGTAATGTCTTGTGAAACGTGTGGAGGTCATGACCACACGTCTTCTTACTGTGTTTCCACTATGGAAACGATAGCCTATTCTCAAGGCTATAATAATAATAATCAAGGTTGGAACACCCAACCTAATTCAAACTTTAATAAGGGAGGTGGTCCTTAATCAAACTTTCAAGGACCACCTCCTCTGCAACAACCCGGTATTTATCGGCCTCCCGGCTATAACCAAGGGGGGCCGCCTCAACCATGCCATCCTTATCCTCCTCCCCCTCAATTATCGGGGTTAGAACATGCGTTGGTATCATTTATGAACCAACAAACTAAAGCTAACATCGATAATGAGAAGAGGGTAGGTGATCTTGCCACCTCTGTTCAGCAAATTCAAGCTCACAATAAAATCATTGAGTCTCAACTCTCTCAAATTGCTCAACATGTTGCTAGCTCTACTCCTAACTCCAGAACTGAGTTTCCGGGGTAAACGGTTGTAAATCCAAGGGAGCAAGCTAAGGCTATCACTCTTATATTTGGAAAAGAGTATGATAGCCCGGTTATGGTTGAAAGTCACCAAAAAAATGGTGAAGGGGGTGCCCCGGTTCTCGTTGATGCTAACTTTGAAGTGGAATTAAGCCCGACCAATCAAAGAATTAGCAGCGAGGTACCCCCGATAATTTCTGAAAAGGAGCAAGCTAAGGATCCTTTGAAACCTCATGTTCCGTCACTCCCCTTCCCCCAAAGGGTGGTGGAACATAAGCTTAACGAGATATTTGCTAAATTTCTCGAAGTCATGAGAGGACTTTAAGTCAACATCCCCTTTTTGCATGTCATGTCGCAAATGTCGGCATATGCAAAATTTCTCAAGGAACTCTTATCAAATAAGAGTCGCCTTGAGGAAAGTGCCACTATATCACTTCCTATGGAAATAAGTGCTATTCTTTAGAATAAATTGCCGGTAAAACTTGGTGATCTCGGAAGTTTTTCGATTGCGGTAAAAATTGGCGATTTAGAACCAAGAATGCACTTTGTGATCTTGGTGCCAATGTTAG
Organism: Suaeda aralocaspica; assembly: GCA_016808085.1. Classification (NCBI taxonomy): domain Eukaryota; kingdom Viridiplantae; phylum Streptophyta; class Magnoliopsida; order Caryophyllales; family Amaranthaceae; genus Suaeda; species Suaeda aralocaspica. The sequence continues at coordinate 715,040 of PYUH01000410.1, read as the reverse complement.
GTTGATGCCTCTTTCTATGGCTAAAAAGTTAAATTATGAGGATATGAAACCTACTAGGATGTCCATTCAACTAGCCGATCACTCGGTTAGATTACCTTTGGACATTGTAGAGGATGTCCCGGTCTAAGTTGGACGTGTGTTTGTTTCATGTGATTTTGTCATCATGGAGATGGTGGAGGATACTCGTGTTCCTCTTATCTTAGGCCGTCCATTCTTGAAAACTGCCGGAGTTGTTATCGATGTAAAAGATAGGCGCTTAACTTTGAATGTCGGTGATGAGAAAATTACTTTTTCATTCACCAAAACCATGAAAATGCCCATGATGGACGAGATCCATCGCATCGATATTTTAGGTGAATGTGTTGATTCCTTCCGAGTAATGGAGGAAGTAGAAACTCTTATAACCAATGAAGAGCTTCTAGAGACCAACGAGGCTACAGGGTATAAGCTTATCCTTGACCGCACCCCGGTTCATATAAGAAATGAGTACGATGTCCTAGCTGTCGAAGGACAAGAGGAGTGTGTTACACCTCCTCCAAAAGTAGAACTCAAACCCCTTCCTTCTCTTTTAAAATATGCTTTTTTAGATGAGAAAGAGTCTTGTCCGGTCATAATCAATGCTAAACTTGATACCACTTCGATCGATAAATTGCTTTGTGTATTACGAAAATATCGAAGTGTTATTGGTTACACCTTTGCAGAGATAAAGGGAGTGAGCCCCTCATTATGTATGCATTGGATTCTTGTTAATGATGCCAATGCTTCATCAATTGAGCATCACAAAAGGTCGAATCCGAATATGAAAGAAGTGGTACGAGCCGAAGTGATCAAACTACTTCAAGCCAGCATCATCTTCCCTATTTCCGATAGTAGGTAGGTAAGCCCAGTCCAAGTTGTGCCAAAAAAAAAAGGAGGCATGACTATTGTAAAAAATGACAGAAGAGAATCGATCTCTACTAGATCGGTTACCGGGTGGCGTATGTGCATGGATTACCGCAATCTTAATAAAGCCACTCGGGAAGACCATTTTCCTTTGCAATTTATTGATCAAGTGCTAGAGCGTTTAGTTGGCCATCCCAATTATTGTTTTCTCGATAGATATTCTAGTTTTTTCCAAATCCCGATTAATCCCAAGGATTGGGAAAAAACTACCTTTACTTGTCCTTTTAGCATCTTTGCTTATCGAAGGATGCCTTTTGGCCTCTGTAATGCCCCATCTACATTTCAACGATGTATGATGGCTATTTTTTCCGATATGCTTGAATCGTCCATCGAGGTGTTCATGGATGAACTTTCGGTTAGAGGATCATCTTTTGACCAATGCCTATCTAATCTCGTTCTAGTATTAGAACGATGTCAAAAGGCAAATCTAGTCTTGAACTGGGAAAAATGTCACTTCATGGTTGAAGAGGGCAAAGTGATTGGCCATGTCATCTCAAAACGTGGCGTTGAGGTGGATAGAGTTATGATTGAGGTAATTGAACGCTAACCCCCTCATGTAAATGTCAAGAGGGTGAGAAGTTTTTTGGGGCATGTGGGTTTTTACCGCCGCTTCATCCAAGACTTCACTAAAGACTGCCTTATAGCATTTGATCGGCTTAAGACGGCCATAATATCTGCCCCCATTATACAAGCTCCAGATTGGACTCTTCTTTTCGAGCTTATGTGTGATGCTTCGGACATTGCCGTTGGTACTGTTCTCAGCCAAGGAAAAGATGGGAAGCTGCATGCCATTTACTATACAAGTAAAACTCTTGGTGAGGCACAGCAGAATTATAGTACCATCGAGAAGGAACATCTAGCCATTGTTCATGCTATGGAGAAGTTCGATCATAATTCTTTGGGTCTAAAGTCATTGTTTTCACTGACCATTGGGCTTTGAAATACCTTCTCTCCAAGAAGGATGCAAAGCTAAGACTTATACAATGGATCTTACTCCTACAAGAGTTTGATCTCGAAATCCGTGATAAATGTGGGGCGGAAAACGTAGTAGTGGATCATCTATCCTGCTTACCTTTAGCTGAGGGGCATGAGATCACCCCTGTGGCTGACTCATTTCTCGATGAGCAACTAATGGCAGCTTGTAACACCCCCAAATTCCTCACTTTCTAACTTACCTCAAACCTATAAACACAAGAGGAACTTGAGCATGTTACCACCACGTCACAACTAATTATGAAAACTAATTGCAACGCTAAGGCTAAGGTAAAACAACACACTTTACTAAAACCATTTTATAAAAGTCAAACAACTCACAGCGGAAGTCTTTACAACTAAGTCAAACATTAAATTAACAACTTGGAACCATCACGGCCCTTATTCCAAACCACTAGAAAAATCTAAAGTCAAAACAACTACCAAATATTATCCACTCCTCTCGAAAAATCCCTTCACCATGCGTATGCTCAACAACCTGCACTTATTCTGCTTAACAAGCAAACAGAACAAGAAAAACATGGAAATATATATGTGTCAGCAACCACTGCTGAGTATGCACAACATAGCAGAAACATAACAACACGAAGACACACACATAGCACACAAAATACACATAACAAGACTCTCACTCCAAATTAAGACTCATGACCCATAAGTTCAAAATTCTTCATCTTGATTATAACTTCTTGCTTCGCAAAGGATATAGGAAACGTGAACGGGCTCTTTGGAAAGACGGTCGTCAACCAAGTAGGTAGCGCTCCCCGTACAATCCGAACTCTAACAGAAAGATAGCTAGTCTTTCAAAAACAGTGGTACATGGTCTCCATCCACCCCATGTCCAAACTTAACTCTTTAACTCTTTTGGAATTCCAGAACTAAACAGTGAAGCATCGTCACACTCCACTATGGAAGTACAGCGTTAAGGCAATACATACCTCCCCCGTATGGTAACCTCATTTGGCCTGAATGAGTACTCACGTTCCTTTAAAAATAACTTGCTCATAATTGTTTACTTAACTTTGCTTTACTCGACTTTATTTAACTTTGACTTAATAAGCATTTAACTTTGACTTGTCTTGTAAACATGACTCTTATGGTCAAAACTTGCTCAAAACATGCATAGAAGCATTATAACTCATGAACAAACTTCAAAACACTTAAACATGTCATTTTAGACTCTTAACCCTCACATTAAAGCTTCATATAGCTACTGTCCAGAATTCAAACATAACTTAAAACACGACCGAAAAGTCAAACATACACCGTCAGACTTCGAAACATACATAAACAACATAGAAACCATCAAACACTTAACCAACACTTGTTAATGACTCTTTCCTCTTTTAGTAACCTTCCATTAATAGTAAATGACTTTTGAAAACATTTTTAGAAACTTCTATTCCTAGAAATTTATTTTTGAAAAACATTTGTTTTAAAACTAGGCAATAGAAATAGAAATAAATCTGAAAATAATTATTAAAAATTAAATAGGTTCGAAAACACTTTTCCAAAACCTTTTACTGCCTAAAATACAGTCTCAAACCAAATCTCGTGGCTAGATAAGGTCTATGTGAATTTTAGTAGATTTTAAACTAGAAACCCTAAAACTAGCGATAAAACAATTAAAAATCCAAGCTAATTACCTAATAAATTCTCTAGGTCGTGAAACCCATTTTATAATTCCTTTTATTCTCCTATTAACCAGTAACAACCTTTAGAAACCTTAGTTCACGTTTTAAATATTTTTAAAAGATTTATTTTTGAAAACAGTCCAATCTGTCTAAAACCAATCTAAAAATTATTTAAAAATATTGGAAAACCTTTTAATGACGAAACCAACTCTATAAACTCATATTATGCTTCTGGAATACATTAAAAATAATCTCATAGTCAGATTCGACCTTTAGACCTTCTGAAACAATATTTTTCGGTAAAAACCGCAAAACTGAAAACTGACTAATAAAATTATTTGACCATGCTATACTTCATGTTAAAGTACGAGAATTTAACACAACTTCACATACATCACAATAAGTCTAAAATAATTTTTACGAGCATACTTCAACACTTTAACCTCATATAACAAATTTTACACATAAAACAGCAGATTTTCGGTTCAACACTATAAAATTCATGGGGGCTTGCATGATCGTTTTCTTGCTCCAATAATTTAACACGACATACTATAATACTAAACCTAAGTTTTCATGCTATTAGGTCTTTGATATGTCGCACATACCTTGCTCGCTAAATTTCCTTCTTAATTAAAACTGCTCTTCGGAAAATTCTCCTCCTTGCATTAAAATACAAAAATACCATTAGAAATTCGACTAACCTCATATGAACATTATATAACTAATATACAGCCTCTAAAATAATTTTTCGTGCATAAATTTCGATTATTTATAATTTCTATGATTTGTTTTATTAAAAATCCAATTTTTGACATAAACTAATCTATTAAATAAAAATTACCAAACTAATTTTTAAAAATAATTTGAAAACATAAAAACACTTCTTATTTACTGAAAAACATTAGGGAAACACTTTTTCGATTTTTTTAAAAATAATTTGGAAGGAAAAATAATTTTTTTCTCTCTTTTTCTTATTTTCGAAAACCATGGTGAGTGGGCTACTTTGAGGTGGTTTTTGGCCACCTTGGTGGCTGCATGGGTGGCGGATCTTGGTACCTGGTGGTAGAGTGCAGCAAGGGCTGTCACGTGGTGGTGGTTGTGGCGGCAGATGTGAAGTGTGGTGGTTGTGGTGGTGGCTCAAAGTTGGTTCCACGAAGAGGAAAACTGCAGTTTTATTTTTTTCTGTTTGTGTACTTTGCTGCGGTTTTTCTTTCTTTTCTTTTTTTTTCTTTTTCTGATTTTTGGAAAGGGTTTTAAAGAGTAAAATTTGATGAACTAGTGAGCTATATATATTGTATATGGCCTTAAGGAATTTCGGAAAAATCAAAGTGAAAAAATAAAGTTTTGATTTTTTTTTTTTTTGGATAAGATCTAAATTGTGTAGGATAATTTTGGATATGTTTATCTTTTGTAAAATCTGAAATTTATCCTAACTAAAAGATACAAAATATCTAGGTAGTTAAAATAAATAATTTAGAAAATAATTTTGGCCATAAAAATATTTATGGGCCTTGGAAAACCGAAAATACCCCATTTTGGGCCTAATATGGTCCGAAAATAATTAAAATAAAACCCATAATTATTTTTGCTATTTTTGAAAATTAAATTTAAATACTCAAAACCTCCTTTAAAAATAATTACTATTTCTAATAAAACCTTTTGTAAAATAAATTATTTTAAGCCATAAAATATAAATAGACTTTATTTTCCGAAATTCATAAAACTATATATTATAATCGTATAAAAATATAATATAAAGTCTTAAAAATGCGGGGGATTACAGTCTACCCCCCTTAAAAGAAGTTTCGTCCCGAAACTTGGAACGAGTAAAAACGCTTCTCGAAAACTCTTTGTAAAACTCTTTCAAAACTTTTATAAAGTCTTTTGCTTGATGTAAAACTTTTGTCAAAACTCTTTTCGTGAAACTCTTACGAAACTTTTAATGCACGTTATAGAAACTTTTGTGTCTTGCTTTGGCTGTATTTTAGTTACATAATAACAATCAACTCTACTGTGAAACGCGAAATTCTATCGCCTTCTACCCCCCTTAAAAATCGAGTTACGTCCCCGTAACTCTACTAACCTCGGCAAACAAATCGGGGTACTTCTCTTTCATAGCATCCTCTGCTTCCCAAGTTGCCTCTTCTGTATCTTGGTTCGACCATAAAACTTTAACAATCTTAACTTCCTTATTCCGTGTTTTCCTCACCTTCGAATCAAGAATCTTTACAGGTCTTTCTTCAAAAGTCAGAGATTCATCTAGCTCTATGGTTTCAGGTTGTAGAACATGGCTCTTATCCGGGATGTACCTCTTCAACTGAGAAATATGAAAAACATTATGGACTCGACTCAACTCCGTGGGTAAAGCTAAGCGATATGCCACTTTCCCAATCCTCTCCAGAATTTCATACGGTCCAATAAACTTCGGGCTTAACTTTCCCTTCTTTCCAAACCTCATTATACCTTTCATAGGTGATACTTTCAACAATACCTTCTCCCCAACTTCATATTCTTCATCTCGTCGTTTCTTATCTGCATAACTTTTCTGTCGATCTTGTGCGGCTTGAATCTTAGCTTGAATCAGCCTCACTTGATCAACTGTCTCTTGAATAATCTCCGGTCCTAATGTCACCGTCTCACTGATATCCGACCAACATAGCGGGCTTCTACACTTCCTTCCGTACAAGGCTTCAAACGGTGCCATCCCAATACTGGCATGGTAACTATTATTGTAAGAAAACTCGATCAAATCCAAACTATCCTCCCAGTTCTCCTGAAATTCCAAAACACAGGCTCGCAGCATATCTTCCAACGTCTGAATCGTCCTTTCTGTCTGTCCATCCGTCGCTGGATGAAACGCAGTGCTCATCAACAACTTAGTTCCCATGGCCTCTTGTAACGCCTTCCAGAAGTTCGAAATAAATCTCGAATCCCGATCCGACACAATACTCCTTGGAACTCCATGATATTTCACCACGTGCTTCACATACGCCTTAGCCAATTGAGTCATTTTCCAATTATCCTTCATTGGAATAAAGGTTGCAGACTTCGTAAGTCTATCTACAATCACCCAAATTTGATTATTTCCCGTCCTTGATTTTGGCAAACCGATTACGAAATCCATCGAAATCGAATCCCATTTCCACTCCGGAATCTCCAATGGTTGAACTTTTCCTTGAGGTCTCTTGTGTTCAAACTTCACCTTCTGACAAGTCAAGCATTTCGAAACAAAAACTGCCACCTCCTTCTTCATCCTCGGCCACCAAAACACTTTCTTCAAATCCTTATAGAGTTTGTCCCCTCCGGGATGCACAGAATACTTAGTGTTATGTCCTTCCTCCATCACCTTTTGTTTCAGATCCTCACACTTTTGCGGTACACACCACCTTCCCTTGTACCTTAAACTTCCATCCTCGTGAATCTTAAAACCTTCAGCTTTTCCTTCTTTTAACTTCTGCTTTATCCTATCCAACTTAATATCTCCATCTTGATTCTCGCGAATTTCATCGAAAATAGTGGGTTGAATAGTCATAGCACAAATCCTCGACACAACTTCGCCGTAGTCGACCATCTCAAGACTCAATCTACTCATGTCCTTACACAGTCGCTCCGGAATAACCAAAGCATTCACACCATGCGAGGACTTTCGACTGAGTGCATCGGCTACTACATTTACCTTTCCCTCGTGATATTGGATGTTCAAATCGTAATCCTTTATCAACTCCAACCATCTCCTTTGTCTCATATTCAACTCCTTTTGCGTAAAGATATACTTCAAACTTTTGTGATCCGTGAAGACCTTACACGTCACTCCGTACAAATAATGTCTCCAAATCTTTAACGCAAAAACAATCGCTGCCAACTCCAAATCATGTGTTGGGTAATTCACCTCATACGGCTTCAACTGCCTTGATGCGTAGGCTATCACCTTTCCCCTTTGCATCAAAACACATCCCAATCCATTCTTCGAAGCATCACTGTAGACTTCGAAACCATCATCACCTTCCGATAATGTAAGCACAGGTGCCGTCATCAAACTCCTTTTCAACGTCTGAAAAGCTTCCTCACACTTCTCATCCCACACAAACTTCTTTTACTTCTTCATCAACGACGTCATAGGTTTCGCTATCCTCGAGAAATCTTTGACAAAGCGTCTATAGTATCCCGCTAATCCTAAGAAGCTTCGGATGTCCGTCACATTCCTAGGCGTCGGCCATTCACTCACAGCCTTGACTTTAGCTGGATCTACAGAAACGCCATCCTTTGTGATAATATGTCCTAAAAACGCCACTTGCTCCAGCCAAAACTCACACTTCGACAACTTTGCATACAATTGGTGCTCCCTCAATGTCATCAAAATCGTCCTTAAATGTTCAGCATGTTGCTCCTTCCCTTTCGAATACACCAAGATATCATCTATGAACACCACTACGAATTTGTCCAAGTACTCATGGAATACCCGGTTCATAAGGTCCATAAATATCGCTGGCGCATTCGTCAACCCAAAAGGCATCACAGTAAACTCATAATGTCCATATCTTGTCCTAAATGCGGTCTTCGGAATGTCCTTTTCCGCAATTGCCAATTGATGGTACCCAGATCGCAAATCAATCTTCGAAAATGTCGTCGCCCCTTTCAACTGGTCAAACAAATCATCAATCCTTGGCAATGGGTACTTATTCTTGATAGTCACCTTATTAAGCTCACGATAATCAATGCACAACCTCATACTTCCGTCCTTCTTCTTTACAAACAACACTGGCGCGCCCCATGGGGAAGCACTAGGTCGTATGTAACCCTTCTCCAATAAATCCTGCAATTGAGTCTTCAACTCCATCATCTCCGCAGGTGCCATTCTATACGGGGCTTTAGAAATAGGTGCGGTTCCAGGAACCAAATCGATCGTAAACTCCACGGCTCTCTTTGGTGGTAGTCCTGGAATCTCATCCGGAAATACATCGGGAAATTCTCTCACTACTTCTATGTCGTTAACGCTTGGTTCGGAAACTCCCTCCAAGTTCATCATACAACAAAAGAATAGTGGATTTCCCTTAGCTATCATCTTCACCATTTTCATCGCCGAGACAATCTTAATGTCCTTTGTCTTCGGTAGCCTCCTATAAGACACCATAGCCCCTCTCGGACTTTTCAAGGTCACCTTCTGCGCTTCACAATCAATCTTAGCCTTATATTTACTCAACCAGTCCATTCCTAGTATCACATCCAATTCCTTTAATCCAAATTCAATCAACCTGGACAGAAAGTCACATCCAGCGATAAAAATTTTCACACCATCATACACCTTAGAACAAGTCACGATCTCACCATTTGGCATTGCAATCGGTATATTCACCATCCTAGGTTTACCTAAGTCAAGTCTAGCTATGGCACTACCAGATATAAACGAATATGAAGCTCCGGAATCAAACAAAGTCTTAACAGGTATAGAGTTAATAGAGAATGTACCAGTTACCACTCCTCCATTATCCTCCGCCTCTTGGTAGCTCATGTTGTACATCTTTCCTGGCGCATTGCCCTTCGCTTGTCCTCCAGCAGTGTTCATACCATTCACATTCTTGTTTGCAGCATTAGCTCCTCCAGCATTAGTTGTAGCATTCGCTCCCTTATTGTAATTCTGATTATTGAAGCTTCCATTGCTACCTCCAGCATTTCCACCATTGAACCTCCCATTGTTGTTCATTGGCCTCCCGAAATTTCCTCCTTGCTTATTCTGATTGAAGCGGTTTCCAAACTTGTTTCTGTTATTGCTTCCACTCCAACACTCATAAGCACAATGTTCTTGCTTGCCACAGTTCCGACAAGTCACCAGATTTCCCTCACAGTCTTTTCCAGGATGATTCCTTGGGCATAGAGTGCAGTGATGTACCCCTTTCTCCAGTCCTTACCATTTTTCCACCTGGATTACCGTTCCGCTGGAAATTTGGGTTCCCATTCTTCTGAAAGTTTGAGTTCCCATTCCTTTGGAAGTTTTGGTTTCCATTCCTCTGATTATGATTGTTTTGTCCACCAAACCTAGGTCGCTTATTGAAGTAATTGAAGTTATTTTGGTTTCCATTAGCTTGGCTTGGCTCCTTTCTCTTCCCTTCCTTTACGGCCTTGGCTCTCTCACCTAACTTGTATAGATGAGCAGCCCTTCCATACACCGCATCCAAAGTAGTGAAGTGCTCTCCAGCAAGTTGAGATTGCAACTCCAATGTCAACCCTTGTTCAAAATGATATGCCTTCTTCTCCTCATTTGGCACAATATCCGGTGCAAACCTCATCAACTCCAGAAACTTGTGGTAATATTGTTCCACAGACATGTCCCCCATCTCCAGCTTAGTAAACTCCCTAGACTTCTCCTTCTTCAGAAACGCAGGATAAAACTTATTGCGAATCACTTCCTTAAACATCTCCCAACCAAAGTTAGGTCTAGCCCTCATAGTTGCGTCACTTTGTGACCACCAAATATCAGCTTCCTCTCTTAGGTAAAATACAGCATTAGCAACTTTCAGGTCATCCGGACATTTAAGAGCTTGGAAAATCTTATCGAATTCCCTAATCCAGTTCTCCAACACTAAAGGGTCCTCAGTACCACTATAAACCGGTGGCTTACTCCTAGCTATCTCCCTAAACATCTCCCCAGCAGGGTCTTGATTCCTACGGTTAGCCTCCTGATTGGTCCTTGACAACTCAATCAATTGCCGCAAACATTCAGCAACTTCTCCATTTCCATTGTTCCTTCCCATCTATTGAACAAAACGCACACTTAAACCTCAAACTTAAAGACACTCAACTCTTACTACATCAAAGTGCAATACCCTATTACTAGTTAACAGCTTGGCAAACAAATTAACAACAACAACACCAAAAGAAACAAGAAGCTAAACAAGAGCAAAAGAGAAGACATGTAAAGAAAAAAAAAAAATTTATTCCCATTATTCGCTAGGTTTAACTAAACTTCAACAACTTAAAAAAAAAATTTGAACTTAAACTAAGGAAGTTCTAATTACGTCAAAAGAATTAAAGCAACTCTAAACATAAAGAACTAAGCAATCTTCAAATTCCTCAATGATCAAGGCGACTTCTAACTCTGGTTCTTGGTCCTTCACTTGGCTCTTCTCGTTCCCTCTTGATGCCTCTAGTTAAATCTTCTGAAGTAGTCCCACTTCCATCTTCTACATGTCCATCTTCATCTTCACTGTCACTAAGCACAATTACTTCTATTTCCTTTTCAATAATCTCTAAATCATCGTCATCACTTTGTTCTTCCTCTTCTGGGTCTTCTTCCTCTTCTGGATCTCCTTCTTCATCTTCCTCATTTCCATTTCCATTTTCATTTCCATCTTCATTTTCCTCATTCCCAGTCTCATTTCCATTTCCCTCAGGGTCTTCATTTTCAGTCTCATTTTCCTCATGCTGTGGGCTTGGAGGCTCAGTCAACCACTCATGAATCCTATCTGCTAGCTCTATTTCCCTTCTTACAAAGTCCACTGCAGGCAACCATTTCCCACTTGCAGAAAACTTCTACACATTTGGAGTCCTATCCTCATGAAGTACATCCTGATACTTAGTCTTCAGCCCAAAATAAGGGTTTCTATCTGGCAGATTCCTAATAAACAACCATATCACTGAAGCTTGTAAATTCGATCCTGGGATCCCCATATTGTACATGAAATTGCACCAACTCTCAATTCGATCACAGTAACTCTTAGCATCATCATAAACTCTCCTATGAAGACTATATTCCGATGGTGACAACATCTGCAGGTTTAAAGCAAACGTAAATCCCTAAAGAAAACCCCAACAAAAAACCCAAGCAAGCAACAAAACAACTTAACGTGCAGCAAGACTTAAAAACATGCATAAATGCAAAATGCAGGAATGCCCATCCTAAGTCTACCCATTCTCACACTTCAAATTTTTTTAATCCTAGTCCTTTAAACTTCCGTGTTTGCAAACACATTTTGAAGATCATTTTCAAAACATTTTTTTGGAAAAACCTATAGCTCTGGCTACCACTCTGTAACACCCCCAAATTCCTCACTTTCTACTTACCTCAAACCTATAAACACAAGAGGAACTTGAGCATGTTACCGCCACGTCACAACTAATTATGAAAACTAATTGCAACGCTAAGGCTAAGGTAAAACAACACACTTTACTAAAACCATTTTATAAAAGTCAAACAACTCACAGCGGAAGTCTTTACAACTAAGTCAAACATTAAATTAACAACTTGGAACCATCACGGCCCTTATTCCAAACCACTAGAAAAATCTAAAGTCAAAACAACTACCAAATATTATCCACTCCTCTCGAAAAATCCCTTCACCATGCATATGCTCAACAACCTGCACTTATTCTGCTTAACAAGCAAACAGAACAAGAAAAACATGGAAATATATATGTGTCAGCAACCACTGCTGAGTATGCACAACATAGCAAAAACATAACAACACGAAGACACACACATAGCACACAAAATACACATAACAAGACTCTCACTCCATATTAAGACTCATGACCCATAAGTTCAAAATTCTTCATCTTGATTATAACTTCTTGCTTCGAAAAGGATATAGGAAACGTGAACGGGCTCTTTGGAAAGACGGTCGTCAACCAAGTAGGTAGCGCTCCCCGTACAATCCGAACTCTAACAGAAAGATAGCTAGTCTTTCAAAAACAGTGGTACATGGTCTCCATCCACCCCATGTCCAAACTTAACTCTTTAACTCTTTTGGAATTCCAGAACTAAACAGTGAAGCATCGTCACACTCCACTATGGAAGTACAGCGTTAAGGCAATACATACCTCCCCCGTATGGTAACCTCATTTGGCCTGAATGAGTACTCACGTTCCTTTAAAAATAACTTGCTCATAATTGTTTACTTAACTTTGCTTTACTCGACTTTATTTAACTTTGACTTAATAAGCATTTAACTTTGATTTGTCTTGTAAACATGACTCTTATGGTCAAAACTTGCTCAAAACATGCATAGAAGCATTATAACTCATGAACAAACTTCAAAACACTTAAACATGTCATTTTAGACTCTTAACCCTCATATTAAAGCTTCATATAGCTACTGTCCAGAATTCAAACATAACTTAAAACACGACCGAAAAGTCAAACATACACCGTCAGACTTCGAAACATACATAAACAACATAGAAACCATCAAACACTTAACCAACACTTGTTAATGACTCTTTCCTCTTTTAGTAACCTTCCATTAATAGTAAATGACCTTCGAAAACGTTTTTAGAAACTTCTATTCTTAGAAATTTATTTTTTGAAAAACATTTGTTTTAAAACTAGGCAATAGAAATAGAAATAAATCTGAAAATAATTATTAAAAATTAAATAGGTTCGAAAACACTTTTCCAAAACCTTTTACTGCCTAAAATACAGTCTCAAACCAAATCTCGTGGCTAGATAAGGTCTATGTGAATTTTAGTAGATTTTAAACTAGAAACCCTAAAACTAGCGATAAAACAATTAAAAATCCAAGCTAATTACCTAATAAATTCTCTAGGTCGTGAAACCCATTTTATAATTCCTTTTATTCTCCTATTAACCAGTAACAACCTTTAGAAACCTTAGTTCACGTTTTAAATATTTTTAAAAGATTTATTTTTGAAAACAGTCCAATCTGTCTAAAACCAATCTAAAAATTATTTAAAAATATTGGAAAACCTTTTAATGACGAAACCAACTCTATAAACTCATATTATGCTTCTGGAATACATTAAAAATAATCTCATAGTCAGATTCGACCTTTAGACCTTCTGAAACAATATTTTTCGGTAAAAACCGCAAAACTGAAAACTGACTAATAAAATTATTTGACCATGCTATACTTCATGTTAAAGTACGAGAATTTAACACAACTTCATATACATTACAATAAGTCTAAAATAATTTTTACGAGCATACTTCAACACTTTAACCTCATATAACAAATGTTACACATAAGCCAGCAGTATTCGGTTCAACACTATAAAATTCATGGGGGCTTGCATGATCGTTTTCTTGCTCCAATAATTTAACACGACATACTATAATACTAAACCTAAGTTTTCATGCTATTAGGTCTTTGATATGTCGCACATACCTTGCTCGCTAAATTTCCTTCTTAATTAAAACTGCTCTTCGGAAAATTCTCCTCCTTGCATTAAAATACAAAAATACCATTAGAAATTCGACTAACCTCATATGAACATTATATAACTAATATACAGCCTCTAAAATAATTTTTCGTGCATAAATTTCGATTATTTATAATTTCTATGATTTGTTTTATTAAAAATCCAATTTTTGACATAAACTAATCTATTAAATAAAAATTACCAAACTAATTTTTAAAAATAATTTGAAAACATCAAAACACTTTTTATTTACTGAAAAACATTAGGGAAACACTTTTTCGATTTTTTTAAAAATAATTTGGAAGGAAAAATAATTTTTTTCTCTCTTTTTCTTATTTTCGAAAACCATGGTGAGTGGGCTACTTTGAGGTAGTTTTTGGCCACCTTGGTGGCTGCATGGGTGGCGGATCTTGGTACCTGGTGGTAGAGTGCAGCAAGGGCTGTCACGTGGTGGTGGTTGTGGCGGCAGATGTGAAGTGTGGTGGTTGTGGTGGTGGCTCAAAGTTGGTTCCACGAAGAGGAAAACTGCAGTTTTATTTTTTTCTGTTTGTGTACTTTGCTGCGGTATTTGGGCTGCGGTTTTTCTTTCTCTTTTTTTTTTTCTTTTTCTGATTTTTGGAAAGGGTTTTAAAGAGTAAATTTGATGAAACCAAGAGCTATATTAGGGTATATGGCCTTAAGGAATTTCGGCCAAATCAAAGTGAAAAGATAAATTTTTTGATTTTTTTTTTTTTTTTTGGGTTTTGGATAAGATCTAAATTGTGTAGAATAATTTTGGATATGTTTATCTTTTGTAAAATCTGAAATTTATCCTAACTAAAAGATACAAAATATCTAGGTAGTTAAAATAAATAATTTAGAAAATAATTTTGGCCATAAAAATATTTATGGGCCTTGGAAAACCGAAAATACCCCATTTTGGGCCTAATATGGTCCGAAAATAATTAAAATAAAACCCTTAATTATTTTTGCTATTTTTGAAAATTAAATTTAAATACTCAAAACCTCCTTTAAAAATAATTACTATTTCTAATAAAACCTTTTGTAAAATAAATTATTTTAAGCCATAAAATATAAATAGACTTTATTTTCCGAAATTCATAAAACTATATATTATAATCGTATAAAAATATAATATAAATACTTAAAAATGCGGGGGATTACACAGCTATAACTTCCCCTACCCCTTGGTTTGCGGATTATGCAAACTACCTTAGTGCCGAGGTTATTGCGCTTGATTGGTCGTACCAACAAAGGCGGAAATTCATGCATGATGTTCAGAACTACTATTGGGATGACCCTTTATTGTTCAAAAGAGGAATTGATGGCTTCTTTCGACGTTGTATTCCCGAGTAAGAAATTCCGAATGTCATTTATATGTGTCATTCGTCACCTTATGGCGGACAAATGGGTTCTGACAAAACCTTGTCAAAGGTTTTGCAAAGTGGTTTCTTTTGGCCTAACATGTTTAAAGATGTGTGGTCTTTTGTGAAATCATGTGATCGGTGTCAACGCACCGGGAATCTTACAAGAAGGCTTGAAATGCCCCTAAACAACATTCTAGAATTAGAAATATTTGATGTTTGGGGGATGGACTTCATGGGGACCAATGTCCTTTGGGAACAAATATATAGTGGTCGCTGTAGATTATGTATCAAAATGGGTGGAAGCTATTGCTTCCCCCACCAATGACTCAAAGGTGGTTATTAAGCTTTTCAAGGATATCATTTTTCTGAGCTTCGGAGTATCTTGGGCTGTTATTAGTGGTGGGGGGTCGCACTTTCCAAAGCGTGCCCATAAAACCCTCTTTGCTAAGTACGAGGTTAAGCATAAGATTTCCTTATCTTATCACCCTCAAACAAATGGACATGCCGACATCTCTAATCGGGAGATCAAAGCTATCCTCGAGAAGACTGTCGATAGGTCTCGTAAGGATTGGTCCACAAAGCTTTCCGATGCCTTATGGGCCTATCGAACAACTTTCAAAACTCCTATAGGCATAACTCCCTATAAACTTGTGTATGGGAAGTCGTGCCATCTTCTGGTGGTGTTAGAACACCGAGAACTTTGGGCCATAAAAACTTCAAATTTTGATTTTCAAAGTGCCAGTGACAAAAGGATTCTTGACCTCCATGCCTTAGAGGATATTCGTCTTGATGCTTACGAGAATGCTCATATATATAAGAATCAAACCAAGGCTTATCATGATAAGCATATCATGAGAAGGGATTTTAAGGTGGGAGATAAGTTCCTCCTCCTTATTTCGCGATTGAGGCTATTCCCCGAAAAGCTAAAATCGCGTTGGGGTGGGGCATTTACTGTCCACCAAGTATTCCCTTTCGGTCAAGTTGAAATAGGTAATGAAGGTTAGGAATCTTGTAAGGTTAATGGTCAACGATTGAAAATTTACCTTGATGGAACTCCTATCAATGTTTGCCTAGTTGTGCACCTAGATGACTTTGATGTGAATACAATTACATCTTAGTCCCTATTGCTAGAACTTGTGTTAGGCTCTAGACGTTAAACAAGCGCTCACGGGAGGCACCCCGTATCACTTGTACATGATTTCATAAATTTCTAACTCATTTTGAGCATTTTAGGCTTCTCATGAGCTTTTTTTTAGTTTTGGGGATTTTATCACTCCATTACCTTTGATGAGCTTACTTAGCCAAGGAAACTCCTTGGGCATATTCTTTGAGGTTTTTGTGAAGCTTTGGTTGAGATATTGAAGCCAAATAAGTATCATGCTTCATATGAGGCAAGATTTGGTGACTTTTCGGGCTTTTTCGGGGGTTTTATCACCCCGAGTCACCCCTTAAGTGATTTTATCAAAAACCGAGTCCTCCATTATCTCACTTGGCTTCTTCTTGAACTTATGAAGCCTTCCTATCGCTTTTTTTGGCTCATAAGTACAAACGGGGTTCTTTTACACTCATTTCATGCTATTCGGGAAAACACCGTCCCGAAAAGCATTTGAGGCGCCTTCAAACCTGATAAGTCATTTGGACATGTCATCTTGCCCCTATATGATGATATCATGAATCTTTTTTGGCTTGATAAGGCCTATATAATGTTATAGGCATTAAAGAACTTGAATTGGTGCAAAAATTGCTGCTAAAAACAGTTTCAGTTCAGAGGTCTAGCAAACCTAGTGGCCGTTGGAACCCCCTAGAGGGCGCTAGGCCAGATAGATTTTTCTCCCAAATGCTTCTGTCTCAATTTGATCATATAATGGAAAAAATGGGGGGTAGTGCTCGCCTCTGTAGACTAGCGCCCGCTACAAGTAGCGCCCACTAGGCTACAGGAGCGCCGGCTACCCATTTGGTGTTTCTAGAGGCTACTGATTCTCGTTAAGTAAAATGATTGAGGGGTAGCGCCCGCTCCTGCTGAGTAGCGCCCGCTACCACTCTGTAGCGCCCGCTACGCCTCCATGTTAACCAGAATAGATCACAGTTTCAGCATTTTTCCTCATAATCCTATTTCCTTTACATCTCACGTTTTGCTTCTCTCACCAAACCAAATTCTCCTCCCTCTTTCTCTCATCAAAACTACATCAATCTTTCTCAAATCCTCATCCAAAATACACTTAAATATTCCAATTGCTTACTTTTTTTCAAGATCTCATAATAACACTCACAAAATTCGGCATTTTTTTTCATGAACATCATAAAAATCAATTTCCGGAAAAGTTAGGGTTTCATACAAACATTCGATTTTTGACTTTCTAGTCCACAAATTGGTGTTTATAGTTTGTTTTCACACTCTATTTGGTATCTCCTCTTCTGCTTCCAACTCGATTTTTGGTTATTTTCACGTAACTAATGTTGTTCTCCATTTGATTGTATGCATGTCTCCTTTTTTTAGTCTATTAACTTCTTAAAACTTTTGTTTTTGAGTTATTATTGCTAATTTATGAGTTTGTTTTGTTTATGCTTGATTTTACGAACTCTTGGTTGAATTTTTTAGTGTGTCTTTGTCACAAGCACTATCTTTGGATTTCTTGGTTTTGTATGTGGATCTTTGGCTTTTTTGAGCTAGACATTGATTCATGAACTGGACTATTTAGTTGATTAAGGGCCAAAACAAGTTTTTCTAGTGAAGAATATCTAGATTCAGCATCTAGGAGGGACTTGCTTACATAGTAGATGGGAAGCTGCTAGGCATCAACTTCTCTTGCTAGAACCACACTTACAGCGTTACTGCTTACAACTAAGTAAATTTGTAAGCACTCTCCAGCTAACGCCATAGTTAGCAAAGGTGGCGACATTAAATACCGTTTTTGTTCTTGCAAAGCTTTCTCATGGTCATCTGTCCACTTAAAGCCCTGGTTTTTACGTAAAACATTGTAAAACGGGTGGCACTTATCAGATGACCTAGAGATGAAATGGTTTGATGCAGCTACCCTGCTGTAGACACCTAAATTTGGTCCCACCTAACGACTAATGATTATTGTGTACCACGTCGCTACAAGTCCAACTTCTAAAACTTAATTGCTTGAAAAACGCCTAGTTTTGGGTAAGAAGTTAGTCCCTTATCACCTATTTGGTCAGCGGGCGGGGGTCTCGGTACCCGGTCAGTGAGTCGGGGTCCAGGGGTGAACGCTCTGGTTAGGGGGTTAGGGGGCCAACGCCCCCCGAACTTTTTGAAAACTAAAAAAACATTGTCAGAATAACCGATAATAAGTTATGATGGTTGAAATATGCTCAAAAGAATTTTTTATAATTTTCATTTTATTATTGTATATCATTTTCTCATTTCATTTTCGAAAATAAAATAAATTAATTTAAGCGTATGAATGTGACTGGATTCGATGAACCTTCTAGAAAGGTTTATTCGGTTTATGGAAACTCTAGTTAATGGAAGTGTATAAATGGTTTTATGGAAGTGAATTTCGTATTATTTCCTAATATTTTGATTTATGGAAACGAATATATGAAATAAGGAAGCTTCGGAGATTCATCGTGTGAAAATCAAGAAAATCAGAGCTCGAGCGGCTGGTGCCCAAGGCCTACGCCCTAGCGCTCACCTTGAGCGCCCAGGCACAGTGATGTGAATTTTGTTATAAACAAACGCCACTCGCACAAGATAAACTTAGAACACAAATTTGATAAAGCCACGCACCACAAATCCGAAGTCCTAAGGTGAATAATTGATAGAATTTGATTAAATCAAAGCACCCTCAAATCCTAAAAACTATCCTCCCGTGAGATAAAGCTCAAAGCACCACTCACTCAATCGAATTCCTCACAAGAATCCTCACAAAATTCTGTTTACTTACGTGAAACAATAAACCGAAAACAATGTGTTTTCAATCACTCTAATCTGAATTTTATTGATGTATTTTACATCCTATTTATAGCTAAACATATCACACAATATGTGAATATCCTAAACAAATCCTAACTACCCTAGATTCATGGTATAACAAACTAAGATTAGGATAACAAGATAATCTCCACAAAACCGGATACAATCTTGCGCCATATATTTGAAATCTGATTTTCTAGCCTAAATCTTAGATATTTTGAGAAACAAATCTAAGGACAATATTTCCAACTAACTAACTGAAGTTGACCAAGTCAAACAACACGAAAAACACCGTTGACAACGTTGCCCAGAATCGTCAAAATCCTTCAAAAATCCCGCCAAAAAACCCGCTATAGTTTCCTTTGATTTTTGATGGACTTCCATTTTCAAGAACTTCAAGAAACCCTTTGAGCTTCAATCTTTATTTCAAGAAACCTTCAATTCTGTGTTTTCCATGCTTGATTCCATCAACCATGACTCATAAACTAAATAAGAAAATCACAAAACACCATATGGTAAAACCCTATCAAATGAAGTGGGAAGAAAACCCATATAGCTCAACACTCCTAAACTACTAATTATACTTGCTTGATTTTTACGTGAGGAAGCTTGTACATGTTACCATGCACACGTAAAAATTCACCCTAGCCAACCCTAGGAGCCTTGTGTCTCCATAAGCCACTAACTCTCCCATGGTTGCATCTTGTTTTCCACCTTCTATCAAACCATCGAAGTTTTGCTCATTGATATTCGTATCATCCTCCTCTTCTTCAGAAGAGTTTGTCCTCAAACCTCGAAGTTGGTCATCAGGAACATAAGGAGCTAAATCACCAATGTTGAAAGTAGCATGAACTCCATATTCTCCTGGTAATTCTAATTTGTATGCATTGTCCCCCACCTTACTTATGATTTTGAACGGTCCATCACACCGAGGCATAAGCTTATTCTTCCTTTGATTTGGAAATCTTTCCTTTCTCAAGTGTAACCAAACCAAATCCCCTTCTTTGTAGACATGTTGTGATTTATGTTTGTTTGCTCGTGCCTTGTAAATATCATTAACCTTCTCAATTCGAGCCCTTACTTCTGCATGAAGTTTTTGCATGTACTCAACCTTAGTCTTGGCATCTTTGTGTACCAACTCCCCTTTAGGAATACTTACAAAATCAATTGGTAACTTAGGATTAACTCCATAGACAATCTCGAAAGGTGAGTGCTTAGTAGCATAAGTAGGTGACCTATTATAAGCAAATTCAGCATGAGCAAGCTTCAAATCCCAATCTTTTTGTGTCTTGCTAACCAAACCACGCAACAAAACCCCTAGTGTTCGATTAGTGACTTCTGTTTGCCCATCTGTTTGAGGATGATAAGATGTGCTAAACAAAAGTTTCGTGCCTATTAACCTCCAAAGTGACTTCCAAAAGTAGCTCATGAACTTTGTGTCTCTATCACTTACAATAGTCTTTGGAACCCCATGTAACCTTATGATGTCTTTAAAGTATAAATCAGCCACATTCATAGCATCATCTGTCTTGTGACATGGTGTAAAATGAGCCATCTTTGAAAATCTATCAACCACTACCATAATAGCATCTTTTCCCCTTGCTGTCCTTGGTAACCCTACAATGAAATCCATAGAAACATCCTCCCAAGGTCCCTCTGGCACTGGCAATGGAGTGTAATAACCTTGATGAAAGGCTGCCTTTGCCTTTTGACAAGTAGCACATTGAGCAATTATGGCCTCAACATCAACAATCATCTTTGGCCAATAAAAATGTTCTTGCAACATGGTTAGTGTCTTTGTAATGCCAAAATGTCCAGCAATACCTCCTCCATGAGCCTCCCTTACTAGCAACTCACGTATAGAACACTTAGGTATGCACAATAGATTACCTTTAAACAAAAACCCATCATGTAGCACATAGGAACTCATAGAACCCTTTGAAAGTTGCGCCATTATTGGTCCAAAATCACCATCTTGCTCGTAAAATTGTGTTATCAACTCTAATCCAAGCAACTTAAAGTTCAAAACACCAAGCAAAGTATACCTTCTTGACAAAGCATCAGCAACAACATTAGACTTCCCCGTTTTGTACTTTGAAGAGAAGTGAAAAGATTGCAAAAATTCAACCCATTTAGCATGTCTTGGATTCAATTTTTGTTGACCATTAATGTGCTTCAAAGCTTCATGATCAGAATGTAATATGAAGTGATTAGGCCTTAAATAGTGACTCCAATGATCCAAAGCTCTAATAATGGCATAGAACTCCTTGTCATATGTAGAATAGTTCAGTTTAGCACCATTCAATTTCTCACTAAAGTAAGCAATTGGCCTCTTCCCTTGGACTAGAACAGCACCAATTCCAACCCCACTTGCATCCGTCTCTACTTCAAATGGTTTAGAGAAATCTGGTAAGGCTAGTATAGGCGTGTTACAAAGCAACTTTTTAATCAATTCAAAAGCTTCTTGTGCCCCCTTAGTCCACTCAAACTTAGGCTTATCCTTCTTAATGCATTCGGTTATAGGAGCAACAACAGATGAAAAATTCTTCACAAACCTCCTATAGAACGAGGCTAACCCATGAAAAGCACGTACTTCAGTCACGTTCTTTGGTGTTGGCCATGATTTTATAGCTTCCACTTTAGATGGATCAACAGAAACCCCATCTTTGGACACAATATACCCCAAAAACGTCACACTTGGTACCATGAAATAACACTTTTCGAGCTTAGCATAGAGCTTTTGTTCTCGTAATGTCCCAAACACACTCCTTAGATGGCTTAGATGATCATTAACACTCTTGCTATACACCAAAATATCATCTAAATATACCACTACAAACTTACCAATGTATGGCTTTAAGACCTCATTCATCAACCTCATAAACGTACTAGGTGCATTAGTTAACCCAAAAGGCATGACTAACCATTCATAAAGCCCTAGCTTTGTTTTAAAACCTGTTTTCCATTCATCACCTTCCTTCATTCGAATCTGATGATATCCACTCCTTAAATCAATTTTTGAAAATAATTGAGAACCATGTAATTCATCTAGCAAATCATCCAATCTAGGTATAGGAAACCTATACTTGACGGTTATATTGTTAACTGCCCTTGAATCAATACACATTCTCCAAGTCCCATCCTTCTTAGGTACTATTAATGTAGGCACAGCACATGGACTCATGCTCTCTCTCACGTACCCCCTCTCCATTAATTCCTCAATTTGCCTTTGTATCTCCTTTGTCTCCTCTGGATTACATCTATATGCAGGCTTGTTAGGAATTTGAGACCCAGGAATAAGATCAATTTGATGTTCAATTCCACGTATGGGTGGTAATCCTGGTGGCAACTCATTAGGAAACACATCTGAAAACTCATTCAACATAGGATGCAAAACCCTAGGAATCTCTGGGGCTTCATCTTGTACCTCTTTGGCTAACAACATATAAGACATAGAACTTGTTTTCAACTCCCTTTCTAACTCCTTTCCACCCACCAACAAAACACCTTTAGAATTACCCATGCTTGTTTTAGGTTTAGAAATCATCAAGGGTTTTAATGCATATGATTTTTCATTAGGGTTCTTGCGCACAATATAGACATTTGTTCTCCCATTAAACTTCACAAAACGGTCATATTGCCAAGGTCTACCCAATAATATATGACAAGCATCCATAGGACAAACATCACAAAGTACTTGATCCTCAAATTTACCAATTTTAAACGCAATCAAAGCTTGTTTGTTTACCTTAACATCGCTTGTGTTACTAAGCCAATGTAGCTTGTATGGTTGAGGATGTACCTTTGTAGGAATTGCGAGCTTTTCCACCAACAATGTAGAGACTACATTTGTGCAACTTCCAGTATCTATAATCACATCACAAAGCTTGCCTTGAACATTACACCTTGTGAGAAAAAATTTGTCTCTTTGACTATCCAAAGGTTGCGTACTTTGGGATTGCAATACCCTATGTAAAACCAAGGACTGGCCTTGTGTTTCTGGTTGAACTTCCTCCGTTTCTTCCTCCATATTTTCATATTTGGCATACTCTTCCTCTCCCTCATCCCCATACATCTCCTCCTCTTCTTCAAGGCTTTCCCCATCTACCCAATTTCGAGTTGTTGTGACCCTAGCATGAGGACAATCTCTTTGAATGTGACCTTGCCCTTTACACTTGAAACAAACAATGCGTGAATCACTACTTTGGGGCTTTGAAGATGAACTCTTATCCTTGATGAAGGGTGGTTTAGTAACCTTATCAAAGTTTAATTTTTGAGGAAAGGTATCACGTTTTTCCTTAGGTTCGTAAGTTTTGAAGTATGTCTTTGGCTTACGTGCAACTTGCTTCTCAACCCTCGCTGCCACTCTACAAACTTCATCAAAGGTCCAATAAGGTTGTAATTCGACCTTCTCCCTTATGTTGTCATCTAGACCAGCCACAAAACGAGCCACTTTGTGGTCCTCCTTCTCTTCTAAATCACAAACCATAATCAATTTTTCGAACTCCACAATGTATTCATCAACAGATCTTCTATCTTGCTTCAATGTATACATCTTAATGAAGTTGTTTTGTTCGAAATCTTGACGGACAAAACGTTTCCTCATCTCCCTCTTTAACTTAGACCATGAAGAGATCTTTGACCTACCTTCCTTCCATCTTTTTCTCTGTAACCCCTCAAGCCATAGACTTGCATAGGAAGTGAGTTTTAACTCCGCCAATTTGTAGGACTTATGATTATCATACTCCTTGTAACGAAAAATCCTCTCAACTCTACGAATCCAATCTAAAAATTTTTCAGGATCCATACCTCCATTAAACTCAGGAATTTCGAGTTTAAGATTTCGATCATCATCCCTCATCTTTCCCTTACGTTTGTGCCTTGACCTAGGTTCCTCATCGTCATTAGAACTTGATGAGTATCCCTTCTTTGGTTTACGCACACTTCTCACACTTTCTTGCTCACTTGAACTTGATGATGAGCCATCCTCTTGTTTAGATTTAGTAGGAGTTTTCTTGGTAGAAGCCATGATGGTTAGGACTTCATCTAAACGAGCCTTTAACTCGTCAATCTCCCCTTGCATACGTAGCTCTTTTGCTTGAGCCAAGCTCAAACCTTTCGTAAATCCTTGTGGATTTTCATCTCCACCTTCTCGAGCCATGATAATTGATATTGAACGCTTGAGATTGAACGAACCTCTCAACGAGAGCACCAAAAGTTGATGTGAATTTTGTTATAAACAAACGCTACTCACACAAGATAAACTTAGACTTCAAATTTGATAAAGCAACGCACCACAAATTTGAACTTCTAAGGCGAATAATTAATAGAATTTGATTAAAGCAAAGCACCCTCAAATCCTAAAAACTATCCTCACGTGAGATAAAGCTCAAAGCACCACTCACTCAATCGAATTCCTCACAAGAATCCTCACAAAATTCTGTTTACTTACGTGAAACAATAAACCGGAAACAATGTGTTTTCAATCACTCTAATCTGAATTTTATTGATGTATTTTACATCCTATTTATAGCTAAACATATCACACAATATGTGAATATCCTAAACAAATCCTAACTACCCTAGATTCATGGTATAACAAACTAAGATTAGGATAACAAGATAATCTCCACAAAACCGGATACAATCTTGCGCCATATATTTGAAATCTGATTTTCTAGCCTAAATCTTAGATATTTTGAGAAACAAATCTAAGGACAATATTTCCAACTAACTAACTGAAGTTGACCAAGTCAAACAACACGAAAAACACCGTTGACAACGTTGCCCAGAATCGTCAAAATCCTTCAAAAATCCCGCCATAAAACCCGCTATAGTTTCCTTTTATTTTTTNATAGTTTCCTTTGATTTTTGATGGACTTCCATTTTCAAGAACTTCAAGAAACCCTTTGAGCTTCAATCTTTATTTCAAGAAACCTTCAATTCTGTGTTTTCCATGCTTGATTCCATCAACCATGACTCATAAAATAAATAAGAAAATCACAAAACACCATATGGTAAAACCCTATCAAATGAAGTGGGAAGAAAACCCATATAGCTCAACACTCCTAAACTACTAATTGTTCTTGTTTGATTTCTATGTGAGGAAGCTTGTACATGTTACCATGCACACGTAAAAATTCACCCTAGCCAACCCTAGGAGCCTTGTGTCTCCATAAGCCACTAACTCTCCCATGGTTGCATCTTGTTTTCCACCTTCTATCAAACCATCGAAGTTTTGCTCATTGATATTCGTATCACACAGGTGGGGGCCTTGGCGCTCACTCCTGAGTGCTATGGCGCTCTGGCACTCGCTTAGGTCACTTCTAACCTTATAAATACCCCCCTCTTTCGACCTTCATTCAATAACTTCGACTTCTTCACTTCTCATTCACTCACACACTCTCTCTCGCTCTAATCGACTTATTCTCTCTCTAAACTTCTCTCGGTTTTCATGCCCTACCTCAGAAACCGTGCCTTATACATAACTTATAACTTATAAAACTTATTATTATTATAATTACTATTGATCAAAGCTCTTCAAGGATTCAACAAATGAAGTTGTCGACGATTGCATGAAAGGTAATTCAAATGAGGCCAACAACATCAAAATCATCATCTTGTGTTATTCAAATGAGTTAGTTTACTTGATTATGTGATTTTAGTGCTTTATTAGATAATTGAGATGTTATAATTAAATTCATGTAATCTTGACTAATTCATGATTCGACCTTAAATTAAAATCTATCTTAAGTAGAAACCTCGCTTGAGGCTTTATGTGTTTCATGGTAAATGTTTAATGCTTTCAATCACATAGAATTCAAGTTTAGCTTAAAAGACCTAAAAATCATGTTTCCACTGATACAAGACTAAAATTAACTTAATCCCAAAGCGATCACTGGTGCATGATACAACGGAATTTATGTGTGAATTAACTAAAACCCGCCTAGCCTTATTTCCGTACGTGTTGTAGGTTTAAACCGGAAATATGATTGCTATAATTCGATATTATGATCGTGAAAGTACACATGAGAACAAGTAGAGGCCGCTATACACGGGTGGACACAGTGACCTACTACTATCCTTACCCTCGTCCCTGAATCACGAGATATGAGACCTTCTTATCCTTGGCTGTCATTTTACCATTAGGCTATAACCTAATGGGGTTCTTTTAGCTCCTGAAAGGAGGACGACGGTGACTTCTCTACTTGGGTTTTGTGATGCTAGACTCGTCCCCAAGCAAAGCATACTACACTGCGCAAACAAACTAACACGACATTCAATGTCCTGTAAGAAAGGGCACGTGGGCCCCAAAGCCCCGGGTCCACACATCCTAGTCAACTTTTGAACTTCTTTCATTTTTTTTGGGTGACTAGATGTTTATTATTGCTTTTACTTGACTTGGGCATGCTTCTATGCCCCTCTAGGTTACTATATATCTTAGGAACATACCTGCAGACACTTCAAAGGAACATTTGGAGGGGTTTAGCTTCATATTGTAGCTGCGTAGTACCTCAAAGGTTTGTCTTAGGTGTTGGACGTGGTCTCCAACTTTCTTTGACTTTACCAGCATGTCGTCAATGTAGACTTCCATGGTGTCTCATAACTATTCTTTGAACATCTTGCTCACTAGCCTTTGGTAGGTGGCTCCTGCGTTTTTCAACCCAAAGGGCATGACCTTATAACAATAGCTGTTTTTTCTTAGTCTTCTAGATGCATCAATATCTTATTATACCCAGAGTATGCGTCCAAGAAGGTGAGCATCTCGTGTCAGTTGTTGCGTCCACCATCGTGTCAATATGTGGAAAGGGAAAAGGGTCTTTGGGGCAAGCTTTATTTAAATATGTGCATACTCTCCAGTTTCCATTCTTCTTGCTTACCACCACCACATTAACCAACCATTTTGAATACTTTACTTCTCTGAATTTTCAAGCTTTTAGCAGCTTTTGTACTTCTTCATTGATTATGTGACTCCTTTCTGATGCGAATTTACAACTTTACGGCCAGATTTGAGATGGTGGGAGCCAAATTTTTTATATCAAAATTTGCCATAGTTAGCCAATTTTAGTTGATTTAGGTTATAGCTAGATGACCCTATCTTTGTTGTGATGTGTGTTCAGGTTAAATGCAAAGAAAAGAAATGAAGACGGAGTTCAGCAAAGATGGTGACACGGAAAACCCTCCTTAATCAGGGTAAACAACCGTGGGTCGCTTTCAGTCCACCAATCCACTAGTTTCAATAGATGATTACAGTTACAAATGTAAAGCTAGCTTATAGC
Organism: Suaeda aralocaspica; assembly: GCA_016808085.1. Taxonomy (NCBI): domain Eukaryota; kingdom Viridiplantae; phylum Streptophyta; class Magnoliopsida; order Caryophyllales; family Amaranthaceae; genus Suaeda; species Suaeda aralocaspica. The sequence goes on along the minus strand of PYUH01000410.1, from coordinate 687,730 downwards.
CAGTAACCTAGTACTACGAATGTAATTGTTATTATATAAATATAAGTGTGAAATGTTATAAGAATACAAGTAATAATATATGCTTTTTAACTTAGATTGCAATGTGTCCTTTTATGTCGAATTCCTCCTTGTATTTATAGCACATCTCCCTCCTCATAGTCGTTACTCTGATTCCTGCTTTGGAAGCTGATGCTATTACGAATATGGCTTCGTTTTTTGTCTATGTTCATTCTGACTTGATTCTCCCTATTCTCTTGGCACGCTCCTGTTGCAGCTACACACGATCCTAACTACGCGGAATATTTTTAGAATCATTCTTCTATGCCCTTGTTTTAAAACAAATAAGGAAAATAAACCAATTTGGAAACTTTTAAAATACTTTAATAAAAATTAAAGTGTCATTGAATAATTTAGAAACTTTATAAAACAGTAAAATAAATACTTTAACTCATTAATTACTTAAATTTCTTTAATTACTTTATTTAACCTTTATTTTCATAAAAATAATTAAAAAAACACTTTATAATTATTGAATTAAATTTATAACATTCATGAAAATACGGGCCCACCACAAAAGAAGTTTTGTCCCAAACTTTGGGTAAACTATTGCATTGAGCTTAAATAAAGACTGTACTTTTCCAAAACTTTTCCTTTTTAATCTTAACTATTGTAAACTTTAGACACTTACTTAGACTTTTTCTGACACTCAAGGCGTGTTTACTAACAAGCTTTAGGGAATAAAACGTAAAACTTTTCTTAAAAGGTGCTAAAACTTAAAAAATTTAAAAGGAAAACGAGCAAAATTCTATCGCACTGTACCCCCCCTTAAGAACTGCGCTAAATCCACGTAACTGTACTAACATAAAACAATTCTGGATACTTTTTCCGCATCATATCGTAAGCTTCCCAAGTTGCTTCCTCAGTTTCCTGGTCAGACCACAAAACCTTTACTATTTTGACACCTTTCTTACAAGTACCAAGAACTTTACTATCAAGTATTTTTATTGGCTTTTCCACATAAGTGAGGCTTTGGTCTAACTCAATCATCTGCGGTTGCAACACATGTGAATTATCCGGAACATACTTCCTCAATTGACACATGTGAAAAACATTATGAACTTTACTCAATTCCATGGGTAAAGCTACCTGTCCAATCCTTTCCAAAATCTCATAAGGTCCAATGTACTTGGGATTTAAATTTCCCTTTTTCCTAAAACTCATAACGCCTTTCATTGGTGATACTTTCAGTAACACCTTGTCACCAGCCTCAAACTCAACCTCTCGACGCTTTTGATCCGCATAGAATTTGTCTATCTTGTGCCGCTTAAATCTTCTCTTGTACTAATCTCACCTTGTTAGTAGTCTCCTCAATCAACTAAGGTCCTAGAATTACTGTCTCACTTATGTCGCTCCAACATAAGGGACTTCTACACTTCCTTCAATACAAAGCCTAAAAAGGTGCCATTCTAATGCTTGCATGGTAACTATTGTCATACGAGAATTCGATCAAATCCAAACTATGTTCCCAATTCCCTTGAAAATCAATCACACAAGCTCTCACCATGTCCTCTAATGTTTGTATCGTCCTCTCTGTCTGTCCATCGATTACTGGATGGAAAGTCGTACTCATCTTCAATGTAATACTGAAGTTCTCTTGGACACTTTTCCAGAATTTTGAAAGAAACCTAGAAACTCTATCCGATACGATTTCCTTCGCAACTCCATATAGTCTCACAACATGCTTTACGTAAGCCCTTGTAAGTTGCTCTATTTTCCAAGTCTCCTTCATCGTTATAAACACTGCTGATTTAGTAACCCTATCCACCACAATCCATATGATATTGTTTTGATTCTTTGACTTTAGCAAACAAGTTACATAGTCCATTGATATGCAATCCTACTTCCAGCCTGGAATCTCGAGTGATTGAACTTCTCCTTGCGGCCTTTTATACTCAAATTTCACCTTTTGACACGTAAAACATCTACTCGTGAATTTAGCTAATACCCGATTAATTCTAGGCCACCAAAACACCTTTTTCAAATCATTATACTATTTATCGCCTCCAGGGTGAACCGAGTATGGTGTATTATGACCTTCCTCCATGATCTTCCTGTTCAATTCTTCACATTTTTGCGGTACACATCACCTACCTTTATACCTTAGACTCCCATCGTTGTGTATTTTGAAATCTGTAGCCTTTCCTGCCCTCAATTTCTCCTTTATCCTATCTAACTTCACATATCCATCCTTATTCTGCTTGATCTCCTCAAATACTATTGGTTGGGTACTAAGATTACAAAGTATTCCTTCCGACGACCCCTCTTTCATTATTTCCAAGTTCAGCCACTCCATATCCCTACATAGTTACTCAACGACTATAAGAGAATACATACCATGCTTCGTCTTACGACTTAGAGCATCCGCTACCACATTGGCCTTCCCTTCATGGTACCATATGTCTGACTCATAATCCTTGAACAATTCAAACCATCTCCTTTGTCGCATATTCAAATCCTTTTGTGTGAAAAAGTACTTCAAGCTCTTATAATAATCCGTGTAGATTCTACACTTTACCCCACACAAATTGCGCCTCCAAATCTTCCAAGCAAACACGATCGCCACTAGCTCGAGATCATGGGTGGGATAGTTTGTCCAGTATAGCTTCAACTGTCTTAAAGTGTATGCTCTCAGCTTTCTGTTTTGCATTAGCACACATCCAAAACCATTCTTAGAAGCATCACTATACATGTCATAGAAATCACTCCCATCTGGTAGAGTCAACACCGGAGCCGTAATCAACTGTTTCTTTAGAGTCCGAAATGCTTCCTCACACTTATCACTCCAAAGAAACTTGCAGTCCTTCTTCATCAAACATACTCATCGGCTTAGCAATTCTCCAAAACTCCTTCACAAACATACTGTAATACCCTACTAAACCCAAGAAACGGTGCACATCAGACACATTCTTAGGTGTAGGCCACTCCTTCACTGCTTCAATTTTCACTGGATCCACTTCAACTCCCTCCTTTGACACAATATGTCCCAAAAACGCGACCTTCTCCAACCAAAATTCACCCTTTGAGAATTTGGCATACAATTTATTATCCCCCAGCGTCGTCAAAATCGTTCTTAAATGTTCTACATGCTCCTCATTGCTCTAGGTGTACACCAAAATGTCACCAATGAACACAACCACGAACTTGTCCAAAAGCATTGGAAAATCCTATTCATCATGTCCATGAAAACTGCTAACGCATTTGTCAACCTAACGGCATAACGGTGAACTCGTAGTGCCCCTACCTTGTGCAAAATGTTGTCTTCGGTATGTCCTCGTCAGCAGTCCTCAATTGATGGTATCCCGACCTCAAATCGACCTTTGAGAACACAGTTGCTCCATTCAGTTGATCAAACAAGTCATCGATTCTTGTCAACTGAAAGTTGTTCTTGATCGTCACCTTATTTAACTCCCTATAGTCGATACACAACCTCATGCTCTCATCTTTCTTCTTCACAAACATCATTGGCGCTCCCCAAGGTGAAGTACTAAGCCTGATGTAACCCTTCTCCAACAAATCCTGCAATTGTTCCTTCAGCTCGCTCATTTCCGCATGTGCCATCCTATATGATGCTTTGGGAATAGGCACCATTCCTAGAACTAAATCTTTGGTGAAGTCGATTTCTTGCTTCGGCGTTATTCTAGGAATCTCCGCCGAAAACAGATCTAAAAAGTCCTTAACTACCTCGATGTCTTCTGGCTTAGAAGACTTAACATAATCTACATCCCTAACGCTACAAAAGTAAATTATGAAAACTTTATTTACGTACCTAGAAAAACTCATCATTAACACTATATGTTGTGCTTCGGTCAACATGCCCTCCTATAGCTCACCTTCATTCACTTCTTCACTAACAAGATTTTCTGCGGCTCACACATTATCTCAGCCTTATGTTCACTCAGGTAATCCAATCTTCGAATTACCTCCAAATCCCCTAACTTATACTCAATCAAGTAAGCTTTAAACTCCACCCCCTCTATCTCAATCGGGACATCCAAATACCTTTTTTTAACATTGTATCTCTTGTCCTGACGCTACCACTATAGACATATCTATTGTATCTACTTTTCCCAAAATAAGCAATAACTTTTTCAAAACTTTAGTAAATACAAAAGAATATGCTGCACCAGAATCGAACAAAATATTAACAAGAAGAGAGGGAATAGAGAAAGTACCAGTAATCACATCTGTACTAGCATCCGCTTCACTTCGTGCCATCACTTTCAGCTTTCCAGCATTAGACGACCTACCCTGATTTCCTCCATTGCCATTCCCATTCCTATTCTCGTCTTGTTCCGTTTTCTTTCTCATGTGGATACAAGGATCACATTCACATCCTCGCCGGTTATGGATGGTTTTGCTTATGAGTTTTACCTATCATAATTTTGGGGTTTTCTCATTTTAGGCTTTTAATTGCTTTTAAGTGTTTGTTTTTTCCGTGTGCTTAGTCATACTTGGTCTACATTTATGGCAGATCACGTTCTTGAAGGTTCCTTGATTAAAATATTCAATCATAGACGTTTCTTGGAGCTTCTAAAGACTGAATTTCAATTTCGGAGTAGTGCAGTTTGTATGAATTTGAAGGTTTTCACTAAAAGTTGGCTTTCACTTAGAAGGCATGTGAATATGCATTGGAAAGCTTATTTAAAATATCTTCAAGGAAAAAAACTTTAAAATTCCAGAAAATTTTGGAAGATAAGTTCTTTATCCAGTTTTTTGTTCGAATGTCGAACTGAAAAGTTTTTAGTTAGTTTTCTTTTACTTGTTGTCCAAGTATAGGTATGATTTATTTTAGGACGTGTTCTTTGTTTTGTTTCCTTATTTTTATATTATTATATTACGCCTAAAAGCAAGGGATTTTTGCTTATAAATATTCCTTGGTTGTCATTAATAAAAGACAGAATAGTTGATTGAATAAAACTTCGAGTTTTAGGTTTTATTTATTTTCCTCAAAACAAAATATTGTGAGAAATTTCATGTGAGTGAAATTTATAAAATTAAGAGTTGTTGCTTAAGCTTTAGACTCTTTTGATGATAGTTTTAGGAATTGGTGGTGCTTTGCTTTAATCAATTCATAAAATCATTCAACTTAGGATCGTGTTCTTGGTGCTTTGCTTTAGAGAAATCGATACTAGTTTTTGTCCTTGTTGTGTGTATCGACTCTTCACTAACATTCACATCAACTTTTAGTGCTCTAGTTGAGGGGTCGTTAAACCTCAAGACTTGTTAGAGTTTTCAGTTGTTCGTTGAACATACGTGTAAGGTTTGGTGTAAAGAGTGTTCGAAATAGGAAAGTGAGAAAAATTGGAAAATCGGGTTAGAAAAGTCAGTTTCGAGAGTCAGATTGAAGTTGTGATAGCTCGTTCGTTACAAAAGATATATTGCTACCTGATCGAAGAGACTCTTTGTGAAGTTGTCCAAATCGGAACAGTTTTGAGTAGTTTTCGTAAAATTTTAACTGCGATTAATTAGCTTGCAATCTATGTATGAAAATTTGGTCGAGTGTTATTAACATATTGGGGAATATATACACCAAATTTCTGAAAAATACAAGTTCTTTATATTTGGTTTTCTTCTTCATTTTTTCGTGTGAAAATGTAGACAGTTTTTTAAGAAGATATGGAAACTACATTAATTTATCCCTTTGTGGTTAAGGAAGAGGATGAATATTTTATTCAAGATTATTCAATATATTTCAATGAACCTCCAATGTTTGATGAAGAGCCATCAACAAAAGTAAAGGGGAAGTTTGTTTTTGGATTGGTTTCCAATATTGAAATATGAGGATGAAGTAATTGATGAACAATTTGACAATTCTTTTATTAATCACAATGATGATATCATAACAATTACATAACGTGAGGTGAAAGTTCGTTATTTTCTTCTTACTAATGGAAAATTTCAAGGACAATTTTTTTTTAAGAAGGGGAGGATGATGCGATAAATTATATGGTTTTAATTGGATATAAACAAGACCGAACAAGTGATTATGTTTTGCTATAGTTATTTCTTATATTGTGCTTACTTAGTGATAAAGGATGGGGACGTTAAAATTGGATCTCTTTGTTCGTCGAATATGGATGATTTCATGAATATTAAAACTTGGGACAAGTATTTTTATTAGCTTTTCCCGTAAGTGAGGCTTTCGTCTAACTCAATCATCTCCGGTTGCAACACATGTGACTTATCCGGAACATACTTCCTCAATTGAGACATGTGAAGAACGTTATGAGCTTTACTCAATTCCATGGGTAAGGGCTAGCTTATAAGTGACCTTTCCAATCCCTTGCAAAATCTCATCAGGTCCAATGTACTTTGGACATAATTTTCCCTTTTTCCTAAACCTCATAACGCCTTTCATTGGTGATGCTTTCAGTAACACCTTGTCACCAACCTCTCGACGCTTTTAATCCGCATATAATTTGTCTATCTTGTGCCCCTTGAATCTTCGCTTGTACTCATTTCACCTTGTTAGTAGTCTCCTCAATCAACTTAGGTCCTAGAATTACTGTCTCACTAATGTCTCTCCAACATAAGGGACTTCTACACTTTCTTCCATACAACACCTAAAAAGGTGCCATTCCAATGCTCGCATGGTAATTGTTGTCATACGAGAATTAGATCAAATCCAAACTATGCTCCCAATTCCCTTCAAAATCCATCACACAAGCTCTCACCATGTCCTCTAATGCCTGTATCGCCCTCTCTGTCTGTCCATCGATTACTGGATGGAAAGTCGTACTCATCTTCAATGTAGTACCGAAGTTCTCCTAGACACTTTTCCAAAATTTTGAAAGAAACCTAGAATGCCTATCCGATACGATATCCTTCGCAACTCCATGTAGTTTCACAACATGCTTTATGTAAGCCCTTGCAAGTTGCTCAATTTTCCAAGTCTCCTTCATCATTATAAACACTACCGATTTAGTAAGCCTATCCACCACAATCCATATGGTATCATTTTGATTCTTTGGCAAACAAGTTACATAGTCCATAAAACTTCTCGAGTGATTGAACTTCTCCTTGCGGCCTTCTATACTCAAATTTCACCTTCTGACACGTAAGACAACTACTCATGAATTTAGCTACTTCCCTCTTAATTATACGCCACCAATACACCTTTTCAAATCTTTATACAATTTATCACCGGCCTCCAGGGTGAGCCGAGTATGGTATATTATGACATTCCTTCATGATCTTCCTTTGCAATTCTTCGCATTTCTACGGTACACATCATTTTCCCTTATACCATAGACTCCTATTGTCTTAGATTTTAAAATCTGTAGCCTTTCATGCCTTCAATTTCTCCTTTATCCTATCATCCCGATTCTGCTTGATCTCCTCAAATACTGTTGGTTGGATACTAAGATTACAAAGTATTCCTTCCGACGACCCCTCTTTGATTATTTCCAAGTTTAGCCTCTCCATATCCCCACACCATTAGTCAGCGACTATAAGAAAATTCACACCATGCTTCGTCTTACGACTTAGAGCATTAGCTACCACATTGGCCTTCCCTTCATGGTACTGTATGTCTAAGTCATAATCATTGATCAATTTAAGCCATCTCCTTTGTCGCATATTTAAATCCATTTGTGTGAAAAAAGTACTTCAAGCTCTTATGATCCGTGTAGATTCTACACTTTACCGCACACTTATAGCGCCTCCAAATCTTTAAAGCAAACACGATCACTAGTAGCTTGAGATCCAGGGTGGTATAGTTTGTCTCGCATAGCTTCAACGGTCTTGAAGCGTATTGTCACGTGCTGACTGTTTGGCTCTCGCAAAGCTAGTCAACCCCGTGCGCCACTTGCTCACAGTCCGTTGCGAGACAAGTCAGGCTTCCCTTTTGACACACTCTTGGTGCCCACGTAGCTTACTCCGCGAGCTAATGATCCCACTTAGCAAGACACGTCCCTTGTGTCTAGCTCCCAAGTATTCGTCCCAGACGAATGAATTAGGGCGTTGGACAAGTCCCGTTAGCCCTTGACACTCAAACCCCCAAGTAGCACACCCCTTGTGCTCAAGTTATCCCCACACACTCACCCTCTCTAAGTTATGTGGAAGATGGTTGTTTGAAGTAACACAATGAAACACACAAGTGGTAGAGGGAATTAGTCTTGTATTAAGCTCACTAAGAAATGCTACACTTGCTTTACAATGTGAATATTGTGCTCTCCAAGTTGTTATGTACAAATGCCTCTAGGTGCCTATTTATAGGCAACCATCTTACAACTCCTCTAAATCTAGAAAGCTCCTAACCTCCTCAAATGGAAGGTTCTAGACACTTACTTCCTAGACCCTTCTAGAAATACATACTCCTATGTACACACAAGAATTACCTAGATCATTCTACTATGTACATGAATACCCATGAGTATCCTAGATATGTCTAACCCAGAACACTCCACACACCCTAGAGAACTCTAGAGACATCCCTCTAGAATCCTCATGACAACACTAGGCTATACTAGAACACTCTAGAGTTACTCACTCTAGAATATTCTAGCACCATGCTCTATATTGTTCCGGAACCTTCCGGAACACCCCGGACAACTCTAGACCTTTCAACGAGGTTCTAGAGCCTTCCATACTCTTCCAACATAGTAGACAGCCTCTATGCCAAATTTGAGCCCATTCGGAGAAGTATAGCATTGTCGCCCAAAAAGTACTGCTCATGTGCATACCCAGTATCACCTTGCAGCACCAACTTTTCCTTAAAACTGCCTACCATAATGGGAGGGTGCTGCCTGGCAGCCCACAAGCAGCTCCCCTTGGGGCTCCTTTTGCCCTTGTATAAGGACTGTGGGAGGGAAAATAGGCGGTCCGTGACAGTATGCTATCAGCTTTCTGGTTTGCATTAGCACACATCCAAAACTATTCTTTGAAGCATCACTATACACATCATAGGAATCACTCCCATCTGGTAGAGTCAACACCGAAGCAGTAATCAACCGCTACTTCAGAGTGTGAAACGCTAACTCACACTTATCATTCCAAACAAACTTGCAGTCCTTCTTCATGAACTACGTCATCGCCTTAGCAATTGTTGAAAATTCCTTCACAAACCTATTTTAATACTCTACTAAACCCATGAAACGTTGCACATCTGACACATTCTTAGGTGTAGGCCACTCCTTTATTGCTTCAATTTTCGCTGGATCCACTTCAACTCCCTCCTTTGACACAAAATGACCCAAATACACGACCTTCTCTAACCAAAATTCACCCTTTGAGAATTTGGCGTACAATTTATTATCCCCCAGCTTCGTCAAAATCGTTCTTAAATGTTTTACATGCTCCTCATTGCTCTAGGTGTACACCAAAATGTCATCAATGAACACAACCACGAACTTGTCCAAAAATCATTGGAAAATCCTATTCATCAAATTCATGAAAATTTCTGGCGCATTTGTCAACCCAAACGGCATAACGATGAACTCGTAGTGCTCATGCCTTGTGCAAAACGTTGTCTTCGGTATGTACTCGTCGGTAGTCCTCATTTGATGGTATCCTAGCCTCATATCGATCTATGACAAAACAGTTGCTCCTTTTAGTTGATCAAACAAGTCATCGATTCTTGTCAACGGATACTTGTTCTTGATCGTCACCTTATTCAACTCCCTATAGTCGACACACAACCTCATTCTCCCATCTTTCTTCTTCACAAACAATGCTGGCACTCCCAAGGTGAACCACTAGGCTTGATGTAACCCTTCTCCAACAAATCCTGCAACTCCTCCTTCAGATCGCTCATTTCCGCAGGTGCCATCCTATATGGTGCTTTAATCTGGAAATGGGCGTCGTTCTTGACACTAAATGTTCAATGAATTCAATTTCTCGCTTCGGCGTTATTCTGGAATCTTCTTCGGAAACGATCTAGAAAGTCCCTACTTACCTCGATGTCCTCCTGCTTAGAAGACTTAATATAATCTATATCCCTCATGCTACAACAGTAAATTGGGAAACCTCTATTTACGTACCTAGTAAACCTCATCATTGACACTATTTTGTTGTTCTTCAGTCAACATGCTCTCCAATAGGTCACCTTCCTACCCTTCTTAACAAACTAGATTTTATGTGGCTCACACATTACCTCAACCTTATGTTCACTCAGCTAATCCAATCTCAGAAGTGCCTCCAAATCCCCTAACTCAAACTTAATCAAGTAAGCTTTCAACTCCACTCCCTCTATCTCAATCGGAACATCGATAAACCTTTTTTAACATTGTGCTTCTTGCCCTGACGGTATCACTATACACATATCTATTGTATCTACTTTTCTAAAAATAAGCAATAACTTTTGTAGAACTTTAGTGGATACAAAAGAATATGTTATACCAGAATCGAACAAAACTTTAATAGGAAGAGAGAGAGAAAGTACCAGTAATCACATCCATACTAGCATCCGCTTCACTTGGTGCCATCACATTCAGCTTTCCAGCAATCGGTGTCCTAGCTAGACTTCCTCAATTACCATTACCATTACCATTCCCATTCCTATTCTCGGCTTGTTCTATTTTCTTTCTCATGCGAATACAAGGATCACATTCACATCCCCTATTGTTGGTGGTTTTGCCTATGAGTTTTCCTATCGTAATTTTGGGGTTTTCTCATTTTAGGCTTTTATTGATTTTAAGTGTTTGTTTTTTGCTTGTGCTTAGTCATACTTGGTCTACATTTCTGGAGGATCACGTTCTTGAAGGTTTCTTGAACAAAAGATTTAATCATAAAATTGGTTGGAGCTTCTAAAGACCGAATTTCAGTTTAGAGCAGTGCAGTTTGTTTGAATTTGAAACAAAAGTAGGCTTTGAACTAGAAGGCATGTGAATATGCATCGGAGAACTTATTGAATCTATCTTCAATGAAAAATACTTTAAAAATCCATACAAATTCAGAAGATAATTTTTTCTAGTTTTTTGTTCGGATGTCAAACTGAAATTAGTTTTTAGTTAGTTTTCTTTTACTTGGAGTCAAAGTATAGGTAGGATTTATTTTAGGGCGTGTTTATTATTTTGTTTCCTAATTTTTATCTTATTTTATTTTCCTAAAGGCAAGGGATGTTTGCCTATAACTATTCCTTGGTTGTCATTAATAAATGACAGAGTAGATGATTAAATAAACCTTTGAGTTTTAGGTTTTATTTGTTTATTCACAAAACAAAATGTTGTGAGGAATTTCCTGTGAGTGAAATTTCGAAACTTAAGATGATGTGAATTTTCGTATGAATCAAAAACTCACAAGGATAGTATACTAAAATTACAAATTCCTAAAGGCCTACCCAACAAAATTCACAATTTTAGGTTGATTAATTAGTCTTTGATTAAAGATCAAGGAACCCTCAAAGCCACTAACTAATCTGCACAAGAGTCTCAAGGAAGAAATCCACCAACTCCTAAATTTCGGTATTTTCGTTTTCTAAGTAAACAAAACAAAACTTCTTTTCATTAATCAAACCTTCAAATTACAAACTAATGTTGAGATTATTTATAACCATAATCAACAACAAAATCCTAACAAAATAAACTAATACACACACACAAATCTAAGGAAAATCGTCCCCCTTAGTGACTCAACAATGACTCACAAGATAAGATGCCACATCAGCACTGCATGTCATTCTTGTCTTGCTAACAAACTCTAACAAACTATATCTAAACAAGAAAATATTCTAACAAACTTTCTAATACCTTGCTAATCAAGATAATCAACAAATTACAATCAGATTTACAGAAAAATATAATCTACCCAAATCCATAGAAGAATCGTCACAATTCACACCACAAGCAACCTTCAAGATTTGCGCAATTTTTGATATTTTCTTCAAATCTCCAAGAAACCTTTCAAGATTCAATCTCTTAATCAAGAAACGTTTAAGAAGTCATTTTCCATGTGTATAAGGCAGTAAATGAAGATTAAGACCCTTCAAGAAATGAAAGACTCAATGCCTAAAATGAGAAAAACCCTATCAAGTGAAATGGGATAAAAACTCATAGGTAAAACCAACTTATTCCCCTTGTCAACCTTCTTGCCTTGATTTGCGTGCCACACCTAGGTATGTGTGACCATGCACACGCAAATCCCAACCTTGGATGCACCCATTAGACTTGAATCTCCGTAAGCAGTCAATTCCCCCATGGTTGCACCCTTGTTAGCAGCTTCAATCAAACCTTCGAACTTAATGATCAATATTTGTATCATCCTCCCCTTCTTCAAAAGAGCTTGTCATCGAAGTTGATCATCAGAAATATAAGGAGTCAAATCATCATTATTAAATGTAGCATGGACTCCATATTCACCTGGCAATTCAAGCTGATAAGCATTGTCACCAATCTTCTTCAACACCTTGAATGGACCATCACACCTAGGCATAAGGTTATTTTTGCGATTATTTAGAAATCTCTGCTTCCTTAGGTGTAGCCATACCAAGTCTCCCTCCTTGAATGAATTTTGATGACGATTCTTATTTGCACAAGCCTTGTATTGCTCGTTCACCTTCTCAATCCTAGCCCTGACCTGCGCATGAAGCTTTTACATATACTCAATTTTCGCCAAAGCATCCTTGTGCACCAATTCACCCTTTGGAATATCAATATGATCAATAGGAAATTTAGGATTCACCCCATAAAAAACCTCAAATGGCGAGTGTTTAGTAGCAAAAGTAGGTGACCTATTGTAGGCAAACTCTGCATGTGCAAGCTTCCAGTCCCAATCTTTCTTTGTCTTACTCACCAAACCACGCAACAAGACACCAATTGTTCTATTTGTGACTTCTGTTTGCCCATCAGTTTGAGGATGATATGATTTACTAAAGAGTAGTTTTGTGCCAACAAGCTTCCACATAGACTTCCAGAAATAGCTCATAAATTCCGTATCTCTATCGCTTACAAAAGTTTTCGGAATTCCATGAAGCTTCACAATGTCTCTGAAATACAGGTTTGCAACATTCATGGCATCATCTGTTTTATGGCAAGGTGTAAAGTGAGCCATCTTCGAAAATCTATCTACCACAACCATGATATATAGAATACTTGCTTCTTGCAGTTCTAGGTAATCCCACACTAAAATCCATGGAGACATCTTCCCAAGGACTTTCAGGAACAGGCAATGGTGTGTAATGACCTTGGTGAAAAGAAGTGTTTGACAATTGACATATTGCACATTGAGATGTGATACCTTCAACATTAATAATCATCTTAGTCCAATAAAAGTGTTCTTGTAACATGTTTAGAGTTTTAGTAATGCCAAAATGCCCTGCTAACCCTCCATGTGCTTCTCTGATAAATAATTCTCTAATTGAATACTTAGGCACAAACAACTGATTACCTTTAAATAAGAACCCATCATGCATCACATAAGAGCCTATAACCCCACATTGCTTGCATCAATTTCAACTTCAAAAGGTCTTGAAAAATCAGGCACTGCAAGAATCAGTGTGTTGCATAGCATCTCCTTGATCTTCTCAAAGCTTTTTTGCGCCTCTTTTGTCCACTTAAAAGGCTTTTCCTTTTTTATGCACTCAATCATAGGAGCTACAATAGATGAAAAGTTCTTCACAAACCTCCTATAGATATTCCATGAAAAGCATGAACCTCAGTGACATTACTTGGAGTAGGCCAAGTTCTGATTGCTTCCACCTTTGTTTGATTTACAAAAACTCCATCTTGTGAGACCACATACCCAAAAAATGTGACACTAGGTACCATGAAATATCATTTTTCGAGCTTCCCATAAAGTTTTTGTTGCCTTAATGTTTCAAAAACAATCCTTAGATGTTGTAGATGATCCTCATTGCTTCTACTATAAACCAGAATGTCATCCAAGTAAACAACAACAAACTTTCCATGATATGGCCTCAGTACCTCATTCGTAAGCCTCATGAAATTACTCGGTGCATTAGTAAGACCAAAAGGCATAACCTACCATTCATAGAGCCCCAACTTAGTTTTGAAAGTTGTTTTCCACTCATCACCCTCTCTCATGCGAATTTGATGATACCCACTCCTAAGATTACAGCCATATAACTCATCAAGCAAATCATCTAACCTTGGAATTGGGAATCTATATTTGATGGTGATGTTGTTGACTGCTCTTGAATCAATGCACCTCCTTAGCCACGAGAACAATGACCTGATTACAAGAATTATATTCCCTTTCCACCTCCCTTGCACTCATCAAAAACGCCCCTCTTTTATTCTCCAAAGTCTCTTGTTTTTAACCTTCACAACTTTCAATGGATTTAATGCAATAGACTTACCATTGGCGTGCTTTTTAATGACATAACCATTAGTTTTACCGTCATATTGAACAAATCTATCATATTTCCATGGTCTCCCAAGCAGTTATGGCACGCATCTATAGGGAAAATATCACACAACACACTATCCTCAAATTGCGCAATTTAGAATGATATTAAAGCTTGTTCAGTTACCTTAACATCACTAGTATTGCTTAGCCAATGAAGCTTGTATGGATGAGGATGATTATGAGTAGGATAGTTGAGCTTTTGAATCAACAAAGTGGACACCCCATTCGTGCAACTACCACTATCAATGATCACATCATAAAGCTTGCCCTCAACTACACACCTTGGCATGAATATCTTGTCTCTTTGGCATTCCTCCAAGGGCGTGGGTTTTGTTTGTAAAACCCTTCTCAACACTAAGGCTTGGCCATGAGTCTCAGGATCAACTTCCTCCATATCATTGCTACTTTTATCCTCTTTCTCAATGACATCTTGCTCCCCTTCTTTAATAATTACATCTAGATAGGCTTATTCAATCTCTCTTACCTCTCTAACTGTGATGACTCTTGAACTAGGACAATTTCGTTGCAGATGACCATATCCTTGTCACTTGAAAAACTTCCTTTTATCATCAGGAATTGATCAGAATTTAGTAGGAGTGATGACTCTTGGCTTCTCTCCACCTTCAACCCTAGGCTTAGTGTTTTGCGCAAACACCACCTCCTTTTCCTTCTTGGATTTGTAACTCTTGAAGAAAGTCTTGGAATTTTTCGAGTTTCCTTGCTTTTCAACTCTCAAGGATACCTTGCAACTTTCATCAAAAGTCCAATAGGGTTGTAATTCTACTTTCTCCTTGATAGATTCATCAAGCCCTACAACTAATCTAGCCACCTTGTGATCCTCCTTTTCATCAATATCACATATGATGACCATCTTTTCAAACTCATTGATGTATTCTTCAACACTTTTTGAGTTTTGTTTCAAAGCATGCATCTTCAGGAAGGTTTTTTATTCATATTCCTGAAGAACAAATCGTTTCCTCAACTCCTTCTTCAATTTGCGCCAAGAGGTGATCTTGGATCTCCCTTCTTTCCTTCTCTTCCTTTGCAAGCCTTCATACCATAGACTAGCATAAGATGATATTTTCAATTCTTCCACCTTAAAGTCCTTAGAACCAGCAAACTCTTTATAATTAAACACCCTTTTGTTTCTCCTCATCCAATCAAGAAAAACTTAAGGATCCAAACTTCCAATGAACTCGGGAACGTCCAACTTAAGATTTCGGTCATAATCCCTTGGTTTATCTCGTTTTTTGTGCCTTTTCCTATCATCTTCATCACCTGAACTTGAGTCTATAACCCTCCTAGGCTTACTTGTGCCTCTAGTAGAATCATCATCACTAGAACTTGAACTAGACTCATCAATGTTGTTCGATTTTTTTGCGCTTTTAGACTTATTTCCCACGAATTGCATAAGTTCCTCCAACATGTTGCGCAGTTCTTTAATCTCATTATCCCTTTGAACGTCTCTATATTGCTCATAAGGAATTCCCTACCTGTTGTTTATAGATTGCTCATCTGCCATAGCTAATTTTGCTTGACTACTGGTCGTTTTGATCTCTCAACGAGAACACTAAAGTTGATGTCAATTTTCGTATGAATCAAAAACTCACAAAAATAGTATACTAAAATTACGAATTCATAAAGGCCTAGACACCGAAATTCATAATTTTAGGTTGATTAATTAGTCTTTGGTTAAAGCTCAAGGAACCCTAAAAGCCACTAACTAATCTGTACAATAGTCTAAATGAAGAAAACCACCAACTCCTAAATTTCGGTATTTTTGTTTTCTAAGTAAACAAAGCAAAACTTTTTTTCATTAATCGAATCTTCAAATTACAAACTGATGTTGAGATTATTTATAACCATAATAAACAACAACATCCTAACAATACAAACTAAAACACACGCACAAATCTAAGGAAAATCGTCCCCCTTAGTGACTGAACAATGACTCACAAGATAAGATGTCACATCAGCACTGCATATCATTCTCATCTTGCTAACAAACTATATCTAAACAAGAAAATGTCCTAAAAAACTTTCTAATACCTTGCTCATCAAGATAATCAACAAATTACAACCAGATTTACACAAAAATATATTCTACCCAGATCCATAGAAGAATTGTCAAAATTCACGCCACAAGCAACCTTCAAGATTTGCGCAATTTTTGATATTTTCTTCAAATCTTCAAGAAACCTTTCAAGATTCAATGTTTTAATCAAGAAACTATCAAGAAGTCATTTTCCATGTGTATAAGGCTATAAATGAAGATTAAAACCCTTCAAGAAATGAAAGACTCAATGCCTAAAATGAGGAAAACCCTATCAAGTGAAATGGGATAAAAACGCATAGGCAAAACCAACTTATTCCCCTTGTCAACCCTCTTGCCTTGATTTGCGTGCCACACCTAGGTATGTGTGACCTTGAACATGCAAATCCCAACCTTGGATGCACCCATTAGACTGGAATCTCCATAAGCAATCAATTCCCCCATGGTTGCACCCTTGTTAGCAGCTTCAATCAAACCTTGGAAGTTATGAGCAATATTTGTATCATAAGAGTTGGTGATTAAGCTTTAGACTCTTATGAGGATAGTTTTAGGAATTGAGGGTGCTTTGATTTAGGGAAATCGATACTAGTTTCTATCCTTGTTGTGTGTGGCGACTCTTCATCAACATTCACATCAACTTTTGGTGCTCTTGTTGAGAGGTCGTTAAACCTTAAAAATTTATGTGCCTCAGCATTTGATCAGGAAGCAGATTCAGGTAGTGAGTAAAGCAATGGTGACAAGGAGTTGATTCTAAGTCGTTCTGAAATTCAAGGGATTAAACCATTTGGTTTACATGGCTTTGGATTGGCACATGGACATTGTTGCATATTACATTTACCTTGTTAGGATTGGCCACATGACAATGGAAAGATGGTGGATTCAGGGAATAAGTTTGTTTTTGCCTATGGGTTTTTTCCCACTGTAGTTGATAGGGTTTTTCTCATTTCAAGCATAGGTGTCTTTAAATTGCATTAGAGTCTTAATCATCTTTGTCAACCTAAAGGACAATGAAAATTATTTCTTGAAGGTTTCTTGATTAAAAGATTTTTTCTTGGAAGGTTTCTTCATGATTGAAGATATTTCTTGAAAGTTGTGAAAAACGAGGCTTATGTGTGAGGCGAGTTTTTGGCGATCTTTCGAGAATGTTGGGTCTCTTTAAATTTCAGTGATTTTTAGTCATTTCTTGATGATTATTTAGTTAATTATTTAGTCAAGTTGTTAGTATAAAATCTAAGTTAGTTAGGATTTTATGAAAGTTGCAAGTAGATAGAGTCTAGTTGGCAAGTTGATCATACAACTTATGCAAGTGGACAAGTTGTCACGTGATTCTTGGGTATTTTCTAGTGTGTTTAGAGTCTAAAGGTTTGTTAGGATTTAGTTGTTGGTTATATTATAAATAGCCACAATTCTTTTGTAACAAATCAGCTTTTAGTATTCAATAATACAAGTTATTTGCATTGATATTTTGTGTGTGGTTTCATATGAAATTCTCAAGATTTTTGAGTGTTTTGTGATTTCAAAGCTACAAAATACCTACCTTAGTTTTAGGATTTGTGATTGAGTGTTCTCACAAAGAATTAAACAACCTTAGCATTGTATCTTTGAGTGCTCCAGTCGAATCTATGTTTTTATGAATTGTGTGAGTTGTGAGTGTACCAATTTGCATTATCTACAGTAAAAATAATCTCTCTTAAGTGTAAGCACTTAGTTTGAACCTAAGATATAATTCATCATTCCAACAGAATTTTCCTTGCTTGATGGATGATGTTATAGGACACATGATTGTACTTAATTTAGTTCTTAATGAATCTCCTACAGAATGATGAAATGCTTAATGAATCTCCTATAGAATGATGCTAAACCATGGAAATATCTAACATGTGCCACTGTGGTTGGAATAGGCCACGAAAGTATGGCTTCTACTTTGCTTCGATCTGCCCTGACCCCATTTTTAGATACAATATATCCCAAAAACCCAAGTTCCTCTTGCATGAATGAACACTTCTCCAACTTCCCATACAATTGATGCTTCCTTAGGACATCAAAAATTTGTCTAATATGCTCCAAATGCTTGTCCTTGCCCTTACTAT
The DNA here is from genome assembly GCA_016808085.1 of Suaeda aralocaspica. Classification (NCBI taxonomy): domain Eukaryota; kingdom Viridiplantae; phylum Streptophyta; class Magnoliopsida; order Caryophyllales; family Amaranthaceae; genus Suaeda; species Suaeda aralocaspica. The sequence continues at coordinate 669,223 of PYUH01000410.1, read as the reverse complement.
AGACCAAAATATTATCAATATAAACCACAACAAATTTTCCAATGAATGGCCTCAATACTTCATTCATCAATCTCATAAATGTGCTTGGTACAATGGTGAGTCCAAAAGGCATAACCAAACACTCATATAACCAATTCTTGGTCTTGAAAGCAGTCTTCCATTCATTTCCCTCACGCATCCTAATTTGGTGATAGCCACTCCTGAGATCTATCTTGGAAAACATTGTAGAACCACTCAACTCATCCAACAAATCATCAACTCATCCAACAAACATTACCTAATTGTAATGTTGTTGACAGCTCTACTATCAATGCACATACGCTTTGTTCCATCCTTCTTAGGCACCAACAAAGTAGGCACTGCCCAAGGACTCAGACTCTCTCTAACATATCATCTTTGTATCAGCTCATCAATTTGACGTTGCATCTCGTTGGTTTCCTCTAGATTGCATCTGCATGAGCCTTATTAGGAATAAGAGCCCCATGAACTAAATCAATCTAATTCTCAATCGCACGAACAGCTGGTAATTCAGGTGGTAAATCATCAGGAAACACATCTCTGAATTCTCCCATAATTTGCGCCAATTCCGGATCTTCAATGGTGATTTCATCTTTCACTTCTTTGGCAATTAGGGCAAACACAATATGTTGTTCCTTTATAGCATTTTCGATAATTGATGGAGGAAGTTGCGCCAATGTGGTGGCATCGAAACTGGTTGATAAACAACAATTGAAAACTTCTAGGCATCCAAAACTTTATACGCTGAAATGGTTAGATGATGACAATAAAGTGAACAGTCGAAAGCAGGCTTTGGTAAATTTCTCCATTGATGATGAAGTTCTTTGTGATGTTGTTCCTATGGATGTGTGTGATGTCTTGTTAGGGAGATCTTGTCAATTTGATTGAAAAACAATTCATGATGGAGAATAATATGTCTACAAGGTTTTCAAGCAAGGAAAGACGAATGTAGTGCTACCACTTTCTCCTAGTGACTTAACGAAGAAGAAGCAAGTGAAACCAAAGGAGCAAAAGAAAGTTTTGTTTATGTCACGAAAATAATGGGAGAAAGAATTGGTTGTTCGAAAATTTGCATACTTTCTAATTGCAAAAGAAGTGGAAAACATGGATGATATTGAGCATCCAGTTTTGCGCAAATTATTGAAGGAATTTGAAGATGTCTTTCCAGATGGTTTGCCACAGGGATTGCCACCAATCAGGGGTTTTGAACACCAGATGGATTTGATTCCTGGGGCTCCCATTCCAAACAAACCACCCTATAGATGCAATCCAGAGGAGACAAAGGAGTTGCAAAGGAAAATTGGTGAACTGATGGCTAGCAAAATCAGGAAGTAGATTCAAGTAGTGAGTCAAGCAATGGTGACAAGGAGTTAATTCTAAGTCGTTCTGAAATTCAAGGGATTAAACCATTTGGTTTACTTGATGGTTATGCTTGGTACATGTAATTCATTTAACATATCCTCAAGTCTAGGCATAGGAAATCTATACTTGATGGTTATGTTATTAACTGCCCAAGAATCAATGCACATCCTCCAAGAGCCATCTTTCTTAGGTACTAGTAAAGCAGGAACTGCGCAAGGACTCATACTTTCACTAACTAACCCTTTTTACATCAATTCATCAATCTGGCGCTGGAGTTCGTTGAATGCTTTAGTATACCATCTATAAGCAGGCTTATTGGGAATAGGTGATGTAGGAATAAAATCAATCGCATGTTCAATTCCTCGAATTGGGGGTAGTTCATCCGGCAACTCATCAAGAAACACATCACCAAATTCTTCAAGTAAAGGAGTAAGGCGCAAATATGTAGGTACTTTATCTGAAGTTGTTTCCTTTACAAAGAGAGTATATGCAGGGTTTCCTTGTTCCATCTCTTTGTTAAACTCTTTAGAAGAAAGGAACAAACTTGATTTTTTTTTGTGCTTTCCTGTAGATGGAGTCAAAGGTAGGAGATTTATTCGTTTCTTACCCTTCAGCACAGAGTAAATATTTGATTCTCCATTATGTTGCACCTTCTTATCATACTTCCATGGTCTCCCCAGGAGTAACTGGCACGTAATCATTGGCACAACATCACACCATAATTCGTCATTGTATAGTCCAATTGTGAAATTGATCAATGCTTGCTTCTTTACTTCATTCCCCTTTGTATCATCAAGCCAATTCAATTTATAAGGGTTATTATGGTCTCTCTGCGTCAATTGCAAACTTTTTACAAAGTCTTTTGGATGCTACATCCGTGCAAGATCCACTATCAATAATCAAATTGCATAGATATGGATCGATCTTGCAGATACTATGAAATAAGTTTTCTCTCTGCGTTGCATGTGGTTCTATTGCTGAATGCAAGGCTCTTCTAACCACAAAAGCTTCGCCACCTTGTAGCAAAGGAGGTTGATTCACAGTTTCTATAGTGTCTTCATCAGTATCCTCCCCTCCCTGGTTTTGGATGATGTCCTCATCATCTTCAACCATAATCTGGAAAATATCTTCCTCAGTCGCCCATAATTTGGTCTGTTCCATTGCCAATGTGCGTCTAGAGGAACAAGAGGAAGCAAAATGACCATAACCTTGACATTTAAAACATCTCCTTCGATCTTCATATTCTGCTTTAGAAACCCTTTTCTTTGGTTTTTCCCAAGAAGAGCTAGGAGTTGCATGAACTGAAGTTGGCTGTGGTGATGGATTTGCTTTTGTGCTTTTACTCAAGTCCGGAGGAGTGTAGCTAGATTTACAAGTGAAAGGCACAAAATTCCGTGTGGAATCACCTTTGGCATGTTTCTCCACTTTCAAGGCCAATTTGCAAAGATAATCAAAAGTATGATATTGAGCCAAATCGAGCTCTTTATCAATATTTTTGTTCAAGCCTTTCAAAAATCTAGCCATCTTCATATGTTCTCGTTCCTCCAAGTCACAAAGCAAAGACAATCTTTCAAATTCAGCAATATAGTAGCGCACACTAATGGCACCTTGGTATAGAGAAGTAAACTTGACATAATTTTGTTGATCAAAAGTCAAAAGGAACATACTTGTCACGCAACTTCTTCTGAAGGTGAGAGTATGTGACGATTTTTGCTTTGTTTTGCGTTTTATTTTGGCCTTTATGCCTTCATACCACAATCCGGCATTCTTATTTAATCTTATGTAAGAAATTTTAAAGGTTTATCTGATAAGTGTATTTTATGCTTATATTTTACCCCCTTTTCTGGTTTATTTTGACTCTAACCTATGCTCTTCGGAGCTATTTTGGCTAACATTTGGTTGTATGGAGTTGTTTGTGCTTGTTAGTGACTTTTTGCAGGATTTCGGTGTTTTTGCATTGATTCCGATGCAATCATATGAGTTACAACTAGATACTAGAAGCCATGGGTTAGAATTGAAGTAATCAGGAAGCTATGATGAAGCCTGGAGTAACTAGAAGACGAGCCAACTTGATTTAGGCGAAAAAGTCATTTCGCCCGGGCAGTCGGGCGGAATTTACTTAGCATTTTTCAAGAAGATAGGGGCGAAAACACTGATCGCGCCCGATCGGGCGGATTTCGCCCGGGCAGTCGGGCGGATTGCTTCCAAGGCCAAAATCACTCGCTTCGTGAGCCCGATCGGGCGGATTTTGCCCGATTGGTCGGGCGGATTGTCCGGAGCCCGTTTTTCACTCCTTTTGACCCGAGCATTGTACCTTTTATATAAATAGTGTTTGTGTTAGGTCTTTTTAACACATTAGAGACTAGACTAGAAATTATTTTCTCTCCTTAGGATTTTTCATTCATTTTCTCTCTAGAACTTGCTTTTGTCAAAACTCAATCATTCATTCAATACAATTGCAATTTCAGGTTCTTCTTTATTTTCTTCTCTTGTTTTTATTAGTTTAATTATTTTCCTTAGTTTTAATTGTTAGTAGTATTTTAATTTTAGATCTTGTTTTTGTTTTAGTTCTTGCTTTTGAGTTATTTTTGTTCTTGTTAATTAGTTTAATTGTTGTAGTCATGTTTTCAGTTCCAGTTCTTATGATTAAATTAGTTCCTTTAGTTTCTATTATGCGTGAGTAGTTCCCTTTCTAGGACTAGGGGATCCATGGATTGATTTTGATGCTTGTTCTTAATTGTTAGTTTGGTTATTAATGTACTTGAATTCCTGTTGTCAACTTTTATTGCTTTCAGTTAAATACTGGCCAGGTTTAATTGTTAGTTTGATATTGTTGAAATCGATGCCGAGAGTTAAGATTACCACAATTAGATCATAAGGACAACAGGCAAAACGAGTCTAAGTGAGCGAGAGCCATTAGAGGAGTTTTGAAGGGCGCTAGACTCGAGAGAATTAGTGGACCTTAATTCAAGGAAATTGATAATCTAATTAATTAATTGTGTGCAATTCTTTTGTTACTCTATGGTGAACCGATGTCCTAGACTTAGTCATAGATTTATTCCCGTAATCAACTTAGTTCTAGTTTTAGTTAGCGTTTGAGTCTTAACTCAACATTCAAAGGCCCTTACACAGTCTAAACTTTTTACAACTAATAGGTTTAATTGCTTCCCTGTGGATTCGATCCCTACTTCCCTAGCTATATTAGTTAGAGTGGTTTGGTTTACTTTTGATAGGTGTGCGATAGCCTCATCATTATCGATCATCAAAACCTTTATACTCAGCAATCTTCTCCACTTGTCTTTCCCATTCAAGGTAATCATCTGGGGAACCTTGTCCTGTGAAATCATCAAGTTTAATTGCACGATCATCAAGTTTAGGCTAGCTTTTGGTGCGTTTACTATGGGAATCTGAGGAAGAAGACAGTGAGAGGCTTCATCATCAACATCATCCCCACGAAAATAATGCACTGATTGAGGATCCAATTTGCGTTAAAATTCGCATGCCAAAACATCAATTCATACATTATCATGTATTTGTCTCACGTCCATATCTTCTAGTTTAGCCATCATGTCTTGAATTAATGTTGTTAAATTAGCTACCCCCATGATGGATTGAAAAAAACTCTGAAATCAGATACCAAATTGATGTGGATTTTAAGTGGTACTCGCAAATAACACTCAAAACTCGCATTTGAATCAATTAAACTCCCACTCCTGAACGAATTTAATTGAAGACTAACTAATTAGCACACTCCTGAAACTAATTAATTAGGATCTAAATTCGATATTTCACTCCTGAATTCATGAATTTATAAAATAAACTTGAACAATTAATCACGAAATTGCGCAAGAAGAAATAACGAAATCTTTATTAAATTTCAATGAATTAAACTTATATTGTTACATAGAATCCTTAGGCTATTTATAGGAAAATATCCTAACAACTTAATAACAACCCTAAATAACCTAGACAACTTACAACCAACGAAAAAAAAAAAAAAAAAAAAAAAAAAAAAAAAAANAAAAAAAAAAAAAAAAAAAAAAAAAAAAGAAAGAAAGAAAAACGCCTCCTTTGTGGTTATCCACAAAACCGGCTACATAAGCACAATCTTGATCCTTATCTTGAATCAAGTTACACAAATCCTAACAAACAAAATTCTATCCTAACAAACTATCTAGAAATGAAATAAAAACTTCAATTTTATCCATTAGAGTCACGCCAAAATGAAGCCCAAGATCCCCCTTGAGATCGCCAAAAACACGCACCAAGAAGCTTCACCATTTTCTTGATATTTCAAGAACTCTTCCAAGAATGCATCTTTAAATCAAGAAACCTTCCAAGAATGAATCTTCTAATCAAGAAACTTCCAAGAAACCATTCACCATGCTCCAAAGATACTTTTGAAGGAAAACTCTATCTAAAAAGACTCACACACTAAAAAGCAATGATGTCTAAAATGAGAAAAACCCTATCAAATGAAGTAGGAAAAAACTCATGGACCAAACCAACTTATTCCCTGCAACCACAGTCTTTATCCATCCTGTAAAGTGCTAAGTCCAGTATCTAATCCAAACATATTCAAATGACAGATTAGCATATTAAAATTAACACCTTACTCCACCAAGTGCAATGTATAAGTGACTAATGGTGTTGGCTTAGGAAGCAACCACTATCATCCACAGTGTCATCAATCTTCACCATGGTCACCCATACCTGTGATTTATCTCTATCAAACCCAATAGGATTAAGTATAAGATTAATTGGTTCATCCACTATTAGTTCAATATAGGATATCTCACTTGTACTCAAATTCACATCAAATTTGTAAACCCAAATGGGGTTATAAAAGGCACGAGTATTAGGATTTTCATACTTAGGCGTTATTTATACTTTTTACTTTTAAAATCTTCATTAGGGCTTAATTAAGTTTCTCTTTCTAGATATTAGTTTTAGGTTTTTACTTTGTGAATTCACAAGTTTCAATTCAATTCAATTAATTTCAGTTTTCATTCATTAGTAACTTCTTATCTTTACATTATCATACAATTTATTTAGTTTATTTGTTTTGTTAATTTATTTAGTTTTCTAAATTAGTTCATGTTAATTTAATTGCTTATTAATTATTTGATTGATTCAACTATAAATTTCTTATTGCAATTAGTTTTTATAATCATGAGTGAGTAGTCGTTTTCTATGGTTTAGGGAATCATTGAGCCATTAATGGAGTAATTAGGTGTTAATTATTTAATTCCCATTTGTTAACTGAATTCATATTATTGGTTTTTATCGATTGCAATTAAAAGTCCGCAGGTTTAATTATAAGTTTGGTGATTGTCAAAATTGATGCCGAAAGATATGATTAGCACAATAGGCCACCGAATAATCGGCAAAACGAGTTTAGGCAAGAGCGAGAGCCGCTAGAAGAGTTTTGAGGGAGTCTAAATTCAAGAGAATTAATGAATTTAGTGGAATTAATTGGTTAGTGCTTGGTTATTTCATTGATAGTTTTTGGTGAACAAATCTCCCTGGATTTTAGTAACTTGAGTCTAATCTCGTATTTTCCTACTATTTTCCATAATTAGTTAGATAATAGTCAAAATCCTCAACCAAGGCCCCTTACACAGTTTATACTTTTCAGAACTAATAGAATTTAATAGTTTTCTCGCGGATTCAATCCCTACTTCCTTAGCTATACTAGTTAGAATTGTCGGTTGTTTTTTATAGGTATGCGATAGCCTTGTCAAAACTCAATCAGGAAGAGCATACCGTCTGCTACAATTCATCAAAATAACCAAAACCAACACCCTGATCCATCTCATCACCACCAATCCCCACCACTATCCTAGCTAGTTGGAATGCCACCTCTCTTCCCAACCACCTGTGAAAGCCCCCTAACCCGTTGATCGATAAACACAAAACCAGTTTGGAAAAATACATGACTATTTGGATCTCAAATAGTGGTGATCGCATGCGATTATCGAATTCAAAAGCTTCTACTTCTACTTCCTCTTCTTCAATGGAGTATATGAAGGTCTTTAATAGGGGTGATGTTGATAATGTCCAATCCGAGAGTGTTAGCAACAGCTAAAAGGTGAACCAAAGGTTGTCGACGACGGTGACATTGAAACTGCAATTAAATACTTGTATCAACCATCTTCTAGCTTCATCTTATTTGAAGGTTAAAGAGACTAAAAGAGTCATCTCAACTCTAACGCCATTTTTAAACAGGTTCCTTTTCTCATCTCCTTATGGCTGGGTTGCTTTATAAGAATTTTGAAACACTAATTTTTCGAAGATATTTTTGTGGATATTGTCTAGGGTGTGGTTTATGATATAATTACCTTTTGTACGATATAATCACATTTTATATGATATAGTCATTTTTCGATTGCATTAACATAATCTATTTTTGAATGACATAATTACCTTTAAGGTGATAAAATCACCTCTCAAATTATATAAATACGTTTTAAATAATATAGTTAATTTTCAACTGATATAACCAACTTTAAAATGATATAATCAACTTTAACATAATGATAATCGTCTTGAAATGATATAATCGGCTTTACCATGATATAATCAGCATTAAATGATATAATCGGTTTTACAATGATATAATCGATTTTAAAATGATATAGTCGATTTTAAAATGATTTAATCAATTTTGGTATGTTGAGTGCACAATAAATTATTGTGAACCGGGTCTATCTTAGTATTTTTAGTACAGTTTTACCCTACTGTCCCCCCTCCCCTTAATCCACCCCAAATTATAATTGCACATTTAAAATCTGCTTCGACATTGCATATTTTTTCATGAACAAACCAAAATTACAGAAATTCATTAAGAAACTAAAACAATCTAACATCTACGTTGAACAAAACAACCCTCTTTTAAGGGAAAAAAGATGATCTCTTTGAATGAGGAAGAATTATTAAAACCATAACAAACACAGATTAAACAAATAATATTGAATTAAAAGGGGGCTTTCCATTGATTATATCAATGTAAACTTTGAGATTTGTTTGTAGAGGTTAGGGTTTAGGAAAAAAAAACGATATTGGCAGTGGTTACATTCCCTTTATCCTTTCTACCGATTTAATAAACATTACAATTAAACAATACTCCGTATTATATTTTTACAAAATGTTCTCCAAATCATTAACTTGGCATCTACACTTTCTCAATTAAGCTTAAATGTAATGACTTTTTCATGAGACACTTCTAAACTTTTGCAAAATGCACGGTGTACCCTCAACGTTTTAGGAAGGCACAATAAGCCCTTAACTTTGCAAAACGTGCACCAAATGTCTTTACAACTGACGGCGATAGATTGGCTATTAAGTTTAAAAGTTAAATGCACCATGTACCCTTGTACTTTTACTAAACACACAGGATACCTTCTAACAACTAATTTTCAAATTTTGAGCCAAAACTAACCGTTTTGTCTCTCTTCACTCTATATACTTCATAGCTTATATGGACCAAAACACTCTTGTTTTTGTCTAAAACCCCAGTTTTTATCTCTTTTATTACAGTTTCTCCTAATAAATCAATATGTCTTCAAACTCTTCATCATACAACTATAAATTTTGCTACATCAAAGTTCCTAATCGTAGTTGAACATGTACAAAGCAAATGAATATTATGAGTTCAACTCCACCTTAAATCCACAACGTCTCTATTACAAATGTGATGATTGTGGTGCTATTAGTTGGTGTGTTGGTACTATTTACAATAACCACCCACTACACAAGAAAGTGAAAATCTTGACAACAAAGAAAGGGAGGAGAGTGCACAACTGAAAGAACAGTTGAAGCTATAGAAAAAGAAGGTGAAGCAGCAACAAAAGATGCAAGACAAAATCACTACAGTAGGGGTAATTATGTTTGTAGTTCTTATTCTTTCTCCTAATTAAATGGGTTCCTTGGAATGTAAAATGTATTATATGTATTGAACAAGCAATGTAGTAATAGCTAGTTTTCATTAATGTGTTTTTAATTAGTGTTAATAAACAAGCTGAAATACGCTACTATGATTAGGAACTTTAATGTACCATGATTAACACTTAGATGCAGAAAAATTTGAAGACATTGATTTATTAGGAGAAATGTAATAAAAGACATAAAAAACAAACTAGGTTTTTTTGACAAAAACAAGAGTGTTTTAATCCATATGAAGTATATATATATATATAAGGCAAGAAAAAAAACGGCTAGTTTTGGCTCAAAATTTGAAAACAAGCCGTTAGGGTATCTTGTGCATATAGTTAAAGTACAGGGGTGCATGATGCATTAAAGTTTTAGACTTAACAATCAACCTAACACCGTTAGTAGTAAGGGCATTTGGTGCACGCTTTGCAAAGTTTAGGGGCACATTATACATTCCTGAAAAATTGAGGGTAGCCCGTGCATTTTGCAAAAGTTCAGGAATACCCCGTGAAAAAACCATAAATGTAAACCCCTTGAGAACATAGCATTAGGACATCTAAAGCTCACTCCAACGAGGTTAGAAACAAATTAAGGACCAATCTTCATAATGAAGTTACCGGTGTATTGCGGTGGAGCCTCCAGTGATGGTTTTAGAATCCAACACTTCTGATGAGCGAGAATACTTGAGATTCTGAATTCTCTGAAGTGCAGAATTCAAAAACATTTTAGTGGGTAATTTTTTCCCTGAGTGATTCAAGTTTTCTGCTAAATTTTCGATCACCGTCTGAGTTACTCTAAGATTCTGTTTCTCTGATGCGATGAATTCAGAAACATTTTAATGGGTCATTTTTTTCCTGTGTGACTCGGGCTTTCTGCTAAATTTCCTATAATCGCCTGATGAGACGTCTTCATGCATAACCTTTGACTTTCTATGTCTTATTTCATTTGAATGTTTATGTTGACTCTTTCTAAGATACTAGTCATCTACAGAACCCTCTGATTCAGACATAGAAGGATGAGAAAAATTCTTATACTTCCTCTTCATGTCACGGGAGTAATTTTTCCTTGATCTCCTTTTGTGCTTATAACCATCAGAAGTAGAATCGCTCTCTTGATCACTATCCTGATTCAAAGTGTGCTTCTTATGCTTACTTCTACACTTTAACTGAAGTTTCTGACTGGTGCGTTTTTGACTTCGCCTGTGTGATGCTGACTTCTGTTTTTTCCTTTTGTGTTCAGATTTCATCTTTGGGCTTCTCTTGTCATGGTCACTATTCGAAGTAGAGCTATTGCTTTCCTGCCCTTTATTTTTTGACTTCTTTGTACGCTTGGTGGACTTAAAATTAGTTAAAAGCTCCGGTATTTTTCCCCCACTGAGAAACCCTGCATGAACATGTGCAACAAATTAAGCATGAAAACAACCTGAACTAAATTGGACATATTGTGCCAATTGGAAAGCTCCTTACCTCCATACTCGTCAAATATTTCCTCAGCAACTATTTGTTGATTTGGATCATCTGGCTGAAATCCACCACGTGGGGGACTGATGCCTGGTTTTTGCTTCAGCTCCCACTTCAAAGGCTGACAACAGCCAAAAAAGGTCACAAGCAAAAAATAAGCTGTAACATTAAGGCTATTAATTAATTGTAACATTAAGTTGGTGTCGCAGACATTGCAAGCAAATTAAGAAAAAATCGCTTGCGTTGGTTCGGACATGTGAGACAGAGACCTGAGGGAGCCCCGGAGCGACGAGTGGAAGGGTGGGATCATGGAGATCTCAAGCGAGGTAACGGGAAACCGAAAATGACTTGGTGGGAAGGGGTTAGAAAGGATGTGAAGCTTTTTGATTTACAAGAGAATAAGATTCTTGATTGCAGGGGATGGAGGAAAATATATGTGGATGACCACATGGAATGATTATTTTTTTGGTTCATGCAGCCGACCCCAATTTTTGGGACTAAGGCTCTGATTGATTGATTGATTAAGGCTATTAACTTATTATCTATTATCTACCAAGACAACACATTGCAAAAATGATGATGAACAGTATGCAGCGGGGCTTTTAAAAGATAATATATGCCCTGTCATGTGTCTTAGAGTTTTGTTACATCAAACCTTATGTATATTCAAAACGATATTTGTTTAACAATTACAATACTTTCCACCTCCTCCACTCCATATTAGAGTCCGTTTGGTAAGGCTTAAAACATTTTTCCCGAAAACAGTTTTCCATTTTACATTGTTTTGTTTGGAGTAAAATATTAAAATGTAAAACTTGAGGTGGAAAATGGTTTTCCACCATGTTCAAAACAATTTTCCCTCAAAATTGGGAGGAAAACATTTTCCATCACACTTGGAAGAAAAATACTTTAACTTACAGTTGAAATACTTGCTTTTTCATCCAAACAAACAATGAAAAATGTTTAAAATGTAAAATCATTTTACATGCAACCAAACAATGGAAATTCTTTATGAAAATGAGTTTTCCAATGTAAAAGGCTTCTCACGGAAAATTTTTTTCATCCGAAAATGTTTTACGCCCTACCAAATGGACCCTTAGTTGCAATTTCAAACCAACCTTTTACAGCTCATCAGAGATGCAAAGTTCATAGTGTTTACACCAATTTTACCCTAGCATTAGAGGTTTTGAGTTCTGTAACTTATATTCCTTTACTAGATGAGATCCACATATTGCTTTTAAATGATGCAACAACCACCATCCTAGCACTGTGAAACCACTACGACAACCTTCTTTTCCTTTTTTATTTTGGGTGATTTAGGGATGATGGTTGTTGCAATTTTGGAGTTTTCAAGTAGTTGTTAAGTCAGTCTCGTTGTTTAGGGATGGTGATCGTGGCAGTTTTGTATTTTATTAAGAATATTAACGTTGAATAACGAAAAAAAAATGTTGTATTTGGTGCTAACTTTAAATAAAGAACATAAAAAAGAATGCGTGCAAATTGTTTGCTACGTGGTGTTGGTTACAAATCAAACACTTAGCTTGTTAATCAAGTAAACAGAAATATGGATGGATTTGTGCACCTCAAAAGTAATGACAATCACTACCAAGGATTGGGTTCATAGCTTCATCCTCATGAGCCGTGTGCCTTATTTGGGAGACCAACTCATTTGCGTGTCTCTATTTCTTTCATCAGAGTTTACTTGAATTTTTAGGGCCCATTTGGTTGGGTTAGTCATCAAAGAACAAGGTAATCACCCGCCCTTATTCCTTTACCTTCTCCCCCCCCCTCCCCCCCCCCCCCGCGTCTGCAAAAAAAAAGAAAAAATAGGTATTTCAATACCCTTCCAAGCCCACAACAACATACCCACAACAGCGACCACCCTCAACTCAAACTCCCTTCAACCACCGCATCGCAACATCACCCTCTTCGCCCCCCCTCCGAAAAGGCTCCCCTCCCCTGAAACCCTAACAAAAAAAGAAAAAAAAAAAACTGTCCAACACACATCGACAAAAAGACAGAACACACTGAGCTGACAGTTTTACGGGGCGGCGAAGGGGTTTCTAGGGTTTTGGGGGGAGGGGGGGGGGAGGGGGGAGGAGGGGAGGGAGAGGTGGCGAAGGGTGGAGGAGATGTGACAACAAAGGGCAAAGAAAGTCTGGGTGGTTGGGATGGCTAGAGAAAGTGGAAAAGTCAATTAAAGAGGTGGTTGTCAGGTTGTTGTGTGGTGCTAGTATGGTGGTCTTATTCATTTTCTTATTTACAAATTATAACAAACAACATCGGGATTGTAAGGGTTTTCCATTTCATTCCCTTGTTTATTTCCTGAAGTCATACCACTTCCCTTTAGTTGAATCAAAGGGCCTCTTAAAGAAGTTATTTGAGATCTCATACTAGCTATGATGACAGTGTCTTACCCTTAGTTTTAAAAGGCATGAGGGGCAGCAAGGCGCAAATAGCCCTTGGAGCCTAGGCGCAAGGCGGAGGCGCGCACCTATCATAGGTGAGGTGAATTTTTTGAAATTTTTGAAAATGTGTGGCTCTTGTACGTGTATGTGTTGTATAAAAAGAGGAAAATATCATCGATAATAGAACCTCACATAGGTACTGGGCAGTGAATGGGTAATGTTAACTTCTTATAAAACAGAAGAAAAAATTGATATTGCACACCTGTCCCCTACTTTAAAAAAGATAGTATACAGCTGTCCCCTAAAAAGAAACTGAGATCAGAGGCATAGTACGTTAGAGAAAGAGGTAATAAAAAAAATAAAGTTATGAATAAAAAAAGGAGTATAATAGAAGATGGAAGAGAGAGGTAATAAATTAAAATTTTCATTCCAGGTCAAGTGAGAGAAGCTACAACATGAGAAAAAATAATGCTGACAAAAGAGAAAACGATATGAGAAGAAATGGAAGATCGATGAGATCACTAACCTTCGGTTCTTCAACAATCATTGACTACTATAACTAAAAATTAGTTTTTTTGAGTTGCAGTTATAACTTGTGGTTTCAATTCATAAAACTCAATGCAATGGAGTTGGGGTTTTCTAATGAGAAAATTTTCAATTTTTTTTCACATTATAGCTCATTTTTGAGGTTATCTATCAAAAGACCAGAAAAGCATAAAAGCGTGCCTCAACAAAGGCGCGCTCCATGCAGCGCGAGAGGCTGCCTTTTGGAGGTGTTTTTCCTCACGCCTTAGAGCATCTTACGCCTATTTAAAACTAAGGTCTCGCCCATTCGTCATTTATTGTTGTTATTGATGTTTTCAATTAAGGGAACATGAGGATTTTATCATTGATGTTCTATTATGAGAACATGGGTTGTACAACCATGTCTATTGCAAATCCAATGACAAAATGTCCCACCTAATGTATACTTTTCCTAGTTTAAGGTTGTGTGTGCATGTTGCGAATAATAAAGGCCATCTTTCATCTAGGATGCCCCCACAGTTACATCTTCTAGATATTTTTGGCATTACAACTTTTACCATAATCCCATGTTTGAACTTGCTTTCTTTTGATTTTAAGGACCTTACAACCCTTTATGTTGTGGACCCAAGCGTAGCTTGGGGAGCCATATTATCTTTGCTTGGTTGATTTTGGTGGTTGAATTGCTGGAGGCATTGGTTGAGTTGGGGATGTTTGTTGGAAAGTGATAATATTTTAGGCTTCGAATCTATTAATGATAAAATTCGTTGAACAGCGTCTGATAATGCTCCATTGACCACCGTCGACCAACACTGAGTCTCGTGATTCAACACAAGCGCCAAAAGGGAAAGAAAGTCTGGACAAGTAGCGTCAGACAAGTAAAGAGACCCATTTAAGAGGGAAAAATGATATTAAACGTGTGGAAAGCGTCAAGGAATCCCTAGGAGGGAAATTCATGTTTAAACATAGGAGAAGGGCGCCAAATAACTGTCGAGGATCAAGTAACTGCCAATCCACCTTCCACGACCTTCCATGGAGCATTATAAATAGAGGACTTGGGGCAAACAGGAAACAACAACAACACGAGCAAACACAATCTCTTTCGCATTTTTCTGCCTTCCTTAGTTACACTTGGCCTCTCAGCCAAGTTTATTTTGGTTTAGCTTAGTTTAGCTTAATTTAGCGTAGGTTAGATTAGTCTAGTGTCCTGATTGCTTCATGTATCATTAGAAGAATCACATCCTCTCCAGTTGTATGACCATGGAGGTAACTACTCTTACTTGTATTACAACTCTAGTCTTACTCTATCTATCAATTTTAATGGAAGGCGTTTTATCTTTAATCAAAACATGTTGGTCCTAACTTCAGTTTCATTCCACACTTTACGTAATTCCTCTAAATAAACTACCCTTAATTAGTCAACGTCACATTTCCTAGGAGCCTTTTACGTTAGCGAGTTTATCCATTATAACCAGTAACCATAGGGGCAACCTCCTGACGAACCAAAAACAATATTGGGCGTTTGACTTGTTGGTGAAGTGTGAAATCACCTCAACAGGTTTTTTTGGTTTTTTGACGACCTCAGTGGGAGAGGAAAGCATACTTCGTAAGTACTTCTCTACCATGGCCCCTAGGAGATGAAAAAGTGTAAATCAAGAGGATGAAAGTTCATCCGACTATAATCTTGATAACCATTGGAGGATCTTGTTAATGTAGATACTGTTTCAGAATCTCATGAAGGTTTCTTACCTCCTGAGCAATCTGAGTTTCCTACACAAAGACAAGGATTGCAACTCAACACGAGGGAGGACCATTCTCCTACTAGAAACTTACTCAATTCAATATGCACTAAGTACGTGGATATTGTTAAAAGTTTACTAGAGGAGTTGAAAGAGAACCATAGAGAACAGTTCAATAATCTCCATCATGGCATGGTGCATGAAATTACTTGGGTGATAACCGCTGAGTTACAAAACTTTGGTTCTCAATCCCAAGAGGTGCAGGTGGACAGTATTATACTGGATATAAATGAAACATTAAATGCTACGAATGTGGCTTAGTCTAAACGTTTAGCAACTAAGGTAGTTACTAGATTGGAACCATTGGTGGAGAAACACAATTAACTTAACGAGAGGTTAATGAGTGTGTTAACTTCCCATGGTTTAGGAATAATTGTCAAAACCCTAAGAGAGTCACTTCCCATAGGTTACCCTAGAACAAACAATTTGATGGGATCTAATGTCCATCCGACCCTTCAGACAGTTTCAAGGAGTCTCTCCTCTCTTGGTACCAATGAAGGGGGAAGGAGTCAGAGGAGAGACGTTGGATCAGGGTCATGTTATGAGTCTGGCTATAACCACAACGATACTGGACCTCCTTTTCCTCTGCTTCCACAAACTTCCCAGCCATTGACTTCTTCAAGGGGACCTGTTCCACCCACACGAACAAACCCTGGCACAGGGATTGGTGGTTATGGCAATGGATATATGCTTAATATGACAAGTGTTTTTTATACTACTACGCATGGGCATGCTTCTCAAAATCCATCTACTACTTCCCCTGAGCCAACATATAATTACATTCCTCAAACTGGGAATCAAGGCTACCACCACCAAGGGCAGTCTAGTCCAATGTATCCATCTCACAATAATTGCTAGGGGCAAGGAGTACAAGGGCAAGGCGGATCTCAGGCGATGGGAACTCAAAACCCCAGTAATACTAGTGGTTTCCCTCCTGGAGCTAGATACAACCAAAATCCACATGGGGAAATACCACATCCTACATACTATCCTGATAACCAATACACAACTGCTTCAAATTACTGGGTGCGGGACAGGTTCCACAAAATGAACCTTTTTTAAGGCAGGTAGAGTAAATGATTCAAAGGGCTATGGGACAAAACGTGGTTATCTAAGGAGAGGGACATACAATCCTTATCCTGAATGGATTGGTTGGATGTATCCCTTCCTCAGAGGGTTTAAGGTTCCAGAATTTTCTCCTCTATCTTCAGGCGATGGGTCAGTATTTGCTGAAGAACACTTGGTCAGATTTAACAGCCAATGCCGAGAACACTCTATACAAGCTTGGCAAGATCTACAAGGTCAGTTCCTTCGCTATTTCACTAGAAGTGAAGCTGAAGTTTCCATATAGGAGATTTAGCTAAAATAACGCAGGAGAAAGGGGAATCAGAGGAGGATGACAAAACTTTTTCAGTTTAAAAAAAATGCTAAGATCCAATGTCACCTAAATCTGCCTGAATCTGAATTTCTATCAATAGTCCAAAAGGGATTGTCATTTCCTTTTGCAAAGAATTTTGAGGGTCAATACTTCCCTGATTTTGTTACACTATCAAGTGTTGTGGTGGCATATGAAAGATGTTTGGCTGAAGAATCAAAAGGCAAACATAGATACTATGCTAAGTACGCAAACAGCACTGACCAATACACAAATCAAGGTGAAGAATCTTGTGTTGTGGCCATGGCTGAGTTAACCCAATGCCACCATTTAAATATCCCCAACTAGTCAACAAAAAGTCTTCCCAAAAGAAGGATTTTAAGACTGATCAAAAGAGGGAATACACATTTGATGTAAAAAAGTGTGATGAAATCTTTGATTGGTTACTAAAATTCAAAAAGATTAAACTAGTTGGTAGACATAAGGATAGAGACCCTAATGAAATAGAAGGAAAGATCTATTGCAAATGGCATGATGCTTTCACTGACAAAACTAATAATTGTGTAATTTTCAGAAATAGAATCCAGGATGAAATTGATAAAGGCAACATCGATTTCCCTCATAAAACTGCTAACGCAAGTGATGTAGATTCTGACTTCTTGTCAGAATTTCAGAAATATGAGATGAACTGCAACATGATCATTGTGGATGCTAATGTTCTCTCATGTTGACATGCAGGAACTATCTAATGTAGCTATTGCTGTGAAATTATACAACAGGATAGAGGAAGATGGAGTGTTAATCGCTCCCAAATATCAAGAGCAAGATTATGATAATCTGGAAGTATGTAAATGCCATTCCAGTGCTTCTCACACAACAAGTCAATGTAAGCCTTCAGAGGATTCATCAACAAAAAGATGAGAACTGATGGTTTGGTTATCTCAAAGCAAGAATACCAGAATTGGGAGAGCCTGATGCTAATACTGAATCTAATCATGATGGAGGCAAAAGCCAAAGGGCACAGACATACATGGAAGCAGTCCAAAAGTGCAAGCTAAGGCAGTGGAGGGATTAAGGAAATTGCGTTTTGCCATGTGTCCTTCTTCAAATATGCTACACTATGAGTTAGTAAGGACTGAGGTCATCCCTAATAACCCCGGTTGAGTGCTTAGGCACCAGAAGCCCACAGGGGAAAGGGTGCAAGGAAGGGATCAGTCAACCTACCTTGTGCACCTACACCAGTGTCCGTCTTGAGCAGGTTAGGCAAGTCTAAATTGGTCCCCGTCTTGCGCAGGTTAGGCAAGTCTAAATTGGTCCAGCTAAGCAGCAAGGTTGAACGGGTCACCCGCCTTAATCAAGAAAACAAGGGGCAAAATACGAAGAAAAGGGATGAAAAACTCTCAAAAGTAAGGAACATGACGATGACTTTGCTCTAGCCATAGAGAAGAGAAGAGCCATAAAGAAGGCTAGGTTGATCAGACAAGCTGCTACCAACCAGCTACAAGCAATGGCAATTCACGTGGATGAAAAAGCTTTGCAAGGGAGAGTGCTTAAAGCTGTACCTATACTGGAGCCTCATTTGAGAGATGGAAGCGTTTGGAAAGAGAATTTAGGGAACAAAATTCACAAGGAGGAGCCTCATTTGGGTCCTGCTCAAAAATATAAGATTTAATTGATGGAAAACTAACAGAAGGGCATTTGGTGCATAATTAAAACTTAATGAGGGTACAAGGTGCATTTTTTAAACTATAGGGGTACCCGGTGCAACTTGGTAAACCTCAGGGGTACCCCGTGAAAAAGCAGAAATATATTTTAATAAAAAAAAATTAAAAAAAAAACAATAACAATAACCCTACAATTATGGTTGTTAGTTAGTTTAGCCGGGGCGGATCTAGAGTTGTAGCACCCCGTGACACGTGTTAAACCCTATTTTTTCAGAACAAAATAAAATAAAATAAAAAAATCAGCTTCTAATTTATTTAGTGACCGATTTTAGCTACCGAAAAACGGTAGCTAAAATATTTTTGCGACCAACAACTCGGTAGCTAATCTATTTTGCGACCAAAAATTCCAACAATAGTGTTCTCCTCTGTGTCTGCGGCTATTATGTCCTTTTTTCTTCTGCAGTTCATTGCACAGGTTCACTCTCAACATTTACTTGTGTTTGGTTGATTGCTTTAATTGGGGTTTTGACTTCTGAATTTTGTGAGTTTTTTTTAAATTTAATAGATAAAATATGAGAAGTAAGAATATTAATATCACTTGTTTACTGAAGAAGTCCAAGAAGAGTCCCAATAGCTATGTTGCACTAGATATTGCAGTGTGACTCTTGTTTATATTTTTAATTGTGGGATATAGGGTAATGTTTGTATTATCTTCTTCAGTAAGAAGTATTATACATAGGCTTATATTTTCCGATGTCTTTCATATTTTTTCTTTGTTAGGTTCTGTTATACTTGTTCCTTTCCGAGTGATTCAACTTAAAATAACTTCTCTAGGCTTGCTTGTCGTATCTGTTACTTGTTAGACCTTGTATCTTGAAAATTCAGTATTCGGTATACCTTTAATTTAGTAGCAATACATGAATAAGCTATCATCTACAACTTTATGAATAACTTAGTTACTGATCTTTTGTATCGCTAATAACTTAATTAGCTAACAATTTATCTATTTGTTTGGGTGCTACACCTACTTGCAAATCCTCGATCTGCCCTGATTAAGAGGGGAAAATAGGAGGGAAACCTGATTTAGCGGCAGCCGCTTTAGTAAGATATATAGATAGATAATTTGGGGTGAGCTAGTAGCACTGTCAATTCCAAATTTAACGGTTCAATTATACCTAAACAAGTTTAGTTAATTTACTTTTTGGTTAAATTCAATTAATTTTGCTTTCTTTTTAGTTTAGTTAAGTTAATTATTTATTGGACTTCAGTTCTTTTTGAATCCAGTATAGTTAGCTGATTTCAAATTATACCTAATCAGTTGAATTACCGTCTCCCCACTACCCCCCCCCCCCAACACACAAACACACAAAAAGAAAAGAAGAAGAGAAAAAAATAACTGTATAACAGTAAATTTCTTATCGAACTTGCTGTTAAATGATCAAAAACCCAAATAATGTGTGTAATCTATGAGAGAACAGTTCAAGGTTGTTTAACAGAAAATTCAAATATCCAAAATTTTGAATCAGAACAAAAAACATGTCTGAATCTAAATTAATAAAGTTTAGTTGCATAGTTAATATGCGGTCAATGAAATGAAATAATGAACCCGAGTGACATTTTTTGCACATAAATCTAAAAGAGACCGAGCTCTTGCATGCAAACAGTAAGAGAAACCACACTCACCTCACTTCCATCCATCTGTGCCCTAATCACTGTCAAGGGGTCATCTTGCTTCAGTCTATTCTCATCATTTTGCATTATAGCATCCTTCAATGGGCATTCACGATCTCCACTTTGGTGCCCAAAAGCACCACACCTTACACATTTAACATTGCGAACTTCTACAGCAAATGGCTTAACCCTACCAGTAACCCCAGTCTCCAATCTGCAAATTGAATACTCAATAATCAAATATATAAGAGGACATGAGAATTGACCAATTCAAGCAAGATGTCAAGAACAAATTTCACAACTCTTTTGAAAACGTGTGTACATGTGTGTATGCGTATATAAGGAATAAAGAGGCTAACATTGCAACAAATGACAACATTATATAACAGTCTTTTCACTGTCAGCTTGTAGAAGAGAATGGGTGCAATTGTGCATCAGAAATAAATACCATTTATGCACTATGTTCAATAAAAAAAAGATGCAATATTGCCCTGGGAAAAAAAAACGTGGAGGGTACAGAATTAAGGCGAGCAAGCAAAGGAAAAGTCAAATAGATAAGAAAAATTAAAAACGGATGGCTGAACATTTAATTTAAAACAAACAATCTTTTAAAATTTAAGTGAAGCAAGTAATGACAAAAAAAGCATAGCTCGCCAATAATTGTTACGGGACATTGTTGTAGAAACTAAATATCTCCATTAAAAGATGTACATTTGATGAATCAGTAAATTCAAAGGAACGGTTGCTTTCTACAAGGGTTTCTATCATCAAGAACAAAGCAAATGAGAGTAAAGAAAATGAAAGATCACAAGAAGAATGGGCGCAAAGGGGATTTTCAATTATATCCTATAGGTGGAGCATGAGGAGAAGGCCACCTGGAAAAAATTTGGCAACCAAGCTAGCAAGATTCTACCGCCCTTCACTGCTCCAAAATTAGAAGACACACACCACCCATCTAACATCCCCTGAAACAATCCAAGGATATTATACAAACTACAGTATACACAGCTCAATAGTGAATTTTGCTTATAAGAACAGATTTTTATGTACTGAAGTTTATGGAGTGAATGATCAAAAGCAGATGGAAGCTTTGTGGAAGGGATTCGAAAGGATAGGCAGGGGTCTTGAATAGTCCTCTTTACTTTGAGCAAAAGAGTGGATAGGCCTGTGACACAATGCAGTTGTCGGGTTTCAACAGTGTTTTGATCTTTTTCAGCTCAAGGATATGGCTCAAATCTTAGTTTTAAAAGTGTGCGCCTAGGCTCCGGGGGCAGCAAGGCACGAAAAAGAAAAGCCTCAGAACACACGCGTGGGCATGTTGAAAACCACTAGAAGGCGTGCCCGTAGGCGCACTTATTCCCTAGGCTCAAGGCGCAAAAAAGGCGCGCTTTTGGTGTTTTTCCTGTTTTTGAGTTATTATATTAAAGTTTTAATTGTCACATGACTTTTAAGAGAGTGTATTATTTGCTTTTCTAATTTTAAAAGTGAAGGGGGAAACCCTGGAATTGAAGAGAAAGAAACAAGTACTCATCTCCAGTTCTTCCACAGCCGGTATTCTTCTATTGCTTCTTCCATTGCTGCTGCTTTTGGCTTCAGGTAAATATTCTTTGGCTGAGTTTTTTTTCCTTTCTTCCTGCACTCTAACTCTCTGTTCCTTCCTCTCCCTCTAACTCTCTGGTTCTTCCTCTTCCTCCACTTATTTTATATCTCTATTTTTGTTTTGTTCTCTTTTCCNCCCCACTACCCCCCCCCCCCCAACACACAAACACACAAAAAGAAAAGAAGAAGAGAAAAAAATAACTGTATAACAGTAAATTTCTTATCGAACTTGCTGTTAAATGATCAAAAACCCAAATAATGTGTGTAATCTATGAGAGAACAGTTCAAGGTTGTTTAACAGAAAATTCAAATATCCAAAATTTTGAATCAGAACAAAAAACATGTCTGAATCTAAATTAATAAAGTTTAGTTGCATAGTTAATATGCGGTCAATGAAATGAAATAATGAACCCGAGTGACATTTTTTGCACATAAATCTAAAAGAGACCGAGCTCTTGCATGCAAACAGTAAGAGAAACCACACTCACCTCACTTCCATCCATCTGTGCCCTAATCACTGTCAAGGGGTCATCTTGCTTCAGTCTATTCTCATCATTTTGCATTATAGCATCCTTCAATGGGCATTCACGATCTCCACTTTGGTGCCCAAAAGCACCACACCTTACACATTTAACATTGCGAACTTCTACAGCAAATGGCTTAACCCTACCAGTAACCCCAGTCTCCAATCTGCAAATTGAATACTCAATAATCAAATATATAAGAGGACATGAGAATTGACCAATTCAAGCAAGATGTCAAGAACAAATTTCACAACTCTTTTGAAAACGTGTGTACATGTGTGTATGCGTATATAAGGAATAAAGAGGCTAACATTGCAACAAATGACAACATTATATAACAGTCTTTTCACTGTCAGCTTGTAGAAGAGAATGGGTGCAATTGTGCATCAGAAATAAATACCATTTATGCACTATGTTCAATAAAAAAAAGATGCAATATTGCCCTGGGAAAAAAAAACGTGGAGGGTACAGAATTAAGGCGAGCAAGCAAAGGAAAAGTCAAATAGATAAGAAAAATTAAAAACGGATGGCTGAACATTTAATTTAAAACAAACAATCTTTTAAAATTTAAGTGAAGCAAGTAATGACAAAAAAAGCATAGCTCGCCAATAATTGTTACGGGACATTGTTGTAGAAACTAAATATCTCCATTAAAAGATGTACATTTGATGAATCAGTAAATTCAAAGGAACGGTTGCTTTCTACAAGGGTTTCTATCATCAAGAACAAAGCAAATGAGAGTAAAGAAAATGAAAGATCACAAGAAGAATGGGCGCAAAGGGGATTTTCAATTATATCCTATAGGTGGAGCATGAGGAGAAGGCCACCTGGAAAAAATTTGGCAACCAAGCTAGCAAGATTCTACCGCCCTTCACTGCTCCAAAATTAGAAGACACACACCACCCATCTAACATCCCCTGAAACAATCCAAGGATATTATACAAACTACAGTATACACAGCTCAATAGTGAATTTTGCTTATAAGAACAGATTTTTATGTACTGAAGTTTATGGAGTGAATGATCAAAAGCAGATGGAAGCTTTGTGGAAGGGATTCGAAAGGATAGGCAGGGGTCTTGAATAGTCCTCTTTACTTTGAGCAAAAGAGTGGATAGGCCTGTGACACAATGCAGTTGTCGGGTTTCAACAGTGTTTTGATCTTTTTCAGCTCAAGGATATGGCTCAAATCTTAGTTTTAAAAGTGTGCGCCTAGGCTCCGGGGGCAGCAAGGCACGAAAAAGAAAAGCCTCAGAACACACGCGTGGGCATGTTGAAAACCACTAGAAGGCGTGCCCGTAGGCGCACTTATTCCCTAGGCTCAAGGCGCAAAAAAGGCGCGCTTTTGGTGTTTTTCCTGTTTTTGAGTTATTATATTAAAGTTTTAATTGTCACATGACTTTTAAGAGAGTGTATTATTTGCTTTTCTAATTTTAAAAGTGAAGGGGGAAACCCTGGAATTGAAGAGAAAGAAACAAGTACTCATCTCCAGTTCTTCCACAGCCGGTATTCTTCTATTGCTTCTTCCATTGCTGCTGCTTTTGGCTTCAGGTAAATATTCTTTG
Source organism: Suaeda aralocaspica (assembly GCA_016808085.1). NCBI lineage: Eukaryota > Viridiplantae > Streptophyta > Magnoliopsida > Caryophyllales > Amaranthaceae > Suaeda > Suaeda aralocaspica. Next base: position 645,327 of record PYUH01000410.1, on the reverse strand, counting down.
GCTGAGTTTTTTTTCCTTTCTTCCTGCACTCTAACTCTCTGTTCCTTCCTCTCCCTCTAACTCTCTGGTTCTTCCTCTTCCTCCACTTATTTTATATCTCTATTTTTGTTTTGTTCTCTTTTCCTCAGATCCAGAAGAAATTGGCTTTAGAAGATTGGAGATGAGCAATGATGTGATGCTGTTTATTTTATGGATGCTTTGATAGCATTTATATAATTTTTTTTAATGTATTTATGAGCTTATTTGAGTTTTCGGTGATTCTTGGAAAAACTTGGAAAACCGACCCCGAGGCGTGGCCAAGCGCACAGCCCTTTGGCGCCTTGGTGTGCCTCTCACCTTATAAACCTAAGGCTCAAATAGGTGGGGGATAGAGTTTATAGAAAGATTGATACTATCCTGGTGAATGGGTAACATGCTGTTATGTTGCTTTTGTATGCTATGCACCTGAGAGCAGGTTTCATTGCCGTGCTATTATTCAGATGGCTACTTAGGACCAAAGAAAAAGGATACCTTTCAAGTTTTTAGTTTGGTGTGGGCATGAAAGGTTTATTGATGCTGTGCAGCGGGTTTGGTCTAGAGCAATACCAGGATGTAAGAAATTTTCTGTGCCTGAGAAACTTAAGCAGCTTAAAGCAGGGTTCAAGCTGATTCATAAGAATAGGTATTCCAGGTTGGAGATTCAGTTTCTGGAGGCTCAACAAAAAATTAAAGAAATCCAACAGCAGCTTTAAAGCCAACCTAGGGATGCCTTATAAAAGCAAACGAAATTGTTTAAAACACACTTTGACCACTATGAAATGCATTTTGACCATTGTTCAAGGCATCTCTTGATAAGGTTAGAGGAATTTTTGGCAAATACAATGCAAAAAGGGCTCAAAGTGAAAAAAATCCTTAAAAGGTCTGAGAAAAACTACAGTACGCCCCATTGAAGTCACCTCTCCTAGACCTACAAAAAAGCTCATAAACCTATGTGCCTTGCACCTAGGAAAAACAAGATGCTAATAATTCTTTCAGGATCAGTGACGATGTATATAAACATATAGAAGTGAATTGAAGACTATGGAGCTGTCAGCAACTCATCCAACGTGGGTAATGTCTCTCCTTACATATAGACACAATTCCCCTCCCCCCCCCCCCCCCCC
>PYUH01000410.1:580177-643073 GCA_016808085.1 Suaeda aralocaspica | reverse complement strand
AAATTCCCCCCCCCCCCCCCCCCCGCGGCCCCCACAACACACACACATCAAACTAAGTACATAAATGGAATTATTGCTACTTAAGAACAAATTCGAAGGCATTAAGTCCTCTGAATTTGTTACTAGTTTAATCCTGTATGAAGTCAAACATATTGGGGTGTGGTTTCTGTTATGGCTGAAATTTCCACCTATAATCCAGCTTGGTTGCCAGCTACGCAGGTACGCAGCTAGCAGCTACAGGTTTGAATCGGTCAGATGATGGGCCCGCAATTCAAGGAGTCAAAGGAAGAATATTCTCAAGAGCTTCTAGAAGGAGAAGAACGTGGAAGTTGGTTCAAAGATGCTGAGAAGATCATGCCTAAAGAATAGGAGCAGTCTTTCAAACCAGCTTGAATCTGGTCCATAATTGAGGCCAGATACATTCCAAAAGGAGTAACCAACTCAAAGGAAAGAAAACGGCTATGAAGAGCGGTTATTCTATAAATAGGAGGGGGAAAAAGCACAAAGAACGACACACGACATCATTATCATCAGAGAATTAATACTTCTTTGTTATTATTAGTATTATTATTTAATTGTACGTGCAACTTAAACTTTATTTACATTTCCAAGCTAGATACTCAGTAGCAATAGGTAACAAGCAATAGGTAACAGCTACCTAGCTATCTGGCTAGCATCATACATTGTAATTGTAATCGATCTTATTAACTAGTGGACTGGTGGACTCAAAGTCACCCGCGGTTTTTTACCCTGATTTAGGGGGGTTTTCCGCGTCACCATATCTGGTATCTCCCCCACTCCCATCTTTGCATTATTTCTTTTTTGCATCAAAACGAACAAAGTTGGTAATTATTTAGCTATAGCCGGAACCAGCTAAGGTTTGCTAGCTAGAGCAGATTTTAGCATAAACAGTTTCTTATAAAAAAGATCGAATCTTAATGTCGTTCTTGAAGACGCAAAAACAGCTTTTTATGCTAATACAAGTTTTGTGGAGTATTTTAGCTTTCTTGGGCTCCAAGCAAGAAGAGATTCAATTAGAGTTTGTTAGCTAGGTTGTTAGTCTAATAATAGCTAGATTGCTATAAAATTAGACTTTTAGTTACAGCTATTTGTTTTGGATAAACATCACATAAACTGAATAAGGGTTAGAATGGGATGCACAAGTTTAGAGATTCAAGGTAATTTAGGATTTTTAGTAAATTGCTGAAACTTTTGTTGATTTTTAGAAGGATTAGTTTGTTACTTTCCTAATTGGTTGGATATTGTCCAACCATATGATTTAGTATAACTTAGGACTTAAATGTGTGCTTTGTCATCCACATTATATCAATCAATTAAATCGTGCAATTTTGTGTGGCATTGGTGTGTCGAAATTCCAAACCCCTTACAACTTTCAGGGTGTGTTCAGTAAATTTTGTGAGTATTCGAAGCTTAGGTAGTGTGAACCTTGAGTGTTCTAAGATCCTTGGCTTGTGATTTGATTGGATCAAACTTATTTTCTTTTTCTTTTTTTTCAACGTACAAAAACATGCAAAGTCCAAAAATTTTATTATTTTAAACCTTTGTGTTTTTACTACTTGATCATATTAGGTAGTGAGGACACATCACTTTTACTCCAAGCAAGCTACGATGCTTTTAGATTTTGTTACTTGGTTTGTCAGTAAAATATCTCAATTAGTTGGTTGTTAGGAAGCTATGTTACATGGACTCGCCAAGTCACCGGTCGTACCCATGTCGACACGACAAGGCACGAACGAAATCCGTGTCAAATACGTCAAACTTCGCTCTGACACGCAGAAACCCTAGGTCTAAGAATCAAAGCATAAATTGCACAGCAACAGAGATAAGAATATGGGGCTTTTACTCGTGGGTCAAAGTCGAGCCCAAAACCACCTCCAATCTCCTGGTGTCAGCGTTGGTAAGGGCACCGCCATTGCTGAACAGAAGTGAGAGAAATAGTTACTGTGACTTGGGTTAATAGTAATCAGTCTAATAGAGGAGAGGAGAGATGGAAGAGAAGGAAAAGAGTAAGTCATGTGATTTCTAATTGAAAAAGATTCCTACTTGCCAGTTGTCCCACTTTTTACACCTAAACTCCTTCTTTCCTTTTTCTTTCATGTTTTCTTTTTCTTACGTAATTTACTAATCTGTTATTTTCTTTTTACTTATTTTGTGTTATTTCAGGATTGATTTTTTCCTTCTTTAATTCAAATTGTTTTTCATTTTTTTATTTTTTATATACTGCGTGATAATAATTTCATTCATGTTGTGCCCCACACCCATGTCCAAATATCGGACAGAGTCCCCGTTTCCCAATATTTGTAATTTTCCGTCACACTCGGACACGCAGCAATGTCCGATCCTTTAATCCAAGTCCATGTAACATAGCTAGGAAGTGTTATCAGATTTGGTAGTTAGATATAGATAAAACCAAGAAACCCGTGTGAGGATTTCTTTGAGACGCAAGTAATTGTTTCCTAATTTAGGTTGAGTTTTGTGAGGTTAGCTGATTTCTTTTATTGATTTTAAACAGGATTTTATTATTTAGATTTGAAATGATGGGGAGAGTCTAACCATATAGATTAGTATAATTAGGGCTTAATTCATGCTTTGTTATTCAGATTTTAAAATTGATGCAAAACCATTAAAATTCTTGTGTTTCCATGGAATTATGAGTATCAGAACTTGAGAAGATTAGCTGGTGTGTCCCTTGAGTGTTCTAAGATCCTTTGAATGTGGTGTGTTTGCTAAATAGAGGAGAATGTTTGATCGTTGTATTTTATTGGTAGTGGAGTCCGAGGAACTCCCTAATATTTTTTATTATTGTTGGAGGGTTAAAGATTGGACTTTTGTTAGATTTAAAGTAAGAGTTAGACTACCGTTTTTCACATCAATCAAAACAACTGCAGTATTCAAAAACGGTCTTCCTCAAAGAATAGGGATGTGGGCATCCTCATCCATGTCCAACACAAAAAGGTCACTCACTAGCACATCCTCCAAAATTCCCTTTGGGTAATTTACAGTTTTGCTAACTATCTTCCAAGTAATTGTAGTAAACTTTAAAGACCCCACATTCAACTTCCTCCAAATAGAAAATGGCATGACTTAAACACAAGCCCCTAAATCACATAATACCTTTATCAATAAAGGGGGCCAATGCTTTAAGTACTTGATCTTATTAGAAAGTGAGGCCACTTCAATTTGCATTGAAATATACTTATTCTCCTTACTTTGTAATTTATTGCAAGGGAGCATCTCTTGCTTTTTAAAACTAAAGTCAAATATTTGTTGAAGAAAGGGAATCTTACACTGAACAAACATTATATGCTAAAAAGTCTGTCTCTTCTTTATTCTCTCCTAAACCCTAGCCTCCATTAATAAATCTCAAAGGGGCTCCTGAAGGAAAGCCCCACTTTAAGTACTCGTTTGGTTGTCCTCAATTCCCACAAGAACAAATTCCATGAATCGTTTGTAGGGGGGTTATTTGGTTTCCTATAATTTCATAAAATAAAGGAATCATAAAACCAAGGAAGTTCCAAGTGTCTACAAAGTGGGGGAATTAAAATAACAACCCCCTCCAACCACCACCACCCCCCACGATCTTGGTCCTAAAAATTTGCATTTCCAATATGGTAACCAAACAAATTATGGCTAATTTCTAGGATTTGTATATGGGTATTAATTTCATGTGTACTTTAAATGCCTGTAGGAACTCAATTCCCATTGCAACCAAACGAGCACTTCTTTAGTTGAATTTTCGTTTATTCTGGTCTGAATAATACTTATTTCTTCAAAGAGAGGATCGTTTCTACATTGAAAAGGATTGTTCTCTCCTCCTTGGGAGAGACATTAGTTTGTTTATGATTCAACGCATTTTTCAGATCTACAATTACAACTAAAAGTATAAGATTCTCATAACTACAACATACCAAGAGGCCCCCTCTATAAAGGTTGTATCAAACAACAATGTGGAAGAGGGTATTACAAAGTGTCACATGTTCTATAAATCAACCTTAATTTAGCATGGTCTGGGCGAGGCAATTTTAGCAAGGCGCATGTGAGATCGTGAGGTGCACCTAGGCGCGTTAGGCGCAACTGAGGCACGTTTGATTAAATTTTCAGTTGAATTACTATATCCATGCAGTATTATTATAGTATTATCATATTATTATTATACTACCTTAACAAATAGAAAGTGGGCCAAAGCCTAAGTTGAAAGCTAAACAATCTAAAAACATGGAGAAGAAAGAAAAGAAAAGCAGCAAGAAAAAANAAAAGCAGCAAAAAAAAAAAAAAAAAAAAGAACACAGAAGTTGAAGAATAAAGAACGTTGAAGAAAATAAAAATTGATATGTGTGTGTATCACCTACATGTTGTGTTTTTTGGAAAATTAATAAAATAAAAATATCTAGATTTTTTGTTATATTATTATGTGCTTTCTTGGTTTATATTAGTGGGTTATGTATGCTTATGACAGAAAAAAGGCTTATCCATGTAAAACTGCGCCTCACTTCGACAAAGCGCGAGCCTAACGCCTGCGCCTTGCGCCAAGGCTCCAAGACCCCTATCGCCTTGCAGCTTTTTGTACAATGCACCTAATTTATAAAGAATAGCACATACACCAAGCTTCATAGAGAGAAAATAATCCTTGAAAAATAACTAAAAAAAACCCACAACAATAACGAAATTATAATCAAACTCTTTTCAAAATACTATGTAAACAATATTATTCCCTTTCTTTTGTACAATGTAATAATCTTAGATGCAATGAAAGTAACGAAAGTGATGTTTAACGCCATAAAGAATACATGAACCCACACAATTGTGTATTTTTCTTCAATAATATTCTTTCATGTCAAGAAAACTACAATGCGATATTCATTTTTCTACAACATTTAATTTTCCTTTTAAAAATCAACAATATATTGAATATATCTATAGATTAAGAGATGGAAACTATGAAACTCTTTACCCCATCCCCCCCCCCCCCCCCTATCTTTTCATTTTAAAGGTTGCCAAATACTAAATAAAAGATTGGAAAAATTGTCAGAAAATACCAAATAAATAACGACTTTTGAAAAACTTTGTTATACAACTACCTTAAACCCTTTCTATGTCAACAACAATGCTTTTTGACGAAATTCGTCAACTATTTTGTCCATAAAGCTCAACTTTAATTATTTCTCACTATGAATTCACTCATATAATAAAATTGACCGCAATTCGTTATAGATTATCCTTGTGCAAAAAATAGTTGATAAAATATTTTATACGTCAAAAGGTGTCAAAACTCCTCAAAAGGTAGACCTACCAACATAAAAAGCTTTTATTAGGCAGTTGCTGAATAAAAAAGTTTGATTAGGTAGTTTTTTTCAAAAGTCATTTACTGCTGCAATTGGGTTTCTAACTCTTTTTAAGATAGATCTCTTATGACCGATCCCTTTATCCTCCTTAATTAAATGAAACGTGCACAGGATAGCTTAATAGATTTCCCTCGCTACCTAGCTCCATATATCATGATTAAAGTGCACTAAGAATTTTTTTAGAATGAAAAGGTCGCAAGAGTGAATCTGGGATGTGAAGTAGCAAGACCTTTTATCATCCACGTTAACATAATAAAGGTTCTTCAGTCAGTAGCTTAGACAACATATAAGCTTAAGCAATTTCTAGTTTCATGGATAGTAAGCAACTACTAATTGACAGAGATCATTAAAAAAATTAGTAATTGGCAGAGATCATTAAAAAGAAAAAGTTGTGGTGTTTCTAACTCCTTACGTCCTCCATTATTAAAAAGCCCACGATTTGATCTTTAAAGCACGATGGATAAACCCAACATCAACTTTAAGAGCAACTAGTGCTTTGATATGCCAAATAGAGCGCAAGTAAAAAGTATTCACACCTGTCCAGTCAGCTAGCACTCAATTAATTAGCTTAGGTCACTCATATAAGAAAAAAGGTTGCTTATACAGCTATAATTAAACCATACTATATCCAAACCTAAGAGTCTAAGACCATGGTTGTAACTTCTCTTCCACTAGTTAATAAAATAGAGATAAACAACTAGTACTTTGCTTAAGAAATAAAGACAATAAATTCATTCACTAAAGATATTCTTGTACTAGTTTATATCACAGATTCCAATGCCAATACTAAAGCAGTTAATAAAACAATAATAAATATCATCCAACATAGTTTCTTACAATTTTACCTTGGAGCATTTTTGAGAACTGCAAATTCCTCCTCGGTTGGTAATGTTCGGCCAAATACATCTGTAGGTCTAGCTTTCTTTTTCTCGTCTTTGACAAGCGCTTCTTGTTTCCTAGAACCAACATCAATTTGGAAAATGTTGGCAAGATGTAGTCAAGAAAAGCATCATAATTTGTAAAGCCAACTGCATTCAAATTGCATCAGCAACGACAGAGTAGGGTAAGATCAGTACACTGAAGATGAAGAAGCACCGATTGGATCGATCTCACCAAACTTCTTTCTCTCATCAGCAGCCTCGGCTGCTTTTGCACTTTCAGCATTATAACCAGGTGGACGTACATACATAAAGCTAACAGCTTGCATTATATCCACCTATACATACAAAAAATATAAAATAAAATAACAAACATAGCTCTAAACACCTCATGAAGAATAACACTAAAAAATACCCCTTAGTCCATAAAATAGAATAAGTATTGAGATCATGTACCCAAAGGAAATCAAAATATTATAAGGGTTGTCTGGTTGGGAAGTATACGGAAAGGGTATTCAGGCCCATCATTCGGTTACATGTGTTTGTTTTCGTTTTTTCTTTATCCTGTTTCCCCAATTTGATTTCATGAACTACCCATCTCTCTCTCGTTCTCATAAGGGATAAGAATTGGAATCATATACCCAAAGGTAACCAAAATAACATACAGTTGTCTGCTTAACAATGGCTGAACAGCATGGGGGCCAGCAGGGGCCTTGGTCCCCCCAAATCAGATATGAAAACACTAGAAGTAGGAAAATTATAAGGTAAAAATTTGATAAATTTATATATGTAGTCCCCGCCCCCCCCCCCCCCCCCCAAAAAAAAAGAATTACATGATTCTTCCTACAAAAGCTAAAGAAACAATTCCATACCAAACAAAAAGGCTAGTGTCGTTTTTGAATATTATATTATATATATTAATAATAATCTAATTTACCTTCTCAATGACCAACAAAAAAAAAAAAAAGTTGACTACTTATTCTTCCTCTATTTTCTCCGTACCCACACAAAACTAAAGAGAATAACTTCCCCAAAGAAAGTGAAAAGAAACAGAGGAAACAAACAATCAAAAATAATCTTTTATTGAATCACAAGAACAAATCCATATTCACGTAAATCAATTTGAAATTTATTACTTTTCCCTTTTTTTTTTTGATGAATTTAATTCCTGAATTGTGAAATTAGAATATTAGTATTAGATTGACATACACTTAGGAATTGAAATTTTAGGTTTTAACTAATTAACTAACAATCCAATCCAATCCAATGTGAGAAATTAAACTGTCTTATTGCCAAGAATTTAGTTTAAATAGGTATTGAAATTGTTTACTGTAATTTTGGTGAAAATTGATTTTGCCTTTTTACTGTAATTTTGTTTTAATAGGATCCAAGAATGGGAAAGAAGAGGACTATTACATCATATTTTGTACCACAAAAAAAAGACAAAATTGAAGATACAATACATGATGAACCAATTGAGGTTAAAGATAAAGATGATCCAATTGTTAAACCTAATGTTGATTGCACTAATAATGAACAAACACCTAATGTGTCGGGTATTGATGTTGATTTTTTAATGCGTGATCCAGGGTTGCGTAAGCAAATTGAATCTTATGCTTATGATGAAAGAGAATTAATTAGGAGATCATATATTGATTTTGGGCCATATCAACCTAAACTTGCCAAATATCCATACTCCGGTCCTGAAAAGCATCCACACAGGTTCCAAAAAACTTGGTTTGAGATACATTTATTGTGAAGGGCTTTCATAATTGGAAGAAAGTTAATATAGTGGGAAGGAGTGTGCTTTTATGTGTCATGTGAGGAAGGATTCTAATTAGGCTCATAACTTTGCAACTAAGCGTTTTCAATCTCAAAAACCAATCTTGTTACATTGAAAAAGTTGTAGAGAAAACAAAATGCAGAGGAAATTGGAAAAAATCGGTTACACGTTTAGGCATCAATAGATGTTGTTAAATGGTTAACATTCCAAGCATGTGCATTTAGAGGGCATGATGAGCGTTCTAGTTCGAATAATTAAGGAAAGTTTTTAGAGATGTTACAACTTTTGGCATCTTACAATAAAGAAGTCAATTCTATTGTTTTGGACAATGCCCCAAAGAATGCCAAATACACATCTCCCCAATCTAGAAGGAGATTCTACATGTATATGCTAGAAAAGTACAAAGTACTATTCGTAAGGAAATTGGTGATGCAAAGTTTTGTCTAATTGTTGATGAATCTAGAGATATCTCTAAAAGGGAACAAATGGCCTTAGTGTTGAGATATGTTGACAGAAGTGGATTTGTGAGAGAGTGCTTCTTGGATTTGGTCCATGTTAAAGACACAACTTCTAAAACTTTGAAAAGTTAGATTTATGCTTCTTTGTCTCATCATGATCTCCATCTTCAAAATCTAAGAGGCCAAGGCTATGATGGTGCGAGTAATATGCGTGGAGAGTGGAATGGGCTACAAGCTTTATTTATAAAGGAGTGTCCTTATGCTTATTACATTCATTGTTTAGCTCACCAATTACAGCTAGCACTTGTTGCTGCAGCAAGGGAAGTGCCTCAAATTCATACTTTCTTTCAACAATTGGTTTTTGTTGTTAATGTGGTTACAAGCTCCTCTAAGCGACATGATGAGTTACAAGTAATTCAATTGGCTGAAATTGAACATCTAGTTGAGATTGAGGGCATTAAAACAAGAAATGGTATTAATCAAATTGGTACATTACAACGACCTTATGATACAAGATGGAGCTCACATTATAGGTCAATATGTAGTTTGCTAAGAATGTATCGAGCTGCTCGATTGGTTGTTGCCCATATAGCTGCTGAAGGAACAACATATGCTCAACGAGGTGATTGCTTTGGATGGAGTTAAGTTATTAATGTCATTTGAATTTGTTTTTAACTTGCACGTGGTGAAGGAGATTATGGCCATTAATGATGGGCTTTGTCAAGCACTTCAATTAAAGACTCAAGATATTGTGAATGCAATGCATTTAGTCAACACTACAAAAACATTACTCCAAAATTTAAGGAATGATGGTTGGGTAAGTTTGTTGAATACTGTGAACCAATTGTGTGAGCCATATGAAATACCTATTCCCGACATGGATGCTCCTTATTTTGATGTGCTAAAATCTATTAGGCGACAATCAAGACAAAAAGACACACTGACAATGGAACATCACTATTGCGTGGATATATTTTTTGCTGCCCTAGATAGACAATTGCAAGAATTAAATACTAGGTTCAGTGAGCGAGCTACTGAGCTTCTTATTTTGAGTTCAGCCTCGAGTCCTAGAGACGGTTACAAGTCCTTCAGTATTGAGGATATTTGCGAGCTTGCTCAAGACTTTTATCCTATAGATTTCTCAGAGCAAGAAAAAGATCATTTCAGTTATGAATTACAACATTATGGGATTGACATTCCTATCCATCTGAAGTTGAAAAACTTGTCCACTCTTGGCGATTTATATCGAGGATTGGTGACTACAGAGAAAATAAAAGCATATCCTCTTGTTGGTAGATTAATTCGTCTTGCACTAACTCTTCCTGCATCTACCGCAACAACTGAGAGGGCTTTTTCAGCCATGAAGATTGTGAAAACAAACCTTCGAAGTAAAATGGAGGACACATTTCTAAAGGACTATTTGGTGGTGTATATTGAAAAGGAGATAGCGGAGACACTTAGTGAAGATGCCATCATAGATACTTTTTATATGATGAAAGAAAGGCGAGCACAACTCAAATGAAAACTTAAGGTACGTTTATTTACATCACAATTTGAAAATTTTGGGATATTTACAAAGGTACTTTTTTGTTGTGGGTTTTTATTTATTTATATTTTAGTTTGTTCTACTTTGCCCCCCCCCCCCTTACTAGAATCCTGGTTCCGCCTTACCTGCTTAAGAAAAATACGGAAAGGGAAAGGAAAACCTATCATTCTATAACAAGTGTTTGTTTTCGTTTATTCTTTACTCAGTTTCCCCATTTCAATTTCATGAACTAACTCTACAGATTAAAATGGGTAGTTCATGAAATAGTAATAACAAATAATAATTAGACTAAACCGACAAGAGAAACCAAATCAAGACTAATGCACGCTTAAATGTCGTGACAAATAATGTGATTTTATTCACCTTCAACTTGATTAATAAACTTGGGAAAATATCAATGATAACAACTTGGTGATATATCACGAAATAGATCAAACACACACTAACAACGTACTACGTAGAACAATAGCCAATTACTCATAAGCAATTTCCTTCAAACAAAACCCATGAAGCGCACACATCATCACACCTTATAACTAGGATGATTATACCACACAACGTACCATAATTATGAGCAATGAACAAGATCACTCACTATAACTAATCTTATGATCTCAAAAACACACAACAGAAGCAAAAATATTTTGAGTAATTTGTTTGTGAATTCTGACGGTGGATTTAACACTTACCCACCGGAAGGGGGAAAAAATATTGTATATCTTGATACCATTATAAGAATTGGGGAGAAACCCTCAATGACTTGTTTTTATTATTAAAGATCAACCAGCTATTTATAATGGCCAACATAACAACTTAGGAAACTTGATAACATTCTAAGATAATTATCTAACATACTTAACCAATAACACAAGAAATATTATTTCCTAATATTCTATCTTCCTAGCATCAGCCAAGAAAATATACCACACAATATATTTTCCTTCTTTCATATCTTCCTAACAACCATAACTCTGTCATTACCAAACCTTCATCCTTGTCTCTCATGTCCCTTATTATTATCATTTTTGAGCTTTTCGCTTTAATTTTTCACCTCTCATTCCCTTATTTCTAGGTTATTCCTGTATTGCAATCTCATGGAGTTGAAAAACTATAAACGATTGAGGTTGAACGAACTCGTGCTCGACTCACAATGTTAAAAGGTCAAGTCGAGCAACCCTATACTCCAACTTTAATCGCATCATAAGCACCCCTGCCCTCCATCAACAAAACAACCCCTAAGATATCTAAAACCCCACGATTGTGCATTCAATCATTTACATTAACCTCACATTAACGAGACGTCCCGGGTAAAAAATTTGTAATCTCATCGTTCATGAGCGGACAGAGCATTGTAGCACACGGTTTGGTTCATTCTGAACTTACAATTACACATAAATTGGTTTAGTTCATTGGTAAGCATGCACATGTACAATACCACAAGTTGTAGGTGAGACTTGTGTAGTAACAAAATGTTTATGGTTTCTTTCTCTTTCTTTTTTTATTAAGACCCCATAGAATGTATTGTACTATTTTTGTGTATGTACTTTTTGTAGTATAACTATTTTAACTAGTAAACTACTCTTAGCACTAAAAATTTTCTTGTGAGTTGTGACCAATTGCACCTTTGCCTCTTGTCAATTGATTGTTCTACTTCAATTACGAAAGATCAAGCGTATACATTATTAAAAGAGCTTGTCACTTTTTTCTACAAGTTCGATTGTGTTATTTGTTTTTTGGAATATTTATGCCACCAACTATTATATGTGTATAAACTTGGTATCATAGAGGTATTTATTAAAGTGGTTTACCTACCTATGTTTTACAATAATTTTGTGCTTCACCCAACTAAATATTAAATATCTTGGAACCGCTCCTGCCATCGTTATTAAGTTAAACAGCTACAAAATTAAAAACCTCTCACGAAAACACCAACACTAAAATTCAAAGCATAAAAAACCCTAATTACTTCACAATCCCAATAAACCAAACAAATTATTTACACAAAATACATCAAAAACTCACCTTCTCTTTCTCCTTGTGAGAAAGTAATGAGGTCTGCCGAAGAAACTCCTGCTCTTGAGTATACTACAACAACATAAAACTCAACAATTGAATTAAAAATTGGCAAATAACAACAAATATAAAAATAACACAAAAACAAAAAAGTGATGAAATAAAAGAATTGGAAGTTGAAGATAAAACCTCGCGAGCAAGTTCTTCGGCACGGCGATGGCGTTGAGCATGGGTTTGTTCGGCGATCCATTTGCGGCGTTGATTAGGGTAAGATAAAGGGTGCCATGGTTTTTGATTGAGGAAGTTATGGCTCCAAGCTGTACCTGATTTGGTCTTGAAATCAACTTCATTGTTTTCGAATCTTTTGCTTAGTTTTGGCCCTCTTTCGTCGTCCTCCATTGTTGTTGTTATTCTGTTACTTTAGTCGAAATTATGCTTCTGCAAATTTAAGAACTATCGGTTGCTTGTGGTGAGGTGGTGAGGATTTGTTTGGATTCTTTGGCCTTGTTTGTTTCAAATTGAAAGTCCTTATTTTCTACTCTTTTGCAACTATGCGGACCTAAGTATATATGTGATACACTTTTTGTCGCATAAAACAAGTAATAAATCAATAGGAAAAATTGCTGAAAAAAACTTTTTAAAAAAATATAAAAAAAAAACTTTATTAGAAGAAACCCATTCATTTTTTCGGTGTTGACCAGTATTTTCAGTTATTGACCGACTAATTTTCTTCTTTTTGCACTCACAACTTATATTTGCACACTTTAATTGATTTAAATTCCTTATTCTTCAAACTTCTCTCTACTCTTATTCAATGAAGCAACCGTACATGCATTGAATTCCAGCCCAACACTTGTTAATCATGTACTAATTCAGTTGTTGCTTGTATTTATGGTGTTCTTCAATTTCTGTAACCTAAGTTCCTCATTTCCCGCGTTTTGTTTTCTTCTGTAAAATGGCTCCACGAAGAACACAAAATTTTGGCAACAAAAACCTGTTTTTCTCGACACCAAAGCAATGTAATCAGAGAATTATTGAGAAAAAAGAATTAGGTTTTCAGATTTAATATGTGAGTGTAGGTTTTCTGATTTAGGGCCTGTTTACTTCAACAGAAAACAGTTGAACTGAACTGAATTGAACTGAACTGATTGGAGCTAAATTGAAATGAAATGAAATGAAAGTTTTTTATGAAGGATTAATGATTAGCAAAATAAAAGAAGAGTTGTGCTTAACTAAACTGAACTGAGCTTAGCTGAACTGAACTGATTTTAAGTTGAAGTAAACGGGCCCTTACACTAGTGGAAAAAACCACATTTGCTCCGGTCAAAACCCCCTTTTTGCTCCGGGTTTCGACCTGAATTATGTTTTTAGTTTATGTTTTTGTTTTAGTTTATTTTTTTAATTCTTAGTTTAGTTTTAGTTTTTGTCATTAATTTTATGCCCTAGTTTTTATGTTCTTGATTAGTTTAATAAATTTTAATTAGTTTATTAGTTTTAATATGTCTTTAGTTTCGCTTTGTTTATTTGATTTGAATTTTATGTTTTTAGTCATGTGTGAGTAGTTTCCTTTCTAGGGCCAGGGGATCTATGGATCGTCTCTAATGTTTTGTTCTTGATTGATTAATTTGATTGTTGATGTTATTTAATTCCTATTGTCAATTAGTATCGCTTTAAGTTAAATTCTGGCCAGGTTTAATTGTTAGTTTGATATTGTCGAAATCGATGCCGAGAGGTGAGATTACCGCAATTAGGTCACAGTGATAATAGGCAAAACGAGTCTAAGTGAGCGAGATCCATTAGAGGAGTTTTGAAGGAGACTAGATTCGAGAGAATTAGTGAGCCTTAATTCAGGAAGTCATTAATCGGTTAATTAATTGTGATACAATTCATTGGTTGATCTGTAATGAACCGACATCCTAGGCTTAGTTACTGAAATATTTATTGTGTTTAATTGCTTTCCTAGTAGTCGATCTTTCACTATTTAGTCAAACCCAAATTCAAAGGCCCCTTACGGCGAAATAGCTTTTTAGAATTGGTAGAGTTACTTTGCTTCCCTATGGTTACGATCCCTACTTCCCTGTCTACATAGTTAGAGTAGTACCTTATTTTTGATCGGTATACGACTGTCCCTCATCACAAGTTGTAAGTGTTAATATTTACACCAAAGTAAATATCTGAAACCAAATCTCAAATAATCAATTTCAAGTACTTGAATAACATATTGTTGTATTTTCTAACATATTCAATATTTTTATTCACATAATTAATAAAATATTGTAACACCCTGGAATTTCCTAACTTTCTTCTCTAGATATTCCGGAAAACACATTATAAATAATATACAATAGTAATTATAAAAAATCTCCTACATAACTAGGAAAAACCAAAGCATTACCGCCACTGTGATAACGGCTAAGGCATTTATCAAAGTACTACAGCGGAAGTCTTCAATATTCAAAACCAGTTTACAACTTGAACTCAAAAACAATCTCAAAATTAAAAACAAACCAACAACCAAAAGAAAATCAACTTAAAACTTTATTACACTTCGGAACCATATTAATGGCCCTTTAAAACCAAAACCTTAAGCTTCGGAAATAAAACAACATCCAACAATAGTTAATTAAGTCCATAAGCAAATGAATTAAGAAACTACGAAGACTACAATGCAAGCACTCTCACTCCAGCCTAGCATGAATGACTTATGCCCACTTGTACCTGTAGCTTTCTCTTATTCTAGACATTACTCGCCAACAAGTGGGTTATCGTAGGGCCAAGTCCAAGGCAAAGCCATGCACACAAAATAAACAATCAGTAAAGCTGAGTACATAACTACTAAAGACTATGCAACGTGATCAAAATAAAATAAAAGTAAACATACATATATCTTACCGTTGACAACTCTTCACCTGTGCATAGACTCAACTTAAACCAATTAGTTATTATATTTAAACTTTGGATTTCGCATTGAACGAGTTTTCTTTCCTTTAAAATCGCCCTGGTGGGGCACCAACTTGGGAGCAACTCCAAGAAGGTATTACCTATGTCACATAAAGTGACGGAATTCCAGCGCATTAAAAATATAAAAGAGTACAACGTCTTGTACTCCAATTTGAAGTCATAGATCACTGTTCCATATGACTCCCCCAATTGTTCATACTCAAGGTATATATGTTCCAAGAGTTTTGGTGCGAATCCTCTTTCACTATACAAAATTAACCGGTTTAACAATGCTATGAGTTATGACTCACATACAACACATAAAAACATGCACATAATCAAACAAGCCATATTAATTATCTTTGATTTAAGGTGATTCTAAAAACAATCTTGTGTGTCCTTTAATAAAACTAAACTTCTTTTACCACACATTAACTGTGAGTGACTAACCTTTTACCTTTTTCCTTGACCAAACATTAAACTGTGAGTGACACATGTTTAAAAATATTTGCTCATTAACTTTTATTTACTATGTGAATAAAAATTCACAAACTTCTTTTTTTGTTGATTCAGTAACTAATCAACTTAAATAACTTCCTTTCTTCTTTGATAAGCTATTAGCCAACTTTTAAACTAGTTATGACTTTCCAATTCAATCTTGAAGGATTTATATTACTATAAACGTGGAATGTCAAAACAATATCAAATCATGCTTCTAATTCTTCCATAAACTTGTCATACATGTCAATTCACAATCAGATCAAGCACAACAACATATCGTATGAGATCAACCAAGCATGAATTCTAACTTCTATGTCTGTCTTTAGTACTTACATACGTACCTTGTGTTGTAGTGGTGATCCGCCACAACTTTTAAAAGTCAACTAGATCAAAGTCTCCCACATAGAGAAAACCGAAAGTAAATTAAAACCTTGTTGACTAAGTTCTACAACAGCTCTAAATAAACTTTCTACATTGGAAACTTGTCCAAAACATTCCCTATATGGTCTCTATTTAATTTCATACTTTATTTTAATTTTTCTATTGCAAAATACTTGATTTTCGGTAATTTTCCAAAAATGATAGCTTTGTAAAATTCCTCAAAAACACTCTAAAACCTTTCTAAATATCATATTTTGATCATAAAACATTATAGTCATGCCTAAAGATCAATATACAATACTTATATGCATTAAAATCAATTATAACTTACTATGTCATTGGGCATGATCATGTGTTAACAAAAATACACCAATACACCTTCTTCAAATCTAGGCCACCAATACACCTTCTTCAAATCCTTATACAGCTTATTGCCTCTAGGATGCACTGAATACGGTGTATTATGACCTTCCTCCATAATTCTCTGTTTCAAATCCTCACATTTTTGTGGTACACACCATCTTCCTTTGTACCTCAAGCTTCCATCTAAACGGATTTTGAAGTCCATAGCCTTTCCTGCTTTTAATTTCTCCTTTATTCTATCCAATTTCACATCTCCGTCCTAATTCTCCTTAATCTCCTCAAACGCTGTTTGTTGGATACTAATATTACAAAGTATTCCTTCCAACTCTCCCTCCTTCACTATCTCCAAGTTCAATCTTTCCATGTCTCTACAAAGCTCGTTAGCGACCACTAAAGAATTCACTCCATGCTTTGTTTTACAGCTTAGAGGATCCGCTACTACATTGGCCTTCCCTTCATGGCATTGGATATCTAGATCATAATCCTTGATTAACTCAAGCCATCTTCTTTGTCTCATTTTTAAATATTTTTGAGTGAAAAAGTACTTTAAGCTCTTGTTGTTTATGTAGATCCTGCACTTTACTCCATACGTGTAATGCCTTCATATCTTTAAAGCAAACACGATTGTCGCTAGCTCGAGATCGTGAGTAGGGTAGTTTGCTTCGTATGGCTTCAATTGTCTTAAAGCATACGCAATCACCTTTCTATTTTGCTTAAAACACATCCCAAACCATTTTTAGAGGCATCATTGTACACATCATAAGAGTCACTTCCATCTGGTAAAGTTAGCACTGGATGTAATACCCCACATTTTCACGTATTTCAAGAAAGTATTTTTGTGTTTTACTCGTATAATTTTAATATTTTTATTGAAAAATTATGGTCAATAGGAATATTAAATGAAAAGAAAATGATAATAATAAAATAAATAAATAATAATATAAAATAAGTTTTAATTAAAAATAATTATTTGTGTTTATAAATAATATTTTATGTTTATAAAATATTTTAAAAGGCTTAAAAATAGAATTTTCAAGAGTTTCCTAATTTATTTTGAGGTAAAGGCTTAAAGGTAATTTCCACTTGTTAGGATAATTATGGGCTTTTCCAAATCCTACTTTAGGGCCTATAAATACCCTTTTAAACCCAAATTTTCAGATTTCATTCATCATAAGTTGTCATTAGGATTCCAAAATATAGAGAGAGAAAGAGGGAAAAAAGGGAGAGTGATTTTCCAAAAAAAAAATTTCAGCTTTGGTTTTCAGAAAAAAAGGAGGGAGTTCATTTTTGGGAGTCGTGCCTCGGGATTTGTGCCTCGGGATTCGTGCGCCACCGCCGGCCACCTCGCCGGCCCCCTCCCCTTGCTTGGTATATTTTCGGACTTTTATAAAGAAAAATTTCGGAAAAATAAGTAGGAAGTTAGGGAATTCCAGGGTCCTTTAAGGTCAAACGCCTATAATATCACTCCACACAAACTTACAGTCCTCTTTCATTAACGACGTATTGGTTTAGCAATTCTTGAAAAGTCCTTCATAAACCTCCTATAACATCCTTCTAACCCCAAAAAACTTCGTACATCTGTCATATTCTTAGGTGTAGGCCACTCTTTTACTGCTTCAATCTTGGATGGATCTACTTCAACTCCCTCTTTCGACATGAAACGTCCTAAGAATGCAACTTTCTCCAACCAGAACACCCATTTCGAGAACTTAGCATACAATTTATTCTCCCTCGGTGTCATCAATATTGTCCTCAAATGTTCTATGTTCCTCTTTACTCTTGGAGTACACCAAAATATCATCAATAAAAACAACCACAAATTATCGAAGAACCGTTGAAAGATCCTATTCATTAGGCCCATGAAAATTTATGGAGCATTAGTTAACCCAAAAGGCATAATAGTGAACTCATAATGCTCATACCTCGTACGAAAAGTGGTTTTTGGTATGTCCTCATTTGCTATTCTCAATTGATGGTAGCCTGACCTCAAAAAAATCTTTGAAAACATAGTAGCTCCTTTCAATTGATCAAACAAGTCATCAATCCTTGGTAAAGGATACTTGTTCTTGATCGTCACCTTATTCAACTCCCTATAGTCAATACACAACCTCAAACTCCCACCTTTCTTCTTTACAAACAGCATTAGTGCTCCCGAAGGTGAAGCACTAGGCCTAATGTAACCTTTCTCCAACAGCTCCTATAACTGCTCTTTCAACTCACTCATTTCCGCAGGTGCCATCCTATATGGTGCTTTGGAAATAGGTGTTGTTCCTGGAACCAGGTCTATGGTAAAGTTGATTTCTCACGTCGGAGGCATCCCCGCAATCTCTTGTGGAAACACGTCCAGGAAATCCCTCACTACCTCAATGTCCTCAGGCTTAGCAGACTCAACATGATCTACATCCCTCACACTACAAAGGTAAATTGGAAAACCTCTCTTGACAAACCTAACAAACCTCATTATTTACACTATTCTGTTGCGTTTTGGCCTTCCTGCCCTCCGATAGCTCACTTTCTTACCCTTATTAACCAACGAGATCTTCTGCGTCTCACACAAAAACTCAGCTTTATGCTCACTCAACCAATCCATCCCAAGAATCACTTCCAAGTCACCTAAATCAAACGTAATTAGGTTAGCCTTAAACTCCACTCCCTCAATTTCAATTAACATCCAAAAATCTCCTTGAACACTGTACTTCTTGTCCTGATGGTAACACTATCGACATATCTATTGTATGTAATTTTCCCAACACAAGCATTAACTTCTCCAAAATCTTAGTGGATACAAAAGAATATGTTGCATCAAAATCAAATAATACTTTAACAGGAAGAGAGTGAATAGAGAAAGTACCAGTAATCGCATCCTTACTAGCATCAGCTTCACTTCGAGCCATCACATTCAACTTTCAAGTATTCGAGGTCTTAGTCTAACTTCCTCCATTTCCACTTCCACTTCTATTCCCGGCTTGATGCATTGCCTTTCCTCCTATGTTTCCTTGGAAACCCATCTGCTAACCCCCATGCTAGTTGAGTTCCCTTTGAATTGAGAACCTTGTCCTTCCTTTCCCTTGTTCTTGGAGAAGCACTCATACTCACGGTGTCCAAGCTTGTTACACAAACGACAAGTCACTGGGTTCCCAGCACAGTCCTTTCCTTGGTGATTGTTAGGACACTTCTTGCAGAAGTACACACGACCTCGTTGATTAGCCATCTGAGCCCTATTCCCATTTCCATTAGCAGACTTCCCAAAGTTTCCCTTATTGCCCTAAAAGTTATTGTTGAAACGAGGCTTCTTAAATCCATCATGACTCCCTTGTTGGTTGAAAATTTCCTCCACCGTCATTTCTTTTTTCCCTCGCCTCACCTTCTTTCAGCATCTCTTTCTTCTTCTGGTCTAAGGCATACAAATGTGCAGCTCTACCATATAGCTCATCCAAAGACTCAAAGACTTGCCCGGCTAATTGCAACTGGATGTCTATGGGTAACTCTCTCAAAAAGACTAGCCTTCAACTTTTCGGTTGCCACAACCTACTTAGAAAACCTAAACAACTCTATGAACTTAGAATAGTACTCAGTAGTCGACATAATTCCCATCTTAAGTTACAGAAACTCATCAGCTTTCTATTTCTGAAGGAACACATGATAAAATTTGTTGCGGATCTGTTCCTGAAACACAACCCAATTGAACCTTGGCAAAGTCGTAATCACAGCTTCATTTTGTGACCACCAATGATCAGCTTCTCCTGTCAAAGAGTGAACCGCATGGTTCACCTTAAATTCCTCAAGACACTCAAATGCCCCAAACAGCTTGTTAAATTCTCTCAGCCATCCCTCTATAACAGTTGGATTAGGTTCTCCTTGGTAAGTGGGTGGCTAACTTTGAGCAATCTTAGCTTCTTGAAAAGTTCCCCAGCAGGGTCATTACCATTACCATCTCCTCTAGCCGCTAACTATTCATCTACAGTAGCTAATTGTCTTACTACATTATTCAGCTGATTGTTGTTAAGTTCGGCCATCCTATTTCTCCTATAGAGGTAAAAGACCTTTATATTAAACTATGTCTAACTCTAAGTTAGAACAGCATAAACTTATAACAGATCATAACAACATTTTCTCAATTCGTCTCACAAAAGAAGTTCTCATTCTCTTAGAGCGAATGATTCATTTAGTTTTGATTATTTACACAACCATTAAAACAAGAATAAAGCACATAACAAATAGAAATAATTCCCTTCGTTCTATTCTACGTGAGGCTTTACTTCGTAAAAGAAGTGACTCATTTATTATTTCATTCTCATAAGAATTCTTATTGGTTAATTTCTCCTAAAATTACCTTATGGCTCACTGCCACTTATTCACAAAGAAAAACAACAATCTAATATGTCCAACATTCTAAACATCAACAATACTAAACAATATTAACTAACTCATATCTAAAACAAAACTTCTAAACATTAACATTATCCTTTTTGTCCTTCGACATCACATATTTCTTAGGCATAAACTCGAGATCATCCTTAACATCGTCTTCCATGTCCTCCTCATTTTCTTCATCCATATCTTCTTCAGGGTCAAGCTCTTCTTCATCCTCAGAATCAGACACCAGATCCACATACACCGGAATTACTGGATTTGGATTCTCGATCTCATAGCACGAACTATCCTTTGATCCATAGCTTCGAGAACTAGAAGTAGTTTCCTTCCCAACCATTTCATCATCTTCCTGATCATTTAGGACAAGTATGGTAGGGGTCTCCTCACTTGCATTAGACTCCTGAAACTCCTTCTCCTTTCTTACAATAACCTTCCAAATACCTCCAATTAGAATATACTTGGTGTAATTTGGAAGTCCTCCAACAAAATGAAAGTCACTAAGCTTTGCCTTAATCTCCAGGTAGGGTGGACGGTTTGACAAACAACTAACAATTAGAGTTGACACATGATCGGATTGGTCCCACTGTGGTAGCTTCAATACTGTACTCATATACCAACAATAGAATTGTATCTTCCAAACATATTGGGGTGGACTCTCATAGTCCTTCTTTTCCAACGTCCCCATTTAATTATCTTTACAAGGAATGCTATCCACCATCCTGCATGACACTTTAAACTAATTGGCCATCCTTCCCACAACAAAACCAAGCTAACAGTTCTAAAACAACAAGGTCTAGTGGCTAACATACAATTTCTTTTACACATAACTATTCACATAAGCAACATCTAAACATGTACTTAAGTGCATGAAAGAACATAAATAAAGTCTATCCTACATGCCCAAACTTCCTACCCAATCTCACCACATGATATTAAAACAATAACACATACTACATACCTGAATTCCTTGCATATGATAGATTCGTACAGTTTGATGGTAGAACAAACATATACATCATTAGGAAACAGGCACAAGGAAAACCAGCTGTGCTGAAACCTTTGAAAAGTTCAAAATTTTTGAAAGATGTGAGCAATAAAAAGGGTGTTTTGTTGATTGATGAGAAAGCCATGGTGCAAGAGGAAAAGAATTGTGAGAAGTTCTATGTGCTAATGGCTAAGGAAGTGCAAGAGAAAGCAACGAGCATCCCTCGTGAGTTGCGCCCCTTGTTGCACGAATTTCAAGACATATTTCTTTATGAATTGCCACCAGGGTTGCCACCCATTAGAGGAATTGAAAATCAAATTGATTTGGTTCCTGGAGCTCAGATTCCTAATAGACCAGCTTACAGGTGCAATCCAGAAGAAACAAAAGAAATTCAACGACAGATTGAAGAGTTGATGGCAAGAGG
Source organism: Suaeda aralocaspica (assembly GCA_016808085.1). Classification (NCBI taxonomy): domain Eukaryota; kingdom Viridiplantae; phylum Streptophyta; class Magnoliopsida; order Caryophyllales; family Amaranthaceae; genus Suaeda; species Suaeda aralocaspica. The sequence goes on along the minus strand of PYUH01000410.1, from coordinate 621,064 downwards.
GTATGTGAGGGAAAGCATGAGTCCATGTGCGGTACCAACATTGATTGTTCCTAAAAAGGATGGATAATGGAGAATGTGCATTGATTCTAGAGCTGTGAATAACATCACCATCAAATACAGGTTTCCTATTCCTCGATTAGATGATTTATTGGATGAATTGTTTGGCTCACAAGTGTTTACCAAGATTGCTTTGAGGAGTGGTTACCATCAAATACGAATGAAGGGAGGTGATGAATGGAAAACAGGGTTCAAAACTAAACTAGGACTCTATGAATGGTTAGTTATGCCTTTTGGTCTTACTAATGCTCCTAGTACTTTTATGAGATTGATGAATGAAGTTTTTAAACCTTTCATTGGAAAGTTTTTGGTTGTCTACTTGGATGATATACTGGTGTATAGTGCAAGTGTCGAAGATCATCTGCAGCATCTAAGAGAAGTGTTCGAAACTTTGAGAAAGCAGAAGATGTATGCTAACCTCGAAAAGTGCTCGTTCATGGTCTCAAGTGTGACGTTCTTAGGTTACTTTGTTTCTAAGGATGGTGTTTCAGTTGATCCTTCGAAAGTAGAAGCTATTAAATCATGGCCAGTTCTGAAATCTGTGACTGAGGTGCGTGCTTTTCATGGTTTAGCTTCTTTCTATAAAAGATTTGTGAAGAATTTCTCCTCTGTAGTAGCACCTATGACCGAGTGTATTAAAAAGAACAAAGAGAAGTTTGAATGGACTAAAGATGCGCAAAGGGCCTTCGAATTGGTGAAGAAATTGCTTTGTCAAGCTCCTATCTTATCTTCGCCAGATTTTTTCGAAACCTTTTGAAGTTGAGACAGATGCTAGTGGCGTGGGGATTGGTGCAGTGTTGGTTCAAGGTAAGCGGCCTATAGCTTATTTCAGTGAGAAAATGAATGGAGCAAGGTTGAATTACTCTACCTATGACAAGGAATTCTATGCTATTGTTCGAGCATTGGATCATTGGAGTCATTTTCTGCGTCCAAGTCACTTTGTATTGCATTCTGATCATGAGGCTCTGAAGCATATCAATGGCCAACATAAACTCAATCCAAGGCATGCTAAGTGGGTTTAATTTTTGCAGTCTTTTCACTTTTCATCATAGTACAAAGAAGGAAAATCTAATGTGTTTGTTGATGCTTTATCAAGGAGGTATGCTTTAATTGGTGTTCTTAATTTCAAATTGCTTGGTTTGGAGTTGATTACACAATATTACGAGCAAGATGGAGATTTTGGTCCTATCTATTCACAAATTACGAAGGGTTCAATGGGATCTTATGTGTTACATGATGGATTCTTATTCAAAGGGAATCTACTTTGCATCCCTAAGCGCAATATTTGTGAATTACTCGTCAGAGAAGCGCATGGGGGTGGAATTGCAAGTCATTTTGGTATCAGAAAACATTGACAATGTTGCAGGAGCATTTCTATTGGCGTAGAATGATTACTGATGTTGAAGTAGTAATATCACAGTGTATTGTTTGTCAAAAAGCCAAGGCATCTTTCCATTAGGGATTCTACACACCATTTCCAGTGCCAGAAGTCCCTTGGGATGATATTTCTATGGATTTTATAGTTGGTTTGCCGAAAACTGCAAGGCAAAAGGATGCTATAATGGTTGTGGTTGACAGGTTTTCGAAGATGGCTCACTTCATACCTTGTCACAGACTGATGATGCTGTCAATGTTGTAGAATTGTATTTTCGAAACATTGTTAGGTTACATGGAGTTCCGAAAACAATTGTAAGTGACAGGGACACGAAATTCATGAGTTATTTCTGGAAATCATTGTGGCGTTTGATAGGCACGAAATTACTCTTCAATACTTCTTATCATCCACAAACAGATGGTCAAACTGAAGTCACAAACAGAACCCTAGGCGTTCTACTTCGTGGTTTGGTAAGTAAGACACAAAAAGATTGGGACTTGAAATTAGCTCATGCAGAGTTTGCTTATAATCGTTCACCTACATATGCAACTAAGCATTCACCTTTTGAAGTTGTTTATGGAGTCAATCCCAGGCTACCTATTGATTTCATGGCTATTCCCAAAGGTGAGCTCGTTCATAAAGATGCTTTAGCTAAAATTGAATATATGTAGAAGTTACATGCACGGGTCAAAGCAAGGATTGAGCATGTGAATGATATCTACAAGACAAGAGCTAAGAAGCATAAAATCAAACGCACATACAAAGAAGGAGATTTGGTATGGTTACCTCTAAGGAAGGAAAGATTTCCTAATCGAAGGAAAAATAAGCTAATGCCTAGGTGTGATGGACCATTCAAAATCGTGAGCAAGATAGGGGACAATGCATATAAACTCGAATTGCCAAGTGAATATGGTGTACATGCTACATTCAACATTGGTGATTTGTCTCCTTATGTTCCTGATGATCAACTTCGAGGTTTGAGGACAAACTCTTTTGAAGAAGAGGAGGATGATACGAAACAAGATGATTACTTCGAAGGTTTGATAACGGCTTCTAAGAATGATGCAAGTATGGGGGAAATAATGGCTTATGGAGATTCAAGGCTTTTGGGATCTTCTAAGACATCATCCTGGGTGTGTATGGTGACACACGAAAATACTTGATCATTAAAGCCAAGGAAAGAATGGTGGAATTAGGGGAATAGATGGTTTTGCCTATGCGTTTTTCCCACTTCACTTGATAGGGTTTTCTCATTTTAGGCATTGAGTCTTTTATTTCTTGAAGTGTCTTAATCATCATTTACACCCTTATACACATGGAAAATGACTTCTTGAAGGTTTCTTGATTAAAAGATTGAATCTTGAAAGGTTTCTTGAAGTTTTGAAGAGAAACCACAAAAACCGCGCAAATTTGGATGAAGCATGAATTGCGTCAATTTTGACAATTTTTGGGTGATTTGGGTAAATCATGTTGTTGTGTAAATCTGGTTGTAATTTGTTGATTATCTTGATTAGCAAGGTAAGAATAAGTTTGTTAGGATAATTTTTGATTAGATAGATTTTGTTAGGATATTTTAGCAAGTTGCATAACATGCAGTGATGATGTGGCATTCTTATCTTGTGAGTCATCAATGAGTCACTAGATTAGGGCGATTTTTCCTAATGTTATGCGTTTATTTTAGCTTAGTTTAGTTAGGATTTTATTGAAGATTATGACTATAAATAATCTCAACATTATCTTGTAAAAATTCAGATTAGTGAATTCAATAAACATTATTGTTTAAGTTTATTTGTTTTCTACAAAATAAAAAGAAAACCGAAGAAATTTTCGAGTGTGAAAATTTCGAACATCTGGAAAGAGTTGGTGCTTAGGCTTTAGACTCTTTTGAGGATAATTTTAAGAATTGAGGGTGCATAGCTTTAATCAATTCATAAAATTATTCGACTTAGATCGATTTTCTTGGTGCTTGGCTTTAGAGAAAACCGAAATAAGACTATATCATTGTGAGTAGCGATTTCTTTGATCAATATTCACATCAATATTGCTATTAATCACCTACATTACTCTAAACAATCAATAATCGAACCAGGGGGGTTGTGATTTGCTTTATGAGTATCGATACTAAAACTAATTGATGTCAACTAAGTTAAAATATAAGGATTAAAATGGGTACGAATGACATCCTCTCTTAATTAGTTTATCGATTGAAATACTAAGAACGTCTCCACCCGAGTATTGATTAAATATTGTCAAGGATCGAATCATTTGTTCTCCTAAACTTGACTAAGTAAAATGATCCACATAATACAAGCTCCTAACTATTAATCAACCTCTACAATCAGCGATAAGGTTAAACTAATAATCGCATTAAGATTTGAGAACCAACAATATTGCCTAAAGCTTAAACAGGCGCTAACTTATGAACAACTTGTCAACTTTACTAAGTTCGAACACTATGAATCCGTAAAGTATAGAACTTATGTGATACAAATGCATAATGAGCATAACAATCAGATTATAGTTCAAAACTTAGCAATAGAACAACAACAAACTTCAACTAGTAGTACTCCTAGCAAACACAAGTCATGTTCATGAAATTCAAGCATAAAGAGATAATAATCAATAACAAGAGTAAATAAGAGTTTGATGTTTTCTTACAATAAACCGCTAAAGCTTCAATCAAACGCTCCCACTATAGTTTAAGGTGCAACTTCCATAAGCATGCTTGATTCCATAACCAAATATCCAAAATACATCAAGAACAATGAAGGAAAGAAAACTACATCAAAAATAAAGCTAAAGTGTTTTTTTTTTATTACAAACTAAAGATGAATACTAGATAATAAGAGAGTATGAATATCTTTTAGGCCAAAGAAAACATCTCTCTATATACTTAAGAAAGGAAAACTAAAAACTAGAATATCTAAAGCATAAGCAAGTTGCAAAATACACTGAACCACCGACGGAAACAAGGGAAGATCGTGAGTCGCAAGCTGCCGTCACGAAGTGCGACCTTCCTTCGCGGGGTACGACCAAAATGCTCGAAGGTACGATGAGTTATTGGATTCCCTTTCCTTAGCTTGAGAATTCTAGGAAAAATTGGTTCGTAACGAGTCGCAACCAGATATCGCACCTCGCGATGCCTGGGTACCACCTCAGAGTAAAGTAGTCATAACTCCTTCATTTCTCATCGGAATCAAGCATGTGACCAGTAATTGGAAAGCTTTGGAACAGAGATATCACCTCTAACTTTAATCATCCCAAGATCATGGATAGATTGAAAGTTATTCCCATTTTAAGTTGTCTTACTGCATTTTCAAAACTGTTTTGACCTTTTCTACAATTCAAGATTCACTATTATGCTCAAAGCAAAGCCCGAATATGTCATGAAAGCTTCCAAAGATAGTATTCATTCTCAATAAACAACTCACACATCCATTAAAGCTCAAAATGAAATAAGAGTAAAATTTTACTGACATTTAAACCTTAAGCCATGAAATGAGTCAAAAGCTTAAGAGCATAATAAACAATTACAAAACAACCTAACTCATCATCAAAATGCTATCAAAACATGACTAAGAACACGAATATAATGAACACATCAAATACCCCCAAACTTGGTCTTTACTCGACCTCGAGTAAATAAAAAATAACTCTGTTGAAAACCGAATAACATCTCACCAAAATACGATCAAATTTCACAAGTTAAAACCTAAGATGTCATCCTACCTACTCCTAAAGACTCAAAATGTAGCATGACATGGCGCACGATAGAATGGGATTAACTCCATGCTTACTTCAATACAATAATTGTCAATTAATAAAGATTAAACTCCCAAATTCCTGAGGAAATCTAACTTTAAATGATAAGCATCAATCTTTAATATTTCAAAAATTAAAGAGATCACATATCTCTACAGATCTTACCCAAATTTTCCAAGAGAGCATGCTTCTTAAGTCGCCAAACTCCACACACTCTCAATTTTTTTCTTCTCTCACTTTGCTTAGGAGCCCTCTCGGGTTTTCATCCTAACTTCACTCTTTCAAAAAGTTTTTTTTTCTATCCAACTCACCCGCTCAAGATAGCCACTTTTTTTTGCATAGGTTCCCCCCCCCCCCTTGCGGGTTTTCAACCTATCAAGGCCCCCAATTTTGTCTGTATTACCCACCCATGCTGAAAAGGACAGTCGTACACCTATAAAAAATAAACCTACTACTCTAAATAATGCAAATAGGGAAGTAGGGATCGAATCCTCAGGGAAGCAATGAATTTCTATTAACTCTAAAAAGCCATTCTGTTATAAAGGGCCTTTGAATCGATTTTAACTAATAAACTAATTACTACTAAAACAGAGAATAAACACGCAAATACTACAATAAATCAAGCCTAGGACATCGGTTCACCATAAATCAATCAATGAAGTAAATAACAATTAATTAATAGATTAATGACTTCCTGAATTAAGGCACACTAATTCTCTCGAATCTAGACTCCATTAAAACTCCTCTAATGGCTCTCGCTCACTTAGACTCGTTTTGCCTATTATCCCTGTGATCTAATTGTGGTAATCTTACCTCTCGGCATCAATTTAGACAATATCAAACTACCAATCAAACCTGGCCAGAATTTAATTGAAAGCAATATAAACTGATAATAGGAATTCAGAAATAACAAAAATCGTATTAATCAATCATCAAACAACGCATTGAAATAAATTCATGGATCCCCTAGCCCTAGAAAAGAAACTACTCACGCATATTAAAAATTATGAAAAACAATTCAATAATAAAAACTAAAAACATAATTAACAACTAACAAACTCATTAATGTAAGCTAAAAAAATTAAGAACATAAATTCTAGGGCATGAAAACTAAATCTAAAACAACTAATTTAAAACTAAAACTAATACTAAAAAATAATAAATGAAAACATAAACATAAACTAATAGCATATATTATGTAACAATAAAAGAAGAGTTGATAGAAAATCAGAATTATATTAATTGAATGATTGAAGGTATTTAACAACTTAAAGAGAGAAACTAAAGTTTAGGACTTAGAAAATATGATTAGCTAGGCGTACAAGTGATTAGGAATAAAAAGATATATATACTAAGGCCCAAGAAAAGAGAAAAATAAGAGAAAAAGCCCTAGGAGCGGCCCACCCGAGTCACCCGAGCGAAACACCCTAAACCCAGGCACACGGCTTCTAACCCGGACGAATAGCTTAAGGCTTCGCTCTTTTCGTTTTCCACTCGTTTTCTTCTTATTCCTTCTTTAACACTTCTTTAATGCTTCATAATCCCTGACAAGGCTCCCCAAATGACTTCAAACTCTCCACCAACTCTCCAAATGCTCCAAATAGCTAGGAATATAACGATAAATCTTCAATTCATGCAAAATATCGTAAAGAACACAAAAGGCACTCAAAATAGAAAAAGTTAGTAGAAACGACTCAAAAGAGCCACATTAGAGCTAGAAATAACTCAGGATCGGGGGTGAACATGCATAGAATATTAACTTATCAAACTACCCCAAGCCAAACCTTAATTTGCTCGTCCTCAAGCAAACAACTAAACAAACAATGACTTCACCCCTTTAACTTTGCAAAACAAAATCCACTCAAGCAATTCCGAGTATGTAAGTTCCTAAACCAATCCATCAAAATTCCTTGACCGCCATCCACTTTAATCAAAACCATAAAGCCAACCATGTAAGAAATATAAGTCGATGACTAGAGTAGCTCACGGGGTGTCATTCCACACATTTTGTTGAGCATAAAAATAATGTAACTCACCCTCACCTCCCAACCAAAATCAATATGTAATGCAAATGCAAAGAATTGTTTGAATGCAATTTTGAGAACCCAATCCCACATCCCACACCTCATGCATGTGTTTAAGGGTACCCACTGAAACTAATGCAATGTCGACTCGAAATGCAACTAATACTCACTAGCTTTGGAAATTGACTCGCTTCACAAGAACTGAAAACATGTACATGTCGATCAAAAAGGAATTTGTAAAGCTTGTAACGTGGCTAGGGTGATGAGTAGGTTAAATGTAATACCCCACATTTTCACGTATTTAAAAAAGTATTTTTGTATTTTATTCGTATAATTTTAATATCTTTATCATGTTCAATAGCAATATTAAATAAAAAAATATAATAATAATAAAAATAAATAATAAATAAGTTTTAATTAAAAATAATTATTTGTTTTCATAAATATTATTATATGTTTATAAAATATTATAAAAAGGCTTCTAAAAATAGAATTTTCAAGAGTTTCCTAATTTATTTTAAGGCAAGGGCCTAAAGGTAATTTCCACTTGTTAGGATAAGTATGGGCTTCTCAAATCCTACTTTGGGGCCTATAAAAACCCTTTAAAACCCAAAATTTCAGATTTTCTTCATCATTAGTTGTCATTAGGATTCCAAAAATTTAGAGAGAAAAAGAGAAAAAAAAAAAAGAAAGGTGTTTTCCGAAAAAAAAAAATTTGAAGTTCGGTTTTTCGGAAAAAATTAAAGAGAAAAAAAAAGAGTGTTTTGTTCTTGGGACCCGTGCCTCGCCGGACCCCAGCAGGAGCCACTGCCGGACTGCCTCGCCACCACCGCCGGCCACCTTGCGCCACTCCTCCCCTTTGGTATATTTTTTGGACTTTTATGAAAAAAAAATTTCTCCTTCTTTCTTTTTGATTCAATCTTACAAATTCATGTTCATATTTATGTTTAATAATGCTTTTATAAGTTTTAATCATGTTTTAATAAGGTTATGATTTGTTTTAAGGCATGAATTAATTTGTTGTTCATGAAATTTTAGATTAGGGTTTATAAACTATAAAAGTTTTGATTTTTATGAGTTTTTATGATTTAAACTTCAATATTATGATCATGAATTATTGTTGTATAAATTGATGATGATTTTATGAAGTTTAGATTGACTTTTAAAGGCTTTGAATATAAAATAAATTGCTGTCCAAATTTTATAATCATGAAATTCAATTGAATAAATATAATTAACATGTTTTGGCTTATGAAAAATTATTCTAAAGCATAGATTGGTTTCATAATTTTGTTAGTTGATTATGGAAGAGTTTTGTCATGAATTTATGAGTTTTTCATGACTTTAAAGTTAATAAATAAATCTGAAATTTTTATAAAAATAAGTTAAGTAAGTTTTAAGTGTTCATATTATGCTAGTATAATCACATATTAACTCTATGATGTTACATGTAATTTTTAGCATGTTTTATGAAGTTTTAAAGTGATTTTAAGCATGTTTAACATGCTGTCCAGATTTTATAAAGTGAGTAATTAGGTTTCTAAAGTATGTAATTAGCATGACTTGATAATATAAATTAAGTAATGCATTGTATGATTGATTTATGTTGTTTCTGAAGTTTTCCAAGAAGTTTTGGTAATTTTAAATTGCTGTCCACTTTTCTAAAGTGGCATAAAATTTATATTAAGGTTTTATAAAGCATAAATAAGTTCCGAAAACCAAGTAATCATACAATAGAAAAGTAAAGTGTAGTATGAAATTAAATAGAGACCATATAAGGAAGGTTATGGACAAGTTTCCAACATAGAAGTTAGTTTATAGTTGTTGTAGAACTTAGTCAACAAGGTTTTAATTTAGTTTCGGTTTTTCTTATGTAGGAGACTTTGATCTAGTCCACTTCTAGAAGTTGTGGCGGAGCACCATTATTTTACTAGGTACGTAAGTACTAAAGACAAACACATGAACTAGAATTCATGCTTGGTTGATCCTTGATTATATGAAATATTGTTATGCTTGTTTGAATCATGACAAGTTTTATTAGAAGCATGATTTTTTTTAAATTATGATTGACATCCCATGTTAAATAGTAACATAAATTTTTATAAGATTGAATTGGAATGTTATGATCAGTTAATTTGGCCAATAGTTTATTAATAAAGGAAGGAAGTTTATTTTAAGTTGGTTAGTTACTTAATCAACAAGAAAGGTAGTTGTAAATTTTTATTTACATGATTAAAAGAAGTTATGAGCAATTAATTTATACAATTTGCCACTCACAGTTTAATGTGCGGTCAAGAAGAATGTAAACAGTTAGCCACTCACAGTTAATATGTGGTAAAGGAGGTTTAGTTTAATTAAAGGACACACATAAGATTAATTCTGAATCACCTTAAATTGAGGATAATTAATATGGCTTGCTTGATTTGATGCATGTCTTTATGTGATGATTGTATGTGAGTCATAACATTGTTAAACCGATTAATCACGTAAAGTGTAAGAGGATTTACACCAAAACTCTTTGAACGTATATACCTTGAGTATGAGCAATGGGAGGGAGTCGTATGGAACAGTGATCAATGACTTTTAATTGGAGTACAAGACGTTGTACTCATTTATATTTTTAAAGTGTTGGAATTCCGTCACTTTATGTGGCATAGTAATACCTTCTTGGAGTTGCTTCCAAGTTGGTGCCCTATAGGGAGATGATTTTTAAGGAGGAAAACCGTTCGATGCAAGACCCATAAGTATAAATATAATAAATAATTTAGTTGAGTCTATGCACAAGTGAAAGGTTGTCAAAGGTAAGATGTGTGTATGTTTTATTCTTATTGTTTTGCTGCATAGTCTTTAGTAGTTATTTACTTAGCTTTGCTGACTGTTTTTTTTTGTGTGCATGGCTTTGTCTTGGACTTGGCCTTAGAATGGCCCACTTGTGGTGAGTAGTTGTCTAGTATAAGAGAAGCTACAGGTACAAGTGCGCATATGTCATTTCATGATGGGCTGGAGTGAGGGCGCTTGCTGTGTTTTGTAGCTTTACTTTACTTTATATTGCTTATGATTGACTAACTATTATTTGGATGTTGTTTTATTTTCTAAAGACTTTGGTTTTGGTTTTAAGGGCCATTAATATGGTTCCGAAGTGTAAAAAAGTTTAAAGTTGACTTTTATCTTGAGATTGTTTTGAAGTTTAGTTTAAATTGGTTTTTGGTTTTAAGACTTCCGCTATAGTACTTTGATAAATGCGTTATCCGTTATCACGGTGGCGGTAATACTTTGGTTTTTCCGTATTTAGAAGTTTTACTATATATAATCCTTGATAATTATAATACGTTTTCCGGAAAAATAAGAAGTAAGAAGTTAGAAATTCCAGGGTGTTACAAAGTGGTTACAAGAGTTTAGATTTTGAAATAAAATAAATTTTATTTTGGGGGTACCCTAAGTTTTATTTTTGAAAAGTGGAATTTCTTATTCTTGAAAGTTTTTGAAAATGGAATTTTTCTAAAAATAGTAATTTCTGAAAATGGAAAGTTTTGAAAAATTAATTATGTGTGCAAGTATGCAAGGAATTCAGGTATATATTATGTGTTATTGCTTTAATACCATGTGGTGAGCTTGAGTAGGAAGTTTGGGCATGTAGGATAGACTTTATATCTGTTCTTTCATGCATTAAAGTTCATGTTTAAGGTGTTGCTTATGTGAATAGTTGGGTGTAAAGGAAATTGTATGTTAGCCACAAGACTCCTTTTGTAGAACTGCTAGTTTGTTTTGTTTTGGGAAGGATGGACCATTAGTCTTAAGTTTTGTGCAGGATGTCTTATAGTATGCCTAGTAAAGATACTTAAATAGGAACTTTGGAGAAGAAAGACTACGAAAGTCCACCCCAATATGTCTGGAAAGTATGGTTCTACTGTTGGTATATGAGTACTATGTTGAAGTTACCACAATGGGATCAGCCCGACCATGTATCAGCCCTGATTGTTAGGTGCTTGCCCAACCGTTCACCCTATTTAGAAATCAAGGCAAAGTTTACTGACTTCCACTTTGCTGGGGGCCTTTCGAACTATTTTAAGTATAAGGATGCAATGGGCCAATGGGGTTGTGATTGGAGATTCTTGGAGAGGTACATTGCTAGGAAAGAGCATGAGTATCAAGAAATAAATGCAAGTGATGAGATTTCGCCCACACCAAGCCCAGAAGATAGCCAAGGAAGTGAAGACTTGATGGTGAAGGAGACTATTACGGGTTCAAAGACTGATGAGTCAAGGAATAGTTCGTGTTATGAAATCGAGAACCCAGACCTAGTAATTCCAGTGTATGTTGATTTGGTAACCGATTTCGAAGAAGATGAAGAAGAATTAGATCCTGAGGAAGAAATGGAAGAACAAGAAGAAATGGAGTAATAAATGGAGGTTGACACTAAGAACGATCCCGAGTTCATACCAAAGAAATATGTGATGTCGAGAGACAAGAAAGATAATGTTAATGTTTAATGACTTTGTTTAGATATGATTTAGCTATTGATGTTTACTATTTCTGATGTTTAGTTGAACAAATTAGATTATTGTTTACATTTGTTCGAATAAGTGGCAGTGAGCCATAAGAAATGATAAGAGAATTTGAGTAATAAATTTCTTTATGAAATAAAGCCTCAAATAGAATAGAACCAAGGGAATTATTTTTATTTCTTATGTGCTTTATTTTTATTTTAATGGTTGTGTAAAACAATCAAAACAAAGTGAATCATTCGCTCTACAAGAATGAAACTTCTTTTATAAGAAGAAATGAAAAAGTGTTTTATGATTTAAGTTATGTTTCCTAACTTACAGTTAGACATAATTATATATGTCTTTTCCTAAACAGGAGAAATAGAATGGCTGAACGTAACAACAATCATCTGAATGAAGTAGTGAGGCAATTAGCTACTGTAGTTGAACAGTTAGTTGCCAGAGGAAATGGAAATGGTAGTGACCCTGTTGGGGAACTTTGTAAGTCACCCACTTACCAAGGAGAGTACAATCCAACTATTCTAGAGGGATGGTTGAGAGAGTTTAATAAGTTGTTTGGGGCAGTAGAGTGTCCAGAGGAGCTTAAATTGAACCATGCTGTTTACTATCTGAGAGGAGAAGTTGATCTATGGGGGTCACAAAATTAGGCTGTAATAAGGGCTTTAACAGGATTTAATTGGGATATGTTTCAGGAGCAAATCCGTAATAAGTTCTATGCTATGTTTCTTCAGAAACATAAAGCTGGGGAGTTTCTAAGCTTAAGATGGGAAGTATGTCTGTTACTGAGTACTACTCTAAGATCATAGAATTGTCTAGGTTTGCTCCTGAGGCTGTAGCAACTGAGAGGTTGAAGGCTAGTCGCTTTGAAAGAGGGTTACCCTTAGACCTACAGTCACAATTAGCTGGACAGATCTTTGAATCCTTGGATGATTTATATGGTAGAGCTGCACACATGTATGCCATAGACCAAAAGAAGAAGGAGGTACAAAAAGAAGGTGAGTCGAGGGAGAAAAGGAAGGATGGTGGAGGAAACTTCAACCAATAAGGAAATCAGGGTGGATATAAAAGACCTCGTTTCAACAACAACTTCCAGGGCAATAGGGGAAACTTTGGGAAGCCTTATTCAGGAAATGGGAATAGAGATCAGGTAGCTAGTCAAAGAGGGCGTGTGTACTTTTGCAGGAAGTGTCCTAATAATCACCAAGGAAAGGATTGTGCAGGGAACCCAATGACTTGTCGGTTGTGTAACAAACTTGGACACCATGAGTATGAGTGCTTCTCTAAGAACAAAAGAAAGGAGGGACAGAATTCCCAAGCTAGGGGGAATTTAGCTGGGGGACAGCAAAAGGGTTTCCAGGGAAATATGGGAGGAAAGGTGACACCTCAAGTCGGGAATAGGAGTGGGAGTGGAAATGGAGTAGGGCAGACTAAGTCCTCAAACATTGGTAAGCTGAATGTGATGGCTCGAAGTGAAGCTGATGCTAATAAGGATGTGATTATTGGTACATTTTCTATTCACTCTCTTCCTGTTAAAGTGTTGTTTGATTATGGTGCAACATACTCTTTTGTTTCCACTAAGCTTCTAGAAAAGTTAAAACATGTGTTGGGAAAAGTAGATGCAATAGATATGTCAATAGTGTTACCTTCAGGACAAGAAGTACAATGTTCAAGGAGATTTCAGGATGTTCCTATCGAAATTGAGGAAGTGGAGTTTAAAAATAACCAAATCAAGTTTGATTTAGGTGACTTAGAAGTGACCCTAGAGATGGATTGGTTGAGTAAGCATAAGGCTGAGATTTTATGTGAAACACAGAAGATCTCGTTGTTGAGTAAGGGTAAGAAGGTGAGCTATTGGAGGGCAGGAAGACCAAAACACAACAAAGTAGTGTTAGTAATGAGGTTTACTAGGTTTGTGAAGAAAGGTGATAATTTTAAATATAGTAATTAATTTAATTGAGTCCATATACATGTAAAAAGGTTGTCAAGGTAAGTTGAGTGCATGTTTTATTTCTTATTGTTGTTGCATAGTCTTTCGTAGTTATGTACTCAGCTTTGCTGACTGTTTGTTTAGTGTGCATGGCTTTGTCTTGGACTTGGCCCTACGATGACCCACTTGTGGTTAGTAGCTGTCTAGTAAAAGAAAAGCTGCATGTACAAGTGGGCATAAGTCATTTCATGATGGGATGGAATAAGAGCGCTTACTGTGTTTTGTAGCTTTGCTTTATTTTAATTGCTTATGAAGACTAACATTTATTTTGGATGTCATTTGATTTTTAAAGACTTTTAATATTAGTTTTGGTTTGTTTTTTAAGGGCCATTAATATGGTTTCGAAGTGTAATAATTTTAAAGTTGACTTTTAATTTAAAGTTGTTTGAAGTTTAGTTTTAAATTGTTTTGGTTTTAAGAGTTCCGCTGTAGTACTTTGATAAATGCCTTAGCCGTTATCACAGTGGCGGTAATACGTTAGTTTTTCCATATTTAGTAGTTTTAATAAATATAATTCTTATTAAATTAAGATATTTTCCGGAATAATGAAAAGTAGGAAGTTAGGAAAATTCAGGGTGTTACTTAGTGGTTACCAGAGCTTAGTTTTTGAAATAATATGAATTTTATTTTGGGGTACCCTAAGTTTTATTTTTGGAAAGAGAAACTTCTTAAATTGGAAACTTTTTGAAAGTGGAATTTTTCTAAAAATAGTAATTTCCGAAAATGGAAAGTTTTGAAAAATAAATTATGTGTGAAGGTATGCAAGGAATTCAGGCATGTATTATGTGTTATTGCTTTAATACCATGTGGTGAGATTGGGTAGGAAGTTTGGGCATGTAGGATAGACTTTGTTTATGTTCTTTCATGCATTAAAGTTTTTGTTTAAGGTGATGCTTATGTGAATAGTTGGGTGTAAAGAAAATTGTATGTTAGCCACAAGACCTCTTTTTGTAGAATTGTTAGTTTTTGTTGTTTTGTTTTGTTTTGGGAAGGATGGACCATTAGCTTTAAGTTTGTGCATGATGACACATAGTATGCCTAGTAAGTATACTCAGATAGGGACATTAGAGAAGAAAGACAATGAAAGTCCACCTCAATACGTTTGGAAGATATGGTTCTACTATTGGTACATGAGTATGGTGTTGAAGTTACCACAATGGGATCATCCAGACCATGTAGCAGCTTTGATTGTTAGGTGTTTACCCGACCGTTCACCCTACTTAGAAATTAAGGCGAAGTTTAGTGATTTTCATTTTCTTGGAGGCCTTCCAAACTATTCTAAGTATAAGGATGCTGTTGGCCAGTAGGGTTGTGATTGGAGGTTCTTGGAGGGGTACATTGCTAGGAAGGAATAGGAGTATCAACAAATGAATGCAAATGAGGACATCCCGCCCGCACCAAACCCAGAGGGTAGCCAAGGGAGTGAAGACCAAATGGTAGAAGAGACTCCTACGGGTTCGAAGACTGGTGAATCCAAGGATAGTTCGTGTTATGAAATTGAGGACCCAGACCTAGTAATCCCGGTATATGTTGACTTGGTAACCGAATCTGAAGAAGAGAAATAAGAATCAGATTCTGAGGAAGACATGGAAGGAGAAGGACAAGAAACAGATGAAGAAATGGGGGATGACACTAAGGATGACCCAGAATTTGTACCAAGGAAATATGTTATGTCAAGAGACAAGAAGGATAATGTTAATACATAGAGACTTTGTTTAGATATAGTTAACTATTGATGTCTAATGTTTTAATGTCTAGTTGAACAGTTTAAGATATTGTTTACCTTAGTTTGAATAAGTGGCAGTGAGCCATAAAAAGTAACGAGAAAAGTTGAGTAATAAATTTATTTTATGAAATTAGAGCCTCAAGTAGAATAGAACCAAGGGAATTGTTTTTATTTCTTATGTGCTTTATTCTTATTTTAATGGTTGTGTAAACAATCAAGACAAAGTGAACCATTCACCCTATAAAAATGAAACTTCTTTTATGAGATGAAATGAGAAAGTGTTTTATGATTTAAATCTATGTTGTCCTAGCTTACAGTTAGACATAATTTAATACAAAGGTCTTTTCCTCTACAGGAAAAATAGATGGCTGAACGTAACAACAATCAGCTAAATGAAGTAGTGAGGCAATTAGCTACTGTAGCTGAACAGTTAGCTGCCAGAGGAAATGGAAATGGTAGTGACCCTGCTGGGGAACTCTTCAAGAAAATTTCTCAAAGCAAGCCACCCACTTACCAAAGAGAGCACAATCCAACTGTTCTAGAGGGATGGTTGAGAGAGTTTAATAAATTGTTTGGGGCAATTAAGTGTCTAGAGGAGCTTAAGGTGAACCATGTTGTGTATTATCTTAGAGGAGAAGCTGATTTATGGTGGTCACAAAATGAGGCTGTAATAAGGGCTTTACCAGGATTTAATTGGGAAATGTTCCAGGAGCAGATTCGTAATAAGTTCTACTCTGTGTTTCTTTAGAAACAGAAGGCTAAGGAGTTTCTAGAAGTTAAGATGGGAAGTATGTCTGTTACTGACTACTACTCTAAGTTTATAGAATTGTCTAGGTTTGCTCCTAAGGCTGTAGCAACTGAGAGGTTGAAAGCTAGTCGTTTTGGGAGAGGGTTACCCTTAGACGTACAATCACAACTAGCTGGGCAGATCTTTGAATCCTTAGGTGATTTATACGGTAGAGCCGCACACTTGTATGCCATAAACCAAAAGAAGGAGGTACAAAAGGAAAGTGAGACGAGGGAGAAAAGGAAGGATGGTGGAGGAAACTTCAACCAACAAGGGAATCATGGTGGATATAAGAGACCTCGTTTCAACAACTTCAAGGGTAATAGGGGAAACTTTGGGAAGCCTAATTATGGAAATGGGAATAAGACTCAGGTGGCTAGTCAAGGAGGGCGAGTGTACTTTTGCAAGAAGTGTCCCAACAACCACCCAGGGAAGGACTATGCAGGGAACCCAGTGACATGTCGGTTGTGTAACAAACTTGGACACCGTGAGTATGAGTGCTTCTCTAAGAACAAAGGAAAGGAGGGACAGAACTCTTAAGCTAGGGGGAATTCAGTTGGGGGACAACAAAAGGGTTTCCAAGGAAATATGGGGGGAAAGGTGACATCTCAAGCCGGAAGTAGGAATGGGAGTGGAAATGGAGTAGGACAAACTATGACCTCAAACACTAAAAGTTGAATATTATGGCTCGGAGTGAAGCGGATGCTAATAAAGATGTGATTACTGGTACTTTTTCTATTCACTCTTTACCTGTTAAAGTTTTGTTTGATTTTGGTGCAACATACTCTTTTGTTTCCACTAAACTCCTACAAAAGTTAAAACCTGTGTTGGGAAAAGTAGATACCGTAGATATGTCAGTAGTGATACCTTCTGGACAAGAAGTGCAATGTTCAAGGAGATATCAAGATGTTCCTATCAAAATTGAGGGAGTGGAGTTTAAGGCTAACCTAATCGAGTTTGATTTAGGTGACTTAGAAGTGGTCCTAGGGATGGATTGGTTGAGGAAACGTAAGGCTGAGATTCTATGCGAACCACAGAAGATCTCGTTGATGAATAAGGGTAAGAAGGTGATCTATTGGAGGGCAGGAAGACCGAAACACAACAAAATAGTGTCAGTAATGAGGTTTGCTAGGTTTGTGAAGATAGGTTTTCCAATTTACCTTTGTAGTGTGAGGGATGTGGATCAAGTTGAGACTGTTAAACCTGAGGATATTGAAGAAGTGAGGGACTTTCTTGATGTGTTTCCGGAGGAGATTCCGGGAATGCCACTTAAGCGGGAAATTGACTTTACTATAGACTTAGTCCCAGGAACAACACCTATTTCCAAAGCACCCTATACGATGTCACCTGTAGAAATGAGTGAATTGAAGGAGCAGTTGCAGGATTTGTTGGAAAAGGGTTACATTCGGCATAGTGCTTCACCTTGGGGAGCACCAGTATTATTTGTAAAAAAGAAAGATGTGAGTTTGAGTTTATGTATTGACTATAGGGAACTGAATATGGTGACGATCAAGAATAAGTATCCATTATCGAGAATTAATGACTTGTTTGATCAATTGAAAGGAGCTACTGTGTTTTTGAAAATTGGCTTGAGGTCATGATACCATCAATTGAGGATTGCTAATGAGGACATACCGAAAACTGCTTTTCACACTAGGTATGGACACTATGAATTTACTGTTATGCCTTTTGGGTTGACCAATGCGCCCGCAATTTTTATGGATTTACTGAATAGAATCTTCCAAATGTTTTTGGATAACTTTGTGGTCGTTTTTATTGATGGCATCTGGTGTATTCTAAGAGTAAGGAAGAACATGTGGAGCATTTGAGGACAATCTTGATGACATTAAGGGAAAATGAGTTATATGCTAAGTTCTCGAAAAGTGAATTCCGGTTGGAGAAAGTAGCATTCTTGGGGTATATTGTGTCTAAAGAGGGAGTTAAAGTAGATCCAGCCAAAATTGAAGCAGTTAAGGAGTGGCCTACGCCTAAGAATGTAACGGATGTACGAAGTTTCTTAGGGTTAGCAGGTTACTATAGGAGGTTCGTGAAAGACTTTTCGAGGATTGCTAAACCCAAGACTTCATTAATGAAGAAAGACTGTAAATTTGAGTGGAGTAATAAGTGTGAAGAAGCATTTCAGACCTTGAAAGAATGTTTGACTACAGCTCCAGTGCTGACCTTGCCAGATGGAAGTGACTCTTATGATGTATATAGTGATGCTTCTAAAAATGGGTTGGGATGTGTGTTAATGCAGAATAGGAAGGTGATAGCTTATGCTTCGAGACAATTGAAAACATATGAGGTTAACTACCCTACTCATGATCTAGAGTTAGTAGCAATAGTGTTTGGCTTGAAAATATGAAGACATTACCTGTATGGAGTGAAATGTAGGATATACACAGACCACAAGAGTTTAAAGTACTTTTTCACTCAAAAGGATTTAAATATGAGACAAAGGAGATGGCTTGAATTGATTAAGGATTATGACCTAGATATCCAATACCATGAAGGGAAAGCCAATGTGGTAGCCGATGCTCTTAGTGGTAAAACAAAACATGGAATGAATACCTTGGTCGTTGCTAATGAGCTATGTAAGGACGTAGAGAGATTGAGTTTGAAAATAGTGAAGGAGGGAGAGTTAGAAGGAATTCTTTGTAATCTTAGTATCCAACCAACAATACTCGAGGAAATTAAGAAGAACCAGGAAGGAGATGTGAAACTGGACAGAATCAGGGAAAAGCTGAAAGGAGGAAAGCCTATGGATTTTAAGATTCATGAGGATGGAAGCTTAAGGTATAAGGGAAGGTGGTGTGTACCACAGAAATGTGAGGATTTGAAGCGAAGAATCATGGAGGAGGGTCATAATACCCCGTATTCAGTACATCCTGGAGGCGATAAACCGTATAAGGATTTAAAGAAGATGTATTGGTGGCCTAGGATGAAGAGAGAAGTAGCTGAATTTGTGAGTAAATTTCTTACTTGTCAAAAGGTTAAATTTAAGCATAAGAGACCTCAAGGAGAAGTCCAACCACTTGAGATACCAGGATGGAGATGGGATTGCATTTCGATGGACTTTGTGACTTGCTTACCGAAGTCGATGAATCAGAATGATACCATATGGGTAGTGATAGATAGACTCACTAAGTCAGCAGTGTTTATACCCATGAAAGAGACTTGGAAGATGGAACAACTTGCAAAGGCTTACATAAAACATGTTGTGAGGCTACATGGAGTTCCAAAGGATATCGTGTCGCATAGGGATTATAGGTTTCTTTCGAAATTCTGGAAAAGTGTTAAGGAGAATTTGGGTACAACATTGAAGATGAGTAAAGCTTTCCATCCAGCAACTGATGGACAAACAGAGAGAACCATACAAACCTTGGAAGACATTCAAAGGGCTTGTGTAATGGACATTCAAGGGAATTGGGAGGATCACTTGGATCTCATTGAGTTTTCACACAACAATAGTTACCATGCAAGTATTGACATGACACCCTTTGAAGCTTTATATGGAAGGAAGTGTAGGAGCCCTTTGTGTTGGAACGACATAAGTAAGACAGTGATTCTAGGACCTCAATTGATAGAGGAGACCACCGAGAAAATTACTGTAATACAAGCAAAGATTCAAGCAGAACAAGATAGACAAAAGTCCTATGCGGATCAAAAACGCCAAGAAGTTGTGTTTGAAGTTGGCGATAAGGTGTTACTTAAGGTATCACCAATGAAAGGAGTGATGAGATTTGGAAAGAAAGGAAAGTTGAGCCAAAGTACATAGGACCCTATGAGATCTTGCAAAGGGTTGGAAAGGTAGCTTATAAGCTTGCACTACCAATGGAGTTGAGCAAAGTTCATAATGTTTTCAATGTGTCTCAATTAAGGAAGTATGTGCCAGACTAGTCACATGTGTTATAACCTTAAGCAATAGAGTTAGACCAAAGTTTGACCTATGAAGAGAGGCCAATTAAAATCCTAGACAGTAAGGTCAGAGATACTCGTAGAAAAAGTGTCAAAATAGTGAAAGTGTTGTGGTCTAACAGAAAAACCGAAGAAGCCACTTGGGAAGCTGAAGATTTGATGAGAGAAAAATACCCAGAGCTTTTTCAGGTTAGTAATAGAGTTACAGGGATGTAACTCGATTCTTAAGGGGGGTAGAAAGCAACCTATTTTTCGCGAGTTTTTTCCCTCACTTTTGCAAGTTTTTACAAGTTTCTATGACTTTTAAGTAAGAAGTTTTATGTTTGTCTAATAAAAGTTGTTAAGTAAGTGTCTAAAGTCTACAACAACATAGTGTTTCAGTAACAAAGTATGAGGTAAAAGTAGTCTCTATTCAACTTCCATACACTAACCTACACAAAGTTTCGGGACAAAACTTCTTTTAAGGGGGGTAGACTGTAATACCCCACATTTTTCACGTATATCAACAAAGTATTTTTGTATTTTATGCGTATAATTTTTGTATTTTGTTGCTATGATTTTAATATTTAATTGAAAATGATGTTCAATAGGAATATTAAATAAAAAGAAATTAATAAAAAATAAAATAAATAGCAAGTTTTGGTTGAAAGTAGTTATTTGTGTTCTTAAATAATATTTTTATGGTTAAAATATTTAAAAAGCTTCTAAAAATAGATTTCAAAGGTTTCCTAATTTACATAAGAGTATGTATGGGTCTCACAAAAATCCTACTTTGGGGCCTATAAATATCCTATAAAACCTAAAATTTCAAATTTTCATGATCATACTAGTCATTAGGATTACAAAAATTTAAAGAGAAGGGAGAAAAAAAAAGGTTTGCTAATTTTCGAAAAAAAAAATCAGTTCGGAAATCCGAGAGAATTTTTTTTGGGCTGCCTCGGGATCCGTGCCCAGCCGGACCCCTTCGCCGCCACCGCCGGCCACACAGCCGGCCACCGCTGCACCTCCTCCCCTCTTTTTAGTATTTTTCGAACTCTTTATAAAAAAATTTTTCTACTTTATTATTTTTGATTCAATCTTGCAAATTCATGTTTATAATTATGTTTAGTTATGTTTTTATAAGTTTAATCATGTTTTGATATAAGTATGAATTGTATAAGGCATGAATCAATTCTGTTGTTTATGAAATTACAGATTAGGGTTTGAAAAATTTATGAAGTTATGATTTTATAAATTTTTATGTTCTAAACCTTGATATTATGATCATGGATTTTTATTGGGTGAATTTATGATGATGTTATTAAGTTTAGATTGATTTTAAGGGTTTGAAACTTATTTTATAAAGCTGTCCAAATTTTATAATCATGAATTTGAGTTGAATAAATATTATGAACATGTTTTGGCAGATGAAAATTTGTTCTAAAGCCTAGATTGATTTGACAAGTATGTTAGTAGATTGTAGAAGTGTTTTGGCATGAAATTATGATGTTTTTATAAGTTTTTAATGACTTTAAAGTTTACAAATAAAACTGAAATTTTAATAAAAACAAGTTAACTTAAGTTTTAAGTGTCCAAATTGTACTAGTATGACCACACTTCAATTCTATATTTAATCT
This sequence comes from Suaeda aralocaspica, assembly GCA_016808085.1. Taxonomy (NCBI): domain Eukaryota; kingdom Viridiplantae; phylum Streptophyta; class Magnoliopsida; order Caryophyllales; family Amaranthaceae; genus Suaeda; species Suaeda aralocaspica. The sequence goes on along the minus strand of PYUH01000410.1, from coordinate 599,307 downwards.
ATATAGATTTTAGTATGTTTTATGAAGTTTAAAAGTGATTTTAAGCATGTTTAACATGCTGTCTAGATTTTATAAATTAGATTTTTTTTGAAAGATTTTATAAATTAATTAATTAGGCTTTTAAAGTATGCAATTAGCACAAATTGATCATATAAGCTAAGTAATACATTGTATGATTGATTTGTGTTGTTTTCGGAAGTTTTCAAGGAGTTTTGATAAATTTAGATTGCTGTCCACTTTTCTAAAGTGGCATAAAATTTTATTAAGGTTTTATAAAGCATAAATAAGTCCCGAAAACTAAGTAGTATTGCAACAGAAGAGAGAAGTGAAGTATGGAATTGAATAGAGACCATATAAGGAAGTTTTGGACAATGTTTCCAAATTTGAAGTTAGTTATAGTTGTTGTAGAATTTAGTCAACAAGGTTTTCACTTGGTTCGGTTTTTCCTTATGTAGGAGACTTTGACCTAGTCCACTTCTAGAAGTTGTGGCGGAGCACAGTTATTATACAAGGTACGTAAGTATTAAAGACAAGCATGAGAGTTAGAATGCATGCTTGAACAATTCTTGATTCCATGAAATCTTGTATGCTTGTTTTGAACCCATAAGTTATGTGCATGGCATGTTTGTTAGTAGCATGTTCTTAGAGTTTGATGACATTCCGTGACAAATAGAAAGTTAAATTATTATAAGTTGGAATTGGAATGTTATGATCAGTTTAATTTGGCCAATAGTTTATTGATCAAGGAAGAAAGTTATTTTTAAGTTGGTTAGTTACTTAATCAACAAAAAAGATAGTTGTGAATTTTATTCACATAATTAAAAGAAGTTATGAGCAATTATTTTTAGACATGTTGCCACTCACAGTTTAATGTGTGGTCAAGAAGAAAGCAAGTTATTAGCCACTCACAGTCAATGTGTGGCACAGGAGGTTCAGTTTATTTAGAGGACACACATAAAGATTAATTTTGAATCACCTTAAATTGAAGATAATTAAATTGGCTTATTTGATTGGATGCATGTTTTTGTGTGATGTTGCATGAGAGTCATAACATTACTAAAATTGATAAATCACGTAAAGTGTAAGAGGACTTGCATCAAAACTCTTGGAGCGTATATACCTTGAGTATGAACAATGGGGGGAGTCGTATGGAATAGTGATCTATGACTTCTAATTGGGGTACAAGACGTTGTACTCTCTTCTTTTTTTTTTTTTAAATGCGCTGGATATCCGTCACTTTACGTGACATAGTAATACCTTCTTGGAGTTGTTCCCAAGTTGGTGCCCAATAGGGCGATGATTTATAAGGAGGAAACCCGTTCGATGCAGGATCCATAATTTTAAATATAGTAATTAATTTAATTGAGTCCATGTATAGGTGATGTGAATTTGAATATCTGTGATGAAACACCAATAGTGGATGAGCCAATTAGCCTAATGATAAATCCCATTGGTTTTATTACAGATAAATCACAGGTTTGGGTGTGATGGTAAATAATATGGTAACCACTGACAACGGTGATGGCTCCCTAGCCAATACATTTGGATGATGATCATTAATATTGTTGTCACTGGGGGAGTGAGCCATTAGTTAAGTTAAGTGATAATAACTATAACTACTGAAATCACAGGATGGAAACACATGGTTGCTACAGGGAACAAGTTGGTTTGGTCCATGAGTTTTTCCCATTTCACTTGATAGGGTTTTCTCATTTTGGACATTATTATTATTAATTCTTATGTAGTCTTGATCATCATAAATATGCTAAAAGACATGAATAATGGCTTCTTGATTAAAAGATTGAGTCTTGAAGCATTTCTTGAAGTTCTTGAAAGTTGCGCCAAAATTGACGAAGCATGGTGGCGGAAATTTTTAACGATTTTAACTATCTTGGGCATCAAGAAATTTTCGTGATTTTTAGGATAATTTCTGATGATTATCTTGTTTATTAAATATCTATTTAGGTTGTTAGGATATTTCTTGATTAGTTAGTTAGTTAGAGTTTGTTAGGAAAGATAAGATCAAAGTGCAAGTTGTATGATGATGTGGCAATCTTATCTTTAGTTTGTTGAGCAAGATTAGGATTTATTTTCCTAGTTTAGGCGTGATTATTTTGTAGATTCTAGTTAGGATTTTGTTGTTGATTATACCTATAAATAATCTCAACAATAGGATGTAATTAATTAAGTTTTTACACATTGAAAATTCAATACATTGAATTCCGAAATTTGCGCAAGTTTGTGAGTAAACTTTGTTCGAATTTTTTTCATAAATTTGTGAGTCAGGAGTGATAAAAAAATTTAGATCCTAATTAATTAATTACAGGAGTGTATTGATTAATTAGTCTTCAATTAAATAATTCAGGAGTGGAGAGTTTAATTGATAAACAACACGTGAATTTTAGGTTGTATTTGCGAGTACCACTTAAAATCCGCATCAATTTGGTATCAGATTTCAAGGTTTTTTTCGATCCAACATGGGAGACTCAATTTTGACACAACTTATGCAAGACATGATAGCAAAACTAGAAGCTATGGACGTGAGACAAAAGCAAGATACTGTTCGAATTGATGTTTTGGTTCAACAATTCCAACGGTTACTTGATCCTCAATCCATACACTATATTCGTGGTGATGATGATGATGAAGCAGATTCACACTCGTCTTCTTCTTCTGACTTCCCTTGAAGACGTTCAAAAGGAAAGCAAAAGTTTGATGATCGTGGCATTAAACTTGATGACTTCACAGGCTAAGATTCTCCAGATGACTATTTTGAATGGGAACGCCAAGTGGAAAGGATTGCTGTATATAAAGGTTTTGATGATAGGAAGACCTTTAAGATTGCATATATCAGATTGACAAAAACTGCTGGATTGTGGTATGAGGGCATCAAGGCTAAAAGAAAACGCCAAAACAAAGCCAAAATAGTTTCCTGGTCTCACCTTAAAAAGAAGTTGTGAGACAAATATGTACCTTTTGATTTTGATCAACAAAATTATGTCAAGTTGACTTCTCTATATCAGGGCACTATGAGTGTGCGTGATTATATTGCAGAGTTTGAAAGGTTATCTTTGCTTTGTGATCTTGAGGAAAGGGAACACATGAAAATGGCGAGATTTTTGAAGGGATTGAACAGAAATATTGATAAGGAACTTGATCTGGCTCAGTATCATACCTTTGATTATCTATGCAAGTTGGCTTTAAAAGTGGAAAAACGTATCAATGGAGACACCACAAGAAATTTCGTGCCTACCACTGGTAAAGCACCCTACACTCCTCAGAATACTAATACCAAAGCAAATCAACCACCGCAAACACCACAAACATCTGCAACACCGAGCTCTTCAGGGGATAAACCCAAAAAGGTGATTTCTAAAGCAGAATATGAAGATGCAGGAGATGTTTTAAATGTCAAGGCTTAGGTCACATTGCTTTTGGTTGTACATCCAAACGCACCTTAACAATGGAACAGGCCAGATTATGGGCCACCGAGGACGAAATTTATCACATTGTGGTCGAAGATGATGAGGACATCATTCAAAACTAGGGTGGGGAGGATTCTGATGATGACATCCTAAAAATTGTGAACCAACCTCCAGTGATTAAAGTTGGAAAAACCTTTATGGTTAGGAGAGCATTGCATACAACTGTGAAACCACATGCAACTCAGAGGGAGAGTCTCTTACATAGTGTCTACAAAATTGGTCCCTACCTTTGCAATTTGATCATTGACAGTGGATCCTGCACCAATGTAGCTTCCAAAGATCTGGTGAAAAGATTAAAATTGACACAGACAGATCATACCAGTCCTTATAAGTTGAATTGGCTTGATGATACTAAAGGAATTGAAGTAAGGAAGCAAGCACTGCTAAATTTTACCATTGGCCTGTACAATGATGAATTGTGGTGTGATGTTGTGCCAATGACTGCGTGCCAATTGCTCCTGGGAAGACCCTGGAAATATGATAGAAAGGTGCAACATAATGGAGAATTGAATATATATACAGTTCTGAAGGATAGGAAATGAATCAATCTCCTACCATTGACTCCATCTGTAGGAAAAGACCAGAAACAAATTAGCTTATTCCTTTCTGCAAAGGAATTTGATGAAGAAGTGGAGCAAGGGAACCCTGCATTTATTCTCTTTGTAAAGGAAGCAACATCAAATAAAGTATCATCTGATTTGCGCCTCACACCTTTACTAGAGGAATTTGCTGATGTATTTCCCGATGAATTGCCTAATGAACTACCCCCAATCAGAGGAATTGAACATGCAATTGACTTCATACCTGGCGCACCAATTCCTAATAAACCTGCATACAGATGTAATCTTGAGGCATCAAAAGAACTACAACGCCAGATTGATGAGTTAATGCGGAAAGGGTTAGTTCCAGAATCAATGAGTCCATGTGCAGTCCCGGCCTTGCTAGTGCCCAAAAAGGATGGCTCTTGGAGGATGTGTATTGACTCTAGGGCAGTGAATAACATAACCATCAAATACAGATTTCCTATGCCTAGACTTGAGGATATGTTACATGAATTGCATGGTGCAAGTGTGTTTTCGAAAATAGATCTAAGAGGCGGCTATCATCAGATGAGAATTCGAGAAGGGGATGAATGGAAGACTGCTTTTAAGACTAAAAAAGGTCTTTATGAGTGGTTGGTAATGCCTTTCGGTCTATGCAATGCACCAAGTTCGTTTATGAGATTGATAAATGAGGTATTAAGACCATTTCTGAACAAATTCATTGTTGTCTATCTAGATGATATTCTTGTTTACAGTAAAGACATTCATGAACATCTAAACCATCTAAGGCAACTATTTGAAAAGTTACGTGAGTAGAAACTTTATGGAAAACTCGAAAAGTGTGACTTCTTGCAGGAAAAGATTGTTTTCCTGGGGTACATTGTAAGTGGCGCAGGTATTATGGTAGATCCATCTAAAGTTGAAGCTGTTAAAACTTGGAAGATACCTACCAATGTTAATGAAGTCAGGAGTTTTTATGGTCTAGCATCATTCTACAGGAGTTTTCAAAATTTCTCTACTATTATGGCTCCAATTACTAAATCGATGAAAAAGGGAGAATTCAATTGGAATCAACGAGCACAGGAAGCGTTCAATGAGGTGAAAGAGAGACTTTGCAAAGCACCAATCCTAGTGTTGCCTGATTTTGATAAACTATTTGAGGTTGAATGTGATGTAAGTGGTGTAGGCATTGGGGCGGTATTAATTCAGGAAAGGAAGCCTGTTTCATACATCAGTGAGAAGCTGAGTGGCGCCAAACTGAACTACTCTAATTATGATCGTGAATTTTATGCCATTGTTCGAGCACTTGATCATTGGTCTCATTATTTGCGCCCAAAACCATTTATTTTGCATTCCGATTATGAAGCTTTGAAGTATATCAATGGGCAACAGAAACTCAACCACAGACATGCCAAGTGGGTGGAATTCCTCCAATCTTTCACTTTTTCATCCAGGTACAAAGAAGGCAAGAATAATGTGGTAGCTGATGCATTGTCAAGGAGAGCATATCTACTTGCTATGGTTGATACTAGAGTCCTGGGATTTGAGCACTTGAAGAAATTATATGTTAGTGATTTGGATTTTGCTGCAGAATATCAACATCCGTCTAGGAACTACACAATCAAGGATGGTTTCTTATTCAGGAACAACAAACTTTGCATCCCTAAGAGTGGAGTTCGCGAATTACTGATTCGGGAAGCTCATAGTGGCGCACTTGCTGGACATTTTGGGATTCACAAGACTTATGATATGGTGAGTGAATATTTTTATTGGCCTAAAATGTTGATTGATATTCAATTAGTGGTTTCCAGGTGTGCTACATGTCAAAAGGCTAAGTCAACTTTTGTCAAAAGGCTCAACACTCCATTACCAGTTCCTGATACACCCTGGGATAGTGTGAGTATGGATTTTATAATTGGTCTACCTAGGACACAGCTAGGACGTGATTCTATAATAGTAGTAGTTGACAGATTCTCAAAGATGGCGCATTTTGTGGCCATGAATAAAACTGATGATGCTGAACATGTTGTTGATCTATACTTTAAGGAGATTGTGAAGCTGCATGGAATTCCCAGAAGTGTTGTGAGTGACAGGGATTCGAAATTTTTGAGTCACTTTTGGAAGTGTTTGTGGAAGGTGGGTACAAAGCTGCTTTTTAGTACTTCTCATCACCCTCAAACAGATGGGCAGACTGAGGTTACAAACAGAACATTGGGCACCTTGTTACGTGGGCTTGTGAGTAAGACACAAAAGGATTGGGATGTGCACCGATGCCATGCTGAATTCCCCATTCGAAATTGTGTATGGGATTAATCCATATATGCCCATTGATCTGATTCCTTTGGCTAGAGATGAGATACATGTAGATGCGCACAAGAGGGTGGAAATCTTCAACAAAACGTGTGAAGCAGTTAAGAAGAAGATTTCTAAGATGAACGAAATCTACAGGAGGCGGTCTAACAAGAAAAGAACTCAGCATGTTTTCAAACCTGGTGATTTGGTATGGATACATCTCAGAAAGGAACGATTTCCTCATAAAAGGAAGAATAAATTGATGCCTAGAGCTGATGGACCTTTTGAGGTGATTGAGGTATATGGAGATAACGCCTACAAAATTAATTTGCCTGATGAGTATGGTAATGTGAGTGCTACATTCAACATTGGGGATCTCTCACCATACTATGATGATGTGAATTTGAGGGCAAATTCTTTTCAACCAGGGGAGAATGATGTGAATTTGAATATCTGTGCTGAAACACCAATAGTGGATGAGCCAATTAGCCTAATGATAAATCCCATTGGTTTTATTACAGATAAATCACAGGTTTGGGTGACGATGGTAAATAATGTGGTAAGCACTAACAACGGTGATGGCTCCCTAGCCAACACATTTGGATGATGATCATTAATATTGTTGTCACTGGTGGAGTGAGCCATTAGTTAATTTAAGTGAAAATAACTATAACTACTGAAATCACAGGATGGAAACACATGGTGGTTACAGGGAACAAGTTGGTTTGGTCCATGAGTTTTTCCCATTTCACTTGATAGGGTTTTCTCATTTTGGACATTATTATTATTAATTCTTGTGGAGTCTTGATCATCATAAATATGCTAAAAGACATGAAGAATGGTTTCTTGATTAAAAGATTGAGTCTTGAAGCATTTCTTGAAGTTTCTTGAAGTTCTTGAAAGTTGCGCCAAAATTGACGAAGCATGGTGGCGAATTTTTTTGACGATTTTAACTATCTTGGGCATCAAGCAATTTTCGTGATTTTTAGGATAATTTCTGATGATTATCTTGTTTATTAAATATCTAGTTAGGTTGTTAGGATATTTCTTGATTAGTTAGTTAGTTAGAGTTTGTTAGGAAAGATAAGATCAAAGTCCAAGTTGTATGATGATGTGGCAATCTTATCTTTAGTTTGTTGAGAAAGATTAGGATTTATTCTCCTAGTTTAGGCGTGATTCTTTTGTAGATTCTAGTTAGGATTTTGTTGTTGATTATACCTATAAATAATCTCAACAATAGGATGTAATTAATTAAGTTTTTACACATTGAAAATTCAATACATTGAATTCCGAAATTTGTGCAAGTTTGTGAGTAAACTTTGTTCGAATTTTTCTTCATAAATTTGTGAGTCAGGAGTGATAAAAAAATTTAGATCCTAGTTAATTAATTATAGGAGTGTATTAATTAATTAGCCTTCAATTAAATAATTCAGGAGTGGAGAGTTTAATTAATAAACAACACGTGAATTTTAGGTTGTATATGCGAGTACCACTTAATATCCACATCAATAGGTAAAAAGGTTGTCAAGGTAAGTTGAGTACATGTTTTATTTCTTATTGTTGTTGCATAGTTTATAGTAGTTATGTACTCAGCTTTGCTGACTGTTTGCTTTGTGTGCATGGCTTTGTCTTGGAATTGGCCCAACGATGACCCACTTGTGGTGAGTAGTTGACTAGTAAAAGAAAACCTGTAGGTACAAGTGGGCATAAGTCATTTCATGACGGGATGGAGTGAGAGCACTTGCTGTGTTTTGTAGCTTTGCTTTATTTTAATTGCTTATGAAGACTAACATTTATTTTGGGTGTCATTTGATTTTTAAAGACTTTTAATATTAGTTTTGGTTTGGTTTTTAAGGGCCATTAATATAGTTCTGAAGAGTAATAAGTTTAATGTTGATTTTTAATTTAAAGTTGTTTGAAGTTTAGTTTTAAATTGTTTTGATTTTAAGACTTCCGCTGTAGTACTTTGATAAATGCCTTAGTCATTATCATGGTGGCGGTAATACTTTGGTTTTTCCATATTTAGCAGTTTTAATAAATATAATTTTTATTAAATTAAGATGTTTTCTGGAAAAATGAAAAGTAGGAAGTTAGGAAAATATAGGGTGTTACAACTTTGACTCCATATCATCCTCTCATCACCAAAATCTTTCATATCTCTTCAAGTTTTGGTCTTCATAAACTTGGCAACTTGTCTACTTCAAGCATTATCATCTTCAACACTTCAAAACTTGAGCAAGCATTTATAATATTGATCTCTTATTTCTCTAAAGAGATTCACATTACTAGTTTCCAATATTTGAATTTGAAACAAACTTCTCAAACAAGACAATCACGAAAGTATAAGATGATGGCTCATAATCTAAAATCAAATGAGCAAGCTAAAATCACTCCCCTTTGAGTCATAAGCGTTGTCAAGCACATTATACAACAACTGTAATCAATTTTGGATCCTTAACTTCTACTATTCTTTCTTCTTCATTCTCCTCGTACAAAAAAATAATCATTTTTTTTTCGAAAAAAAAGTCGATTGAGGGAAAGTTGAGATACCCCCATCCCTTGCTTCCTACTAACTCATGCTATGGTACCTCCGTGCTCATTTGTGCATATTTTTGGTTGTTTCCCTCGTGCTTATTTTTAGCTCATTTGAGCATACTTACATTATAACTAGGTTGTACATACTCTTCTAGCTAGCTTTGAATACATATTTGTGACCTTTCTTGTTGCTACAAGTCTCTATACTTACACCACCTTATACACCCTGGGGGCTACATTGTTTTCAAAATTAGTTATGAAACCACTTGTTTCAAAATCTCATTAAGCTTATGACATTTGCTTGTTGCCCCTTATGAAAAAAAAAAAACATCAAACTTGTCTCACTTGAAACTTCATTTTGGCGATTATTTTTGGGAGTAAGTAAAATAACCTTCCACAAAATATTGCCATTTTCCCCCTACTCGGACACTCGGTCTCAAAATAAAAGGCCAAAGGTCTAATCAATAATACAAGAAAAAATAATGAAGTTAAACTTGAAAAGCTGTTACAAAAAAAAAAAAAAAGAGCCAGAAAATTTAAAAAAATGTAGCATCACAGACTTTGTAGCGCTAAATGAGGAGCGCCACAACATTTTCAGCGCTACTTAACAAGCGCAACATATTATTTAGTGCTCCATAGCGTAGCGCAACAAAGTTTATCACGCTACATTAGCAGCGCTATTAATTTTCTTGCGCTATGTCATTTTTGGTAAAATTAAGAGCATTTTTACTTTTATCATACTAATTAATGGGACAATTGATTTCTTATTCTTGGAGCACGTTGCTTCATAAATATTAAGAGCATTTCCATTTTTTGTTATAAATTAAGATCTCATTACTCTTGTAATTAAAATAAATTAATCAAGAGCATTTTCACTTTTTGATTATTAATTAAGAGCCCATTACTCTTATAATAAACTAATCAAGAGAACTATCACTTTTGATTATTAAATTAGGAACCTACCACTCTTAAAAATGTCAAAATATATTAATCATGGCATTTACAAGCTAACAGTTCATACTAATCAAGAGCTCTTCTCAATAGTTCATGGAGCATTATACTTCATTCTATAACATCATTTAGAGAATCATTTGCCAAAGCACTTTTGTTTAATAAAATAACAGCACAATACTCTTACAATGCTTGGAGCATTCTTCAATAATCATTATAAAACAAATTTATTTCATATGCTTGAACATTTGTTTGACTACATTTGAAGAAGTTATAACAAATAATTCTCTAAATCAACATGTATGCACAAATTCATCTCATATTTCTCAAATTTAACTTAATTAAAGTATGTTTGAGGTAGAAGCACTTACATTACAAAAGAAGAAGCACTTAAAGGAAAGAGTAGAGTAGCGCAAGACAATGTACTACGCTAACACCTCAGCGTCACAAACTTAAACACGTTGCCTCAGTAGCGCGACTAACTCTACCACGCTACAACATGTAGCTCGACTAATTTTGCAGCGCCATCACTCCAGCCCAGCAATGAAACCACGCCAATGTCCCTACACAACACTACCATGTATTATCAATTGAACATCAACTTTTATAATTTGATCAACATTTCAAACACAACAAATGAAGAAACGCTCACTTGGGAGTGTGATAGCAGCAACCGCGCTGAAGGTCTTAGCGCCTTTTCTACTGTCATGCTGACGCATCGGCGTGGTTGGCTTTGTGACGCTACAAGGCTAGTGTTCTTGACTGTGCTTTGCTGTTTTTTCAAGTGCTTTGAGTTTGTTTTTGAAGTTAATCCCTTTTTCTCACTCCTTTATCCATAATACTCAAAAGGAAAAATACATTGAGTTAAGGTTTGTGATTTTATGACAACATCAGTAGCTTTTGTCAACAATTCTAGTAAATAAGCGAATTTACTCAAAATAGTAATAAATGAGCGAATTTATTACATTTTTTCAATAATTTCGGTAAATAAGCAAATTTACTCATAAAAGTAATAAATGAGCGAATTTATTACACTTTTTCAATAATTTCGGTAAATAAGCGAATTTACTCAAAATAGTAATGAATGAGTGAATTCATTACGTTTTTCTTTTCAATAATTGCGGTAGATAAGCGGATTTACTTAAAAAAGTAATAAATGAGCGAATTTATTACACTTTTTCAATAATATCGGTAAATAAGCGAATTTACTCAAAATAGTAATAAATGAGCGAATTTATTATTTTTTTTCAATGGTTTTGGTAAATAAGCGAATTTAATCCAAATAGTGATAGTGAGCGAATTTATTAAATTTTTTTCAACAAATTCAATAATTAAGCGAATTTATTACCTTTCTTCAAATATTCTTTAGTAAATAAATGAATATGCTATAATTGTATAAATAAGCGAATTTATTACCTTTTCTTCAAATATTCTTAGCAAATAAGCGAATTTACTAAAAATAGTAATAAATAAGCGAATTTATTACCTTTTCTTCAAATATTCTTAGTAAAATAAGCGAATTTACTACAGTTTCTTCAAACACTTTTTTAGTAAAAAAACGAATTTATTACCTTTTCTTCAAAAAATTTAGTAAATAAGAGAATTTACTAAAATAGTAAATAAGCGAATTTATTATCTTTTCTTCAAACACTTCTTTTAGTAAATAAGGGAATTTACTAAAATAGTAATAAATAAGCGAATTTATTACCTTTTCTTCAAACACTTCTTTGGTAAATAAGTGAATTTACTAAAATAGTAATAAATAAGCAAATCTATTACCTTTTCTTCAAATGTTCTTAGTAAATAAACGAATTTATTAAAATAGTAATAAATTAGCGAATTGATTACCCTTTTGTGTTCAGATATTTTAGTCAATAAGCGAATTTACTAGATTAGTAATAAATAGACTAATTTATTACTTTTGCTTATAAAGTCGAATTTAAAATGTTTTAGTAAATAAAAGAATTTATTAAAACTTATTCTCTATATGTCGATTTCAATGTAAGAAAGTCGATTAAATAGAAAATAACTATTCCAATTTTCGAAAACCAAAAAGTATTTTTAAGTTCTGGAAGCCATTGCTTTTTAAAATCTTGATACACCCATTGGTTAATAAGGAGCCCTCGTTTCCGAATATGGAAGTCTCGAAAAGCGATTCGAGCATACTTTGATTTTCGTCTTACTCAGACTCAATCAAAGTGGGGGCTAACTGTAGACACCCTCCCCAGTCCCGTGGTAAGACTCCATGATGAACAATAAAACCCACTTCTCTAGATTATTGGACAATTGATGTTATTGGACTTAATTTTACTATTTTTTTTAAATTACAAATTTTTTTTTAAAAAAGTCCATTTATATTATTGGATTTTTATATAAGCCAAATATTTGATTTATTGAAAAAAGAGTTTTAACGTAGCGCGACTCAGCAAGTCGCGTTGACGCAGCAGCGTGACAAGTAAACTAGCGCTAACTGTGTGACAGCTTGTGTCACGGTGGCTGGTCAGCGTTACTAAACTTGTAACGCTACCTGGCCAGCGTGATAAAACCTATCGCGCTACACATTCTTATATATACCCTTTTTTCTCCTCTAAAACGATCCTCTTGACTCTCTTGATTTTTTCTATCTATTCTAACACTTCCAAAACCGACATTCTATCATTCTCCAAAACTTACTTTCTCTCTCTTTTTCTCCTTTTCTCTTTACACTTAAACTTTTCTCCATCAAATTATTTTTTTGTTTTATTTTAATAAAGTGGGTTAATTTCTTATTATTACGAATTAAATCTGAAACTTTGTCCAAATTAATACTCGAAGAAACAATAATCAAGCAAGAAGTGTAAGTTTTCTGAGAGTCTTAAATTAAACTTTATGTATTGATTGTTGTATTTATTTATTTGTATATTTATTTCAATTTTCACAATGTTTTTATTAAAGGAATTAATTTGAATTTTTTTTGGACAAATTGTATCATGCTAGGAACCTTGAATTAATCTTAACAACGATTTGACTAAATTAATTAGTTTTATATGATTTCACCATAATAATAGTAATTTTGTGTTAGGTGTAAATTATTATTTTGTGGTTCTTTATATAACTTGTGTATGATTGAGGGAAAACGAGTAATGGCCTCCTACGGGCTAATATGACGCATTCCGCCATATTAGTACCTTCACCCCGAATCTAAACTTTGGTTCGTAAGATCATAACTTGGAGTCATCCCCATGGGATCAAAAGCTTTATTCGTGCAATTTAGATTATTGTCCCGTATTCGTGTCTCATTCGTAAACAATCTAAATACACGGTTTATGAGTTTGATTCCTAAAACTCATTGGCGACTCCTTACTAGCATTGTTCGTATTCGTTGATATTATCTCACTCGAAAAAAGATAATTAAAAAAATTAAAAAAACACTAAAATAGCGTAGCGCGACAGGCTTTGTTACGCCAACGTCGCAGCGTCACAAAGTTTGCTGCGCTACACCTGCAGCGTGACAAACTTTGTCACGCTACGGTGCCAGCACGATTGAAATTCCTGCGCTCATGTTTTGTTGCAAAATACTTCTAAAAATGTCCATTTCACCTTTCCTTATGCCAATTTTTTAGGTCTAACTCGACCTATGGACGGTTTGGGGAAGGTGACCAAAAAATTTTGGGACCCTGAAATCCGGGGCCCCTACACACACATAACCATGGTTAGAGCAAAGCAAAATATATTCATCTACCTATCTCACGCTATACAGCAGTATAACATGTCAGCATGCTCAACAGAAGACCTTAAAATAAAGAACCACCACAAAATTGTCCATAAAATGAGAGCGTGATAATTAGCTCTGATCCGTAAAGTTACAAACACAAGTAACAAAGAAAATAAAAAGTAAATGTGAGTCAAATATAGTTTACTCAGTGTGTTCAGACATCATCGACTCAATAAAAGGCATTAGAACCGTGTCACTAAAGCAAGGTTTTGTGTAACAAGTAAAGTCTCGACAACTGTAAGTAAGTGACAACGCTAAGTAAGTAGAGGGAAATAAAAGCTTCTAAGCTCCTTGTTTTTGCAACAACCTAACAATATGTCACACTTCAATTTTAGATAATACAAATATATGGGTGCTTCGATAAACTGTTTTAAATCTACCTCAAAAATCCTTCTCAAGAGAAATTACCCTCCTAGAGAGAGCAATCCAAGCCCACCTAATTAATGCTTTCAGACTTTCCTTGACAAGCATCGGCCAAATGCTTTGCTCTCCTATATTCTTCAAAGAACACCGAAAAATGTGTCACTAACAGATGAACTTATTTCTTGTTTTTTCAACCATAAAATTAAAGAGAAGATAATATAGATATAAAGCTGGATCTTATCAAAATCTTGAGGAAAGCAGACCAAGGAATACAAAGAAGCAAAGCAAATGGAACAAGTGGAAATCACAGCATGAAAAATTCCATCCTTCTAATTATTTATCAATAAGAAGACTATACAATTACATATTAGAATAACCAGTAGCTTTACAGATATAAGATACAGTACCAAAGCCGTTATCCCATGATCTCATTCCCTCCACCCAATGAAAAGTTACTAGTTCATCTTGTTTTGCTAATTTCCCTAAAACTTATAATAACTGGTAAGCTACTGAAGAGCATCACTTACCTGACTCTCTAGCACTGGAAGAACCACCAAGAGAGGATCAACTGCTATATCTTGCATAAGGTCACAATGTAATAAGGATTACTAATCTGGCAGCAGGCTCAACTGATCAAGTACTACTTTCAAAGAAAATCACATTCTTATTTACAAGAAATGGGAAAGAATCTAAACAATTGCTACTTGCTAGAAAGTTATCTCATAAGAAGCAGTCCAATTATCGCATTCTTATCTAATCCAATTGTGATGTGTCTTTCTTTCTTCTGAGTTGCATGTCATTTTTGAAACCATGAAACCTTATTGAGGTGATAACATTTCGCTATATAAACTTTTGATTAAAAAGATAGCATGCACTAGAATACCAATTAGTAAAACACAGTTCAAACACCCAAAATCGAACTCAACAAACACAAAATCAAAAATCAACAACAAAAACCGAAAATGAATTACCTATGCACTATAATCTACTACCATCGTCTCTTTAATTATACTGCTTAATCAAATTCTATAATCGAAAACGAACAATAAAACTTAAACAGTTCTACTGCTTCACTACTCCATAACCTAATCAACAACATTTTTCCAAAAATAAAATAATTGGAAAAAAAATCCAAAAAACTAGAAATTCACTGATTAAATCAATGATCAACGAATCATCACCAAATATTAAGAAAACAAAACACTGATAAATTCAATATCAAAAAATTCAAACACAATAGCATAAAATAAAATTAAAAACACAAAATTCAAATAATTCAAAGGAGGAGAGAGAAAACAGACCCAGATCGCCGCCATGCTTAGTAGAGCTACAATCAGAAACCAGGTCTAGGACCCTTAGGCTGCCTCTTAGTGCTGATGACTTCACCTCTGGCCTTCGCAGCTGCCTTAAGGTCATCTTTCTTCTTTATACCGTTCTTCAAATCCTCCTGGCACCTTGAAGCCTGAGCATGCTCGATACAAACATGAAGCCTCTTGGGGATGATTTTGTTACCAACCTAAAAGATGAACAATCACAAAACAGTAAGTAAGAGCACACAGAGAAAAATGTAACAATCACTTGTATCAACATATGACATTCAATCAAAAATTACAACTTTACATGACATTAAAATGGATAATTAAGCTATACCAATACATCAATATGAGGATGAAACATCTACGAGTTATCATTACATCAACCAATCCAAAACTTCATATATGTTTTCTTCCATCATTTAATAAGTAATTAACTCAATTACACAACACAAACACAACTAAATACAATCACATGATAGCAAATTAAGGTAAAACCCCAGAGTAGAGAAGTTGACAACTACATAAAACTCCAATCATTCCATCAAACTTTCATAATTGAAAATTCAAAACAAACTACAATAACAATGTCAATTATACATAAACAACTCAGGTAACTCTTCTTTCAATTCACCATTAAAATGTCATCAAAACTTAGCAACTCACTATTTAGTAAACAAAATAACCCAAATTTAATCACCAAAATTCATAAATCAAACATAAATAACCTTAACAAAACTCTAATCATTAAACCCAAAATCACAACATAAATGGAATCATTAAACCTTAAATCATCACATCAAAACCCAAATCATTAAACCCTAGAGCGCATCAACAAAACCCAACTCATTTAACCCTAAATCGAAGCAATAGAAGCCAAATCCTTAAACCCTAAATCATCGCAACAAAAAACCGAAATCCTCAAACCCTAAATCTTCGCAACAACAAACCCAAATCATCAACTCCTAATTCATCCAACATAAACTTAAATTAAAATATAATAACCCCCCGTGTAGACACCTAATTTAGTCCCCTGTCCCGCGGCAGGACTCTATGATGATTAAAAAACTCATTTCTCTAGAAGATTGGATAATCGAGTATACTTGGGCTTAAAAATAAATCTCATTCTTATTTCACGGACCTTTTTTTATCCAAATGCCTCTTTTACTATTTTAAATAAAAAAATAAAATAAAATAATAATAAATAAAATAAAAAAAAAATGTTTCAAAAACGTAGCGCGGTTAATTTAGTCACACTGACAGCTCAGCGTGACTAAGCTAACAACGCTACACTAGCAGCGTTTTAGGGTTCCCTGCGCTACTGGGCCAGCGTGATACGGCGTACCACGCTAGCAGCCCAGCGCGATTAGGGTTCCCACGCTGTTATAAAAACCCTCATTTCCTTCGTTTCTCAACACATCTTTTAACTCACTTTCTTCCTCATACCTAAATAATCCGAGTATTGCTTTTAACAACCCTTTTTTTTATTTATTATTTTATTTGCTATTTATTTTACTAAAAAGTGGCTACAAATTTTGATAATATCGAAACAATAATTCGAAACTCCGCCCAAATTAATACTCGACGAAGACAATCTTCAAAGGAGAAGTGGTACGTTTCCTGAGAGCCCTAAAAATCATGTTTATGGACTTTTAAGTTGTTGTTTCGCTATTTTTTACTGCTTTATCACGTTATTATTGTTAAAGGACTTAAAATTGATTGTTTGCAACGCTTAATCAAGATAACTCTTTCGGACAAATCTAATTATGTTAGGCTCCCTAAATTGATTTTAATAACGGTTTGAGTTAAATTAATTAGTTTTTTTTATTCACTAACAATTTAATGCTTTTTTGTGAATTTTGTAATTGATATTTTTGTGTGATTCTAAAGGTAATTTCTGTATGGTTAAAAGGAAACTAGTAATGGCCGCCTATGGGCTAACCCGACGCACTCCGTCATGTTAGTACCTTCGCCCCCGAATCCAATCTTTGGTTCGCTCGACCACAACTTGGAGTCATCCCCATGTGATCGGAGAGGATTTCCGTGCAATTTAGGTAAACGTCCCTTATTCGAGTCCCATTCGTATCGAATCTAAATACATGGTTTATGAGTTTAGTTCCTAAAACTCATTGGCGACTTCTTACTAGCATCGTCCGTATTCATATATTTTTAACTCGCTCGAAAAAAAAAAAGCAAAAAAAAACAAAAATAGCGTAGCGCGATAAACTTTGTCTCGCTAACGTCGCAGCGTCACAAAGTCTGCCGCACTGCTCCTGCAGCGTGACAAGCTTTGTAGCGCTGCACAGTCAGCGTTACAAACTTTGTCACGCTACCACGCTAGCGCGACTGAAATTCCTGCGCTCCTGTTTTTTTGCAAAATACTTCTAAAAAAGTCCATTTCACCTTTCCTTAAGCCAATTTTTTAGGTCTAATTTGACCTATGGACGGTTTGGGAAAGGTGAACAAAATTTTTGGACCCTAAAATCCGGGGCCCCTACAGTGGCGACTTCACTGGGGACCAAAAGAGGGTGAGACTTGAAAATTTTCTCTTAATCATACACTTATTATATTTAGAGCAAATTGCATTTTTTTAGACATATTGCATACATGTGACAAACACTTGGCTTCCATGTGTTTGAAACATGCCTTAGGATCACCATAATGACATTACATTTCGGGAAGGAACCGTTGACTTGGTGGGGCCCATGGTCTCTAAGCAACCGAGCAAAACGCAACCTTATCCCAACTACATCGATTCCAAGTTGCCCATGGTACTTGGAGAGGAGACACTCCATATCTAACGGTTATCACACCGCAAAGTGTTGGAGCACACTCCTTAGATGTAGGACCCTTTTGACTGACCGTAGTTTGACTGCATTATTTAGTATTTATTTGCTTTCTTTTTGTTTTATAAAGTTGCTTGTTTTGCTTTTTATATTTTGTGCATATGTAGATTTTCTGAGATTTTCAAATCAATTTTAATCACAATATATTATTAGCTACCTAAATTAATTGATTACGTAAAATATTTTCCATAATTTTAAATTATATTCTTTGATATCATTTGATTGCTTGGAAGATTTTTATGCACCAATATATTTGATTTAGTTAATAAAATATTGCAAAAGATATTATTAAATCAATCCTTGATCTCTTTAGGGATCTGATTAATAGAATCTTTGATTAAATAGAACAACTATAGATTTACATTATTAGAAAATTCATAAATAACGATTTTCAAAAATACTTTAACCTTTTGAGATTTTTAATATAATTCGAATCTTTTGGAATACTAAGACTAACATGAACTTCCCTTATTCACCAAGAAATAAATTGGATCAACATTTTAAACATTTATTGTAAGATTATGACCTAATTTGAAATATTCGGGATTTACTAATTCAATTCTTTTTTGTAGAATTTAATTAGTTTACTTTCGAATTCTAGGTGGAGCTAACAATCTCATTTTCCTTAATGAATGAATCTTTCAAAAAAAAGGGACGAAAAAAATTGCCTATGATTTTAATCCTCATGAGCATTAACAATAATTAACTTAATACGGTTTGTTTGAGTTAAACTAAAAAAGGCCAAAAACCTTATTAATATAATTCTCTAAATTAGAATGTCTTAATTAGGGTTTATTTAGTGTCTATTTAGATTCAGCTACAACCGTCTCGTATTAAATTAATCATTGTTAACACTACTTAATTATTTCTTTGTTTTTTTTTTTTCGAAAAATGGAAATAAATACTTTTCTGAATGGCTTGAAATTTTTTCGTAAAGGGATGGTTCAACTGCTTGGTGTCGCGATCCAGATCAACGTTTGCAAAGGTTAGGTAGTGACGAACAATCATCATTCATCTAAAATTCCTTAGAGGATATTTGTGAAGATTTT
>PYUH01000410.1:538638-565405 GCA_016808085.1 Suaeda aralocaspica | reverse complement strand
TTTATACATTTTTTCATATTCAGTAAATAGCGAATTTACTCAAATAGTAATAATAAGACGAATTTATTACATATTTATTATATCGGTAAATAAGCGAATTTACTCAAAATAGTAATAATAAGCGAATTTATTACATAGTCCGGTAAATAAGCAAGTTTACTCAAAATAGTAATAAATAGCGAATTTATTACATTTCTTCATAGTATCAGTAAATAAGCGAATTTACTCCAATAGTAATAAATAAACAAATTTATTACATTTTTTCAATATTTTCGGTAAATAACGAATTTACTCAAGATGGTAATAATAAACGAATTTATTACATTTTTCTCAAAATATTAATAAATAAGCGAATTTTTATATTTTTCAATAATTTCAGTAAATAGCGAATTTACTCAAAATATTAATAAATAAGCGATTTATTACATTTTTTCATAATTTTAGTAATAAGCGAATTAGTCAAAATGTATAATAAGCGAATTTTACCTTATTTCCAGTCATAAAAAACCTATCCAAAATACTAATACTAATTTATTTGCTAAGTGTTTTGATAAATACGGAATTTATTTTCGATTTCTTTTTGAGAGCCTTTTAATGAGGAGCTCATGGCTCTGGATATGAAAGCCTCGGAAAATGATTCAGCATACTTGATTGTCGTCTTACTCAGACTCAATCAAAGTGGGGGCTAACTGGAGACACCTAATTAGTCCCTGTCCGCGGCAGGACTCTATGATGATTAAAAAACTCATTTCTTCTAGAAGATTAGATATCGAGTATAATTGGGCTAAAAATAAATCTCATTCTTATTCACGGACCTTTTTTATCCAAATGCCTCTTTTACTATTTTAAGTGTAAAATAAATAAAATAATAAAATATAAAAAAAATGTTCAAAAAGGTCGCTTATTTAGTCACGCTGATAGCTCAGCGTGACTAAGCTACAACCGCTACACTAGTAGCGTTTGGGTTCCTGCGCTACTGGGCCAGCGTGATACGGCGTACCACGCTAGCAGCCCTGCGCGATTAGGGTTCCCACACTGTTATAAAAACCCTCATTTCCTTCGTTTCTCAACACATCTTTTAACTCACTTTCTTCCTCATACCTAAATCCAGTATTGCTTTAACAACCCTTTTTTTTATTATTTTATTTGCTATTTATTTTACTATAAGTGGCTACAAATTTTAATAATATCGAAACTAATTCGAATACTCCGCCCAAATAATCCTCGACGAAGACAATCTTCAAGGAAAGTGGTACGTTCCTGAGAGCCCTAAAAATCATTTTTAGGACTTTTAATTTTTTGTTTCGCTATTTTTTTACTGCTTTATCACGTTATTATTGTGTAGGACTTAAATTGATTGTTTGCAACACTTATCAAGATAACTATTTCGGACAAATCTAATTATGTTAGGCTCCCTAAATGATTTTAATAACGGTTTTGAGTTAAATTATTAGTTTTATTTTATTCACTAACAATTTAATGCTTTTTTGTCATTTTGCAATTGATTTTTTGTGTGATTTTAAGGTAATTTCTGTATGGTTAAGAAGAAACTAGTAATGGCCGCCATGGCTACCCACGCACTCCGTCATGTTAGTACCTTCACCCCCGAATCCAATCTTGGTTCGCTCGACCAACTTGGAGTCATCCCCATGGATCGGAGAGGATTCCGTGCAATTTAGGCAAACCCCCTTATTCGAGTCCCATCGTATCGAATCTAAATAACGGTTTATGATTTAGTTCCTATAACTCATTGGCGACTTCTTACTAGCATCGTCCGTATTCATATATTTTATCTCGCTCGAAAAAAAAACAAAAAAAAAAACAAAAATAGCGTAGTGGACAGACTTTGTCCACGCTAACGTCGCAGCGTCACAATCGTGCTGCAATGCAGCGTGCAAGCTTTGTAGCGCTGCACAGTCAGCGTGACAAACTCTGTCACGCTGCCACGGTAGCGCGACTGAAATTCCTGCGCTCCTGCTTTTTTGCAAAATACTTCTAAAAAAGTCCATTTCACCTTTTCTTAAGCCAATTTTTAGGTCTAATTTGACCTATGGACGGTTTGGGAAAGGTGAACAAAAAAATTGGACCCTAAAATCGGGGGCCTACACCCCCAACAAATTTCATAATAACAATTACTCCAAAACCCAGATAAATTCCAATTCACAAGCAAACAATCAAAAAACAAAAAACAACTTGGAATTACCAAGAGATTATATCATCACGAATAATTACCCCCAAATTGAGGATTTTGCTGAGAGAGAGTGAGAGGTTCAGAGTTGAGATAAAGAGATAAGATAAAAAGATAGAAACAGAGGGATATCAGATATAATATAACAGGTATGCAGATTTTTAATTAATGAAACAGTACGCATTAGTCTCGTTTTATAAATAAATGATACTAATATGTTTCTATTAGATCGTTTTTGTTACAAAAACGATACTAATGGAAACCTATTTGTATCGTTCTTTGAAGAAATGACACTAATAGAACCTATAGTATCTTTTTTGCAATCAAAAAACTAATAGTACTTATTATATCGTTTTTTGCAAAACGATACCAAAGGGGCGTTGCTAATGGTCATTTTCCACTAGTGATGATTTCCATATGTTTTGACATTCCACTTATAGAATTTTAATTTTTTCTTGATTAATTGGAAAGTTAAATTTATTTCTAATGTGGCCAATAGTTATAAAGAGAAAAAAGTTAGTTGAGTTGATTAATAATTTAATCAACAAGAAAGGTAGTTTGTGAATTTTATTCACATTTTAATAAACTTAATGAGAAATATTATATAGCCACTCACATTTAATGTGTGGTCAAGAAAAATAATAGTTAGCCACTCACGGTTAATGTGTGGTAAAAGAAGTTTTAGTTCAATAAGGACACACACAATTATTATGAGAATCACCTTAAATTCAAGATAATAATATGCTTTTGTTTGATGTCATGCATGCTTTTTTGTTGTTGTTATGTGTGAGTCATAATTTGTTATTATTACCACATAAGTGAAAGAGATTCGCTCCAAAACTCTTGGAACGTATATACCTTGAGTATGAACAATGGGGGGATTCGTATGGAACAGTGATCAATTAATCTATATGGGGTACAACCAACGTTGTACTCTTTATGTTTTTAATGCGGTGGAATTCCGTCACTATATGTGACATAGGTAATACCTTCTGGAGTTGCTCCTAAGTCCGGGTTGGAGTGTAAGCGCTTACATTATAGCTTTCTTAGTTTAGTTGCTCAGACTTGTAGTTATCTATTATTTATATTGACTTTTTTTTTTAAGTCTAAATTTGGTTGGTTTTGAAGAGCCGTTAAATTCGAAGTGTACTAAAGATTTATTTTTTTTTTTTGGTTTGACTTTGGTTTGTTTGAGAATTATCTCAAGTTTTATTTGAGTTTTAATTAAGTTTTCGTTTTGAAGACTTCAACTGTAGTACTTTGAAAAAAATCTTAGTCGTTATCATAGTGGCGGTAATACTTTGGTTTTTCCTAGTTAAGTAGGGACTATATTTATGATTATTATTATTGTTTTCTATATATTTACATTATATTTCCGGAAATATGAAGGAGGAAAGTTAGGAAATTCCAAGGTGTTACACAACACTTGTTAGAGAATACCACCAACAACATCATCAGATTTATGGGTTTAGCCGCCCATACAGTCCAAGTTAAAAATAGCACTGAAATCTTCGATCATTTCACACCGATCGACACTGAACAAATGAAAAATGACACCTGTAATCGGTGCCTTAGGATTAGGACGATCAATCTCAAAAGTAGACATGAATTCGTAAGTAATTAATATCAAGATAAGTGGGAGCATCCATAGTAAAGACCTATGCATACCATATTTAAAACATTCTCCCGTTTCATCATTATAAACACCAAGAGCATGTATAATCTACGATCTAAAATCTTGTAGGAGCAACTTGCTGTAATTTAAGCTTTTCAAAACTTACCTTTTGTTCTTGCAAACCGAGAGTGACTAACCCGTAAGTTAGATCCCTTCAGAAGGTTTGAGGCTCAGCAGGTTCCTTCCACTTGGTCCTGCACGTTGTCTCTTGGGTGCCATTTTGAAGGTTGTTTTAATGGAAGTTAGGTTTGTGGGTTGAGTGTTTTAAGATTTTAGAGAATATTTGTGTGTGAAGTTGTGAGGAGAAAAATATGAAGTTTGGTGAAAACTTGAGTTGAATTTGAGTGAGTATTAGAGGTTTTCTAGGACAAGATACGAGTAGGATAGTAGAAGTGGATTTGGGTTTGTGTGAGAAGACGAGATAAGACATGCGTGATAGAAAGACAAGATACGGAGAAAATAAGGGGGGAAGAGAAGAGGGCCGTGGGAGAGATCAGGGCATCCGTGGGGGGTTACTCGCTCGGGTGGCGACCCTTTCGCCCGAGTCACCTGACTGGGTAGCCTAGGAAGATTTGTTTTAGTTTGCTAATAAAAAAATTTAAGTGTTAAAAAACAAGTTGTGCACACGGTCGAGAGCTGCTTGCCCGGTACCCTCTTTTCTCCCAGGTCCACCGGGTGAGTGGCTTACCTGGTGATTTTCGACCTTTTTTTTTTTCCTTTTTCTTGTCGCTTCTGCCAGAACGATCTCCACCTACCCGGGTCCTGGATTTCGCCCGGGTCACCCAGGCGAGTTGACACTTCCAAGATTTAAAAAAACTCTGAGTGTTGCAAAAACAGGTTACGGCGTTTCGGGTGCTCTCCTTCCTCTTGGGTGAGAGGCGTTTTGCTCGGTCACCCGAGCACACCGCCTTCCTTCGTTCTCTTTGAACTCACTCGATTAGCTTTAGGGGCCTATAAATCACCAAAAACACTTTATGCACATGTTAGTTTCTCACTCTCCCTTACCAAGCTAAACAAAGCTAAAAATCCCTATGAAACTATGAAAATAATGAATAAAACTACTAAAACAACTAGGCTACCTAAGGGTTGTCTCCCGTAAAGCGCTTCTGTAAGGTCATTAGCTTGCCATGTTACCTCATAGCTCAAACGGGTGGGGGTTGTGGAAGCTGACTTCCTCACTAATCCAAGCTTTCATAGTAATGCTTGAGGCGATGACCATTTACCTGATTCTTTCTCCCTTGTCATTTTGAACATCAATGATCTATACCTGCTTACCAAGTGACAATGAAGGGTCTGCTCCATCTAGACCTTAGCTTCCCGGAAAAGATTTAATCTGGAGTTAATAAGAGTACTTTACATAACTTGGAAGTCCTCCTCGTGATTCGTTGTTCTACCATTTCTTATTGTCTTCTCCTTGATATCTAGGGACTATCATAGCTCCTAATCAAAACTCGTCCAACTCGTTCAGCTGAAGTAGCCTCTTTTCACCTGCAGCTTGCATCCATGTTAAGCTTTTTACCGCTTAGTAGGCCTTGTATTCCAACTCAACTGGTAGATGGCACGCCTTCCGTACACTAACCGTTAAGGAGATGTACTGCTAGGTGTCTTTAAATTGTCATTCTATATGCCATAATGCATCGTGAAGCTTGCTACTCCAGTTTTTCTCGATTTTGAACCCCTTCTCTAAAGGATTTGATATATCAATTAGAAACTTCAACTAGCCGCTAGTCTGTGGATGATAAGCTAACCCGGTACGATGACTCCATACTTCCGCAAGCAATTTAGTCAGCCGCTTCTCGTGAAAGTGAGAGCCCCCAACACTAATAAACACACTAAAAATAACCTTAGCAAGTATTAGAGTCTGCATTGTGTGTTGCAAGGTGCTTCTACCTGCTTTGAAACATAGTCTAACGCCACCAATATGAGCTATTCCATTGGAAGAAGGGAATGGTCCCATGTAGTCATACCCATACATCAAAAATCTCAACTTCAAGTATACATTTTGAGGCATGCTCATGGCGTTTTGAAATATTTCGCGGTCCCTTCGGCACACACTCACAAGACAACACAAAATGTGAATATCCTTAAGAGAGTAGGCTAATACAATCCTGATTGCAGTACCTTGACATGGTGTTTTGATGGCCCAGCTGACCTCCATAAGTGATGAGTGGCGATGCCTCAGAATTCTGTAAAACTCCCAATCAGGACACACCTCCTTCTGTATATCCATTAGCACATTTTCGAATTAAATTCAGGTCATTTTTGGAAATATCGTCGAACACCATGTAAAACTGCTCTTTCTGCGTGACGAAAGGTTAGGAGGCAAGACACCTCCTACAATGTAATTGGCAATATCGGCAACCATGTCGATTTAACTGCACAGAAGTAAGTGATCCTTTGGGGGAGTTATCTATAGTGCAAAGCTCTACATCTTCAAAAGAATTATAAGAGATGGTCAGCTACTACATTCTTTGCTCCCTTCTGGTCACAAATTCGAGGTCAAATTCTTGCAGTATGAGAATCCATCTGATCACCTGTGGTTTTTCTTCCTTCTTAGCTAGGAGGTACTTCAGAACATCATGGTTAGTGTGAACAATTACTTTTAGCCCAAAATATATCGGAACATGTCAAGTGCATACACAAATGCTAGTAGCTCCTTTTAAGTGGTGGCATATTGACTTGAGATGGATCGACTGTCTGCTGGCGTAGTAAATTGCATGGAGGACTTTCTCCTTCCTTTAACCTGGAATCGCTCCAACTTCTAGTCACTAGCTCATACATTTCTCGAATGGGAGGTCCCAGTCAGGAGACTGATGATAGGTTAAGAAACAGTGCCTGTTTAATCTTGTTAAAAGACTCTAGACATTCTTAGTAAAATAAATCTGCATCCTTCAAAAGTAATTGGGTTAGTGTTGGCAATCTTAGAAAAATCCATATAAACCTGCGATAGAAACCTACGTAACCCAAACACTTCTTACCCTCTTGATATGCACAGGAGGGGGAAGTTGCTCGCTTATCTGTATCTTTGCTTTATCTACCCTCAATACCATGTCGGGGATTAATGTCCAAGCACAAACACCTTCGTGACCATGAGTGACATTTGTCCCATTCAGCACAAGGTTCACCTCTTCACAATCTCATAAGCACTTTTGTTAGATTTTCTAAGCATGCATCAAATTTTTTTCAATATTTTCGGTAAATAAGCGAATTTACTCAAGATGGTAATAAATAAACGAATTTATTACATTTTTCTCAAAATATTAATAAATAAGCGAATTTAATATATTTTCAATAATTTCAGTAAATAAGCGAATTTACTCAAAATAGTAATAAATAAGCGAATTTATTACATTTTTTTCAATAATTTTAGTAAATAAGCGAATTAGTCAAATAGTAATAATAAGCGAATTATTACCTTATTTCCAGTCATAAGAAACCTATTCCAAAATACTAATACTAATTTATTTGCTAAGTGTTTTGATAAATAAGCGAATTTATTTCGATTTCAGTTTTGAGAGCCTTTAATGAGGAGGCTCATGGCTCTGATATAAAGCCTCGGAAATGATCGAGCATACTTTTTGTCGTCTTACTCAGACTCAATCAAAGTGGGGGCTAACTGGAGACACCTAATTTAGTCCCCTGTCCCGCGGCAGGACTCTATGATGATTAAAAAACTCATTTCTCTAGAAGATTAGATAATCGAGTATAATTGGGCTTAAAAATAAATCTCATTCTTATTTCACGGACCTTTTTTATCCAAATGCCTCTTTTACTATTTTAAGTAAATAAATAAAATAAAATAATAATAATAATAAAAAAAATGTTTCAAAAAGGTAGCGCGGTTAATTTAGTCACGCTGATAGCTCAGCGTGACTAAGCTAACACCGCTACACTAGTAGCGTTTTAGGGTTCCCTGCGCTACTGGGCCAGCGTGATACGGCGTACCACGCTAGCAGCCCTGCGCGATTAGGGTTCCCACACTGTTATAAAAACCCTCATTTCCTTCGTTTCTCAACACATCTTTTAACTCACTTTCTTCCTCATACCTAAATCCGAGTATTGCTTTTAACAACCCTTTTATTTATTATTTTATTTGCTATTTATTTTACTAAAAAGTGGCTACAAATTTTAATAATATCGAAACAATAATTCGAAACTCCGCCCAAATTAATACTCGACGAAGACAATCTTCAAAGGAGAAGTGGTACGTTTCCTGAGAGCCCTAAAAATCATGTTTATGGACTTTTAATTTGTTGTTTCGCTATTTTTTTACTGCTTTATCACGTTATTATTGTTAAAGGACTTAAAATTGATTGTTTGCAACACTTAATCAAGATAACTATTTCGGACAAATCTAATTATGTTAGGCTCCCTAAATTGATTTTAATAACGGTTTGAGTTAAATTAATTAGTTTTATTTTTATTCACTAACAATTTAATGCTTTTTTGTCAATTTTGCAATTGATATTTTTGTGTGATTTTAAAGGTAATTTCTGTATGGTTAAGAAGAAACTAGTAATGGCCGCCTATGGGCTAACCCGACGCACTCCGTCATGTTAGTACCTTCACCCCCGAATCCAATCTTTGGTTCGCTCGACCACAACTTGGAGTCATCCCCATGGGATCGGAGAGGATTTCCGTGCAATTTAGGCAAACCTCCCTTATTCGAGTCCCATTCGTATCGAATCTAAATACACGGTTTATGATTTTAGTTCCTATAACTCATTGGCGACTTCTTACTAGCATCGTCCGTATTCATATATTTTTATCTCGCTCGAAAAAAAAGCAAAAAAAAAAACAAAAATAGCGTAGTGTGACAGACTTTGTCACGCTAACGTCGCAGCGTCACAAAGTCTGCTGCAGCGTGACAAGCTTTGTAGCGCTGCACAGTCAGCGTGACAAACTCTGTCACGCTGCCACGGTAGCGCGACTGAAATTCCTGCGCTCCTGCTTTTTTGCAAAATACTTCTAAAAAAGTCCATTTCACCTTTTCTTAAGCCAATTTTTTAGGTCTAATTTGACCTATGGACGGTTTGGGAAAGGTGAACAAAAAAATTGGGACCCTAAAATCCGGGGCCCCTACACCCCCAACAAATTTCATAATAACAATTACTCCAAAACCCAGATAAATTAACCAATTCACAAAGCAAACAATCAAAAAAACAAAAAACAACTTGGAATTACCAGAGATTATATCATCACGAATAAATTACCCCCAAATTGAGGATTTTTGTCTGAGAGAGAGTGAGAGGTTCAGAGTTGAGATAAAGAGATAAGATAAAAAGATAGAAACAGAGAGGTATATCAGATATAATATAACAGGTATGCATGATTTTTTAATTAAATGAAACAGTACGCATTAGTATCGTTTTATAAATAAATGATACTAATATGTTTCTATTAGTATCGTTTGTTTACAAAAACGATACTAATGGAAACCTATTTGTATCGTTCTTTGAAGAAATGACACTAATAGAAACCTATTAGTATCTTTTTTGCAATCAAAAAATACTAATAGTACTTATTAGTATCGTTTTTTGCAAAAACGATACCAAAGGGGCGTTGCTAATGGTCATTTTTCCACTAGTGATGATTTCCATAATGTTTTGACATTCCACTTTATAGAATTATTAATTTTTTCTTGATTAATTGGAAAGTTAAATTTATTTCTAATGTTGGCCAATAGTTAATAAAGAAGAAAAGAAAGTTAGTTGAGTTGATTAATAATTTAATCAACAAGAAAGGTAGTTGTGAATTTTATTCACATTTTAATAAACTTTAATGAGAAAATATTTATATAGCCACTCACAGTTTAATGTGTGGTCAAGAAAAATAAATAGTTAGCCACTCACGGTTAATGTGTGGTAAAAGAAGTTTAGTTCAAATAAAGGACACACACAATTATTATGAGAATCACCTTAAATTCAAGATAATAAATATGCTTTTGTTTGATGTCATGCATGCTTTTTTGTTGTTGTTATGTGTGAGTCATAATATTGTTAAATTTATTACCACATAGAGTGAAAGAGGATTCGCTCCAAAACTCTTGGAACGTATATACCTTGAGTATGAACAATGGGGGGATTCGTATGGAACAGTGATCAATTAATCTAATTGGGGTACAAGCCAGACGTTGTACTCTTTTATGTTTTTAATGCGGTGGAATTCCGTCACTATATGTGACATAGGTAATACCTTCTTGGAGTTGCTCCTAAGTCCGGGTTGGAGTGTAAGCGCTTACATTATAGCTTTCTTAGTTTAGTTGCTTCATGGACTTGTTAGTTATCTATTATTTAATATTGACTTTTTTTTTTTAAGTCTAAAGTTTGGTTGGTTTTGAAGAGCCGTTAAGATTCCGAAGTGTACTAAAGATTTAATTTGGTTTTCTTTTTGGTTTTGACTTTGGTTTGTTTTGAGATTATCTCAAGTTTTATTTTGAGTTTTAATTAAGTTTTCGTTTTGAAGACTTCAACTGTAGTACTTTGATAAAAATCTTAGTCGTTATCATAGTGGCGGTAATACTTTGGTTTTTCCTAGTTAAGTAGGGACTATATTTATGATTATTTATTATTGTTTTCTATTATATTTACATTATATTTCCGGAAATATGAAGGAGGAAAGTTAGGAAATTCCAAGGTGTTACACAACACTTGTTAGAGAATACCACCAAGCAACATCATCAAGATTGTTATGGGGTTTAGCACGCCCCATACTAGCCAAGTTAAAAATAGCACTGAAATCTTCGATCATTTCACACCGATCGACACTGAACAAATGAAAAATGACACCTGTAATCGGTGCCTTAGGATTAGGACGATCAATCTCAAAAGTAGACATGAATTCGTAAGTAATTAATATCAAGATAAGTGGGAGCATCCATAGTAAAGAACCTATGCATACCCATAGATTTAAAACATTCCTCCGTTTCATCATTATAAACACCAAGAGCATGTAATAATCTACGATCTAAAAATCTTGTAGGAGCAACTTGCTGTAATTTAAGCTTTTCAAAACTTACCTTTTGTTCTTGCAAACCGAGAGTGACTAACCCGTAAGTTAGATCCCTTCAGAAGGTTTGAGGCTCAAGCAGGTTCCTTCCACTTGGTCCTGCACGTTGTCTCTTGGGTGCCATTATTGAAGGTTTGTTTTAATGGAAGTTAGGGTTTGTGGGTATGAGTGTTTTAAGATTTTAGAGATATTTGTGGTGTAGAAGTTGTAGAGGAGGAAAAATTATGAAGTTTGGTGAAAACTTGAGTGAATTTGAGTGAGTATTGAAGGTTTTATAGAGAAAATAAGATAGAGTAGGAGTAGAGAGTATGGAGGATTTGGGTTTGAATGTGAGAAGAAGAAGATAAAGACATGAGGTGAGAGAAAGAAAAGATAAGGAAGAAAGAATAAGAAGGGGGAAAGAGAAGAGGGGGGACGTGGGAGAAGATCAGGGCATCCAGGTGGAAGGGTTACTCGCTCGGGTGGCGACCCTTTCGCCCGAGTCACCTGACTGGGTAGCCTAGGAAGATTTGTTTTAGTTTGCTAAATAAAAAAATTTAAGTGTTAAAAAACAAGTTGTGCACCCGGGTCGAGAGCTGCTTGCCCGGGTACCCTTCTTTTCTCCCAGGTCACCCGGGTGAGTGGCTTACCTGGTGATTTTTCGACCTTTTTTTTTTCCTTTTCTGTGTCGCTTCATGCCCGAGACGATCTCCACCTACCCGGGTGCCTGGAGTTTCGCCCGGGTCACCCAGGCGAGTTGACACTTCCAAGATTTAAAAAAAAAATCCTGAGTGTTGCAAAACAGGTTACGCGTTCGGGTGCTCTTCCTTCCTCTTGGGTGAGAGGCGTTTTGCTCGGGTCACCCGAGCACACCGCCTTTCCTTCGTTCTCTTTGAAACTCACTCGATTAGCTTTAGGGGGCCTATAAAATCACCAAAAACACTTTATGCACAATGTTAGTTTCTCACTCTCCCTTACCAAGGCTAAAACAAAGCTAAAATCCCTATGAAACTATGAAAATAAATGAATAAAACTACTAAAACAACTAGGCTACCTAAGGGTTGTCTCCCGTAAAGCGCTTCTGTAAGGTCATTAGCTTGACCATGTTACCTCATAGCTCAAACGGGGTGGGGGTTGTGGAAGCTGACTTCCTCAACTAATCCAAGCTTTCATAGTAATGCTTGAGGCGATGACCATTTACCTTGAATCTTTCTCCCTTGTCATTTTGAACATCAATGAATCTATACCTGCTTACCATAGTGACAATGAAGGGTCTGCTCCATCTAGACCTTAGCTTCCCTGGGAAAAGATTTAATCTGGAGTTAAATAAGAGTACTTTAACAGTAACTTGGAATTCCTTCCTCGTGATTCGTTGTTCGTACCATTTCTTAGTCTTCTCCTTGTATATCTAGGGACTATCATAGGCTCCTAATCAAAACTCGTCCAACTCGTTCAGCTGAAGTAGCCTCTTTTCACCTGCAAGCTTTGCATCCATGTTAAGCTCTTTTACCGCTTAGTAGGCCTTGTATTCCAACTCAACTGGTAGATGGCACGCCTTCCCGTACACTAACCGTTAAGGAGATGTACTGCTAGGTGTCTTAAATGTCATTCTATATGCCCATAATGCATCGTGAAGCTTGCTACTCCAGTTTTTCTCGATTTTGGAACCCCTTCTCTAAAATGGATTTGATATATCAATTAGAAACTTCAACTTAGCCGCTAGTCTGTGGATGATAAGCTAACCCGGTACGATGACTCCATACTTCGCAAGCAATTTAGTCAGCCGCTTCTCGTGAAAGTGAGAGCCCCCAACACTAATAATAACACTAATAATAACCTTAGCAAAGTATTAGAGTCTGCATTGTGTGTTGCAATGGCTTCTACCTGCTTTGAAACATAGTCTACGGCCACCAATATGAGCTTATTTCCATTGGAAGAAGGGAATGGTCCCATGTAGTCAATACCCCATACATCAAAAATCTCAACTTCTAGTATACCATTTTGAGGCATCTCATGGCGTTTTGAAATATTTCCGGTCCTTCGGCACACATCACAAGACAACACAAAATGTTGAATATCCTTAAAGAGAGTAGGCTAATACAATCCTGATTGCAGTACCTTAGACATGGTGTTTGATGGCCCAGCATGACCTCCATAAGGTGATGAGTGGCGATGCCTCAGAATTCTGTAAAACTCCCAATCAGGAACACACCTTCTGTATATTCCATTAGCACATTTTCGAATTAAATTCAGGTCATTTTTGAAATATCGTCGAACACCATGTAAAAACTGCTTCTTTTGCTGTGACGAAAGGTTAGGAGGCAAGACACCTCCTACAATGTAATTGGCAATATCGGCAAACCATGTCGATTTAACTGCAACAGAGAGTAAGTGATCCTTTGGGAAGGAGTTATCTATAGGTGCAAGCTCTACATCTTCAAAAAGAATTATAAGAGATGGTCAGCTACTACATTCTTTGCTCCCTTCTTGTCACGAAATTCGAGGTCAAATTCTTGCAGTATGAGAATCCATCTGATCAACTGTGGTTTTGCTTCCTTCTTAGCTAGGAGGTACTTCAGAACATCATGGTTAGTGTGAACAATTACTTTTGAGCCCAAAATATATGATCGGAACATGTCAAGTGCATACACAAATGCTAGTAGCTCCTTTTAAGTGGTGGCATAATTGACTTGAGATGGATCGACTGTCTTGCTGGCGTAGTAAATTGCATGGAGGACTTTCTCCTTCCTTTAACCTGGAATCGCTCCAACTTCATAGTCACTAGCATCATACATTATCTCGAATGGGAGGTCCCAGTCAGGAGACTGGATGATAGGTTCAGAAACAAGTGCCTGTTTAATCTTGTTAAAAGACTCTAGACATTCATTAGTAAAATAAAAATCTGCATCCTTCAAAAGTAATTGGGTTAGTGGTTTGGCAATCTTAGAAAAATCCATAATAAACCTGCGATAGAAACCTACGTAACCCAAACAGCTTCTTACCCTCTTGATATGCACAGGAGGGGGAAGTTGCTCGCTTATCTGTATCTTTGCTTTATCTACCTCAATACCATGTTCGGGGATTAAATGTCCAAGCACAACACCTTCGGTGACCATGAAGTGACATTTGTCCCAATTCAGCACAAGGTTCACCTCTTCACATCTCATAAGCACTTTTGTTAGATTTTCTAAGCATGCATCAAATAGAGTTCCATAGACACTATAATCATCCATAAAAACTTGCATGATAGACTCAATAAAATCAGAAAAAATGCTCATCATGCAACCTTGAAAAGTAGCAGGGGCATTACACAAACCAAAATGCATCCTATGATATGCAAAAGTACCATAAGGACATGTAAAAGTAGTTTTCTCCCTATCATCCGAGTGAATGGGGATTTGGAAAGATCTTGAATATCCATCCAAATAACAGAAACACTTATGCCTAGCTAATCTTTCTAGCATTTGATCTATGAAGGGGAGGGGGAAATGATCTTTCTTAGTGGCTGTATTCAGTTTCCTATAATTAATGCACCTACGCCAACCTGTGACAACTCTAGTGGGAATCAATTCATTTTTATTGTAACACCCTACAATTTCCTAACTTCCTTCTTTAGATTTTCCGGAAAATATTATAATATAAATAAAGAATAATAATTATTAAAACTCCTAATTAAATATAAAAAACCAAAGTATTACAGCCACCATGACAATGGATAAGGCTTTTATCAAAGTACTACAATGGAAGTCTTTTGAAAACCAAAACCAAATTAAAACTCAAAACGAAACTTCAATAAACTTAAAACAACCCAAAGCCAAAATCAAAAGAAAACCATATAAATTTTTATTAAACTTCGGAACCATCTTAATGGCCATTCAAAAACCAAATAAACTTTAAGTTTCGGAAATAAAATTCAACATCCAATAAAAGCAATAAGAACTATCTAGTTCACATAACTATGAAAACTACAATGCAAGCGCTCACTCTCCAACCCAGCATGATTGGCTTATGCCCTCTTGTACCTATAGCTTTCTATTATTCTAGACAACTACTCACCATCAAGTGAGTCATCGTAGGGCCGAGTCAAAGACAAAGCCATGCACACAAAACACACACAGTCAGCAAAGAGAGTACACAAATACTAAAGACTATGCAAAGCACGATTAATAATGAAAATAAAATAAAAGTATAAATCACATACTTCTTACTGTTGACAACTCTTCACCTATGCATAGACTCACTAAAAACAATATTACTTATTTTATTTAAGCTTTATACTTGCATTGAACGGGTTTCCTTTCCTTTAAAATCGCCCTATTGGGCACCAACTTGGGAGCAACTCCAAGAAGGTATTACCTATGTCACATAAAGTGACGGAATTCCAATGCATTAAAAATTTAACAGAGTACAACGACTTTGTACCCCGATTAGAAGTCATAGATCATTGTTCCATACAGCTCCCCCCATTGTCCATACGTTCCAAGAGTTTTGGTGCGAATCCGTTTTCACTTTACGTGATTAATCCGTTTAACATTGTTATGACTCGCATACAACATCACATAAAAGCATGCATAGAATCAGACAAGCCATAATAATTATCTTTGATTTAAGGTGATTCTAAAAAAAATGCCTTTCTGTGTCTTTTATCTAATTAAACTTCTTTTACCACACAATAACTGTGTGTAGCTAACTATTTACCTTTTTCCTTAACCACTCATTAAACTGTGATTGGCTACATGTATATAAATATTTTCTCATTAACTTCTAATAATCATATGAATAAAAATTCACAAACTACCTTTCTTGTTGATTAAGCAACTAATCAACTCGGATAACTTTCTTTCTTCTTGATTAAGCTATTGGCCAACATTAAACATAAATTTAACGTTCCAATAAATCATGATAAATTAATAATGCTATAAAGGTGGAATGTCAAACACTATGAAAAATTTTACTTTCATAATAACATACTTCTCAAGCAAGTCAACTAAACAAAAATTCATGTTCACATTCATAACACATAAGATCAACAATTAAGCATGATTTTACTATATTCTTGCCTTTAGTACTTACTTACTTGTATTGTAGTAGTGATCCGCCACAAGTCCTAGAAATCAACTAACTCGAAGTCTCCTACATAGAGAAAATCTAAACTAAACTAAAACCTTGTTGACTAACTTCTACAACAACTCTAAACTAACTTTTTTATGTTGAAACTTGTCCAAAACGTTCCCTATATGATCTCTATTCAATTTCATACTTTGTTTTAATTTTTCCAGTGCAAAATACTTGATTTTTGAAGCTTTGTAAAATTCCTTAAAATCACTTTAAAACCCTTCTAAACATCATATTTTGATCATAATTAAACCACTATAGTCATGTTCTAAGATCATCATACCATATTTAGATGCATTAAAAATAATTATGACTACTTATTTCACATGTTACTATTTTTATTGTGCATGAACATGTGTTAATAAAAATTCATAGCTTTATTTATTTATTCTAAACTCAATAAAAACTCATCTAAACATTACAAATCAAGCATAAAAACTCTTTTACAATCTGTTGTCGTCAACATGCATCTAATCTATGATTTAAAATAATTTTCATGAAGTAAAACAGGCTCATAATAGTTTTATTTGGACAACATTATAAAACAATACAAACTCTTTAAAATAATTCTAAACTTCATAAAATCATCACTAATTCACTCAAGAATAATTCATGATCGTAATATTGAAGTTTAAATCATTAAGAACCATAAAACCATGAATTTCATAATTCCACAATCTCTAATTTAAAATTTCTTGATCAACTTTACCAATTCATACTTTAAACATAAACATATCTTTATAAAACTTGATTAAAATCATAAAAACATGATTAAACATAATTATAAACATGAATTTTGCAAGATTGAATTAACAATATATATATATATATATATATATATATTTTATAGAAGAGTTCGAAAATTATACCAAAGAAGGGGAAGAGGTGGTATGGTGGCCGGCGTGGTGGTGGTGCGCGGGTCTCCGTAGAGCAGCAGGGTGGCGCCGACGAACAATAACAACGAAGATGGGAAAGTTAATATGTTTTTTTTCTTTTTTTTTTGTTTTCAGAATGTTTGACAATTTTTTTTCCTTGAAATCCTAAAACTTGAATTTACAAATTAAATATGAAATTTTGGGTTTTAAGGGGTATTCATAGGCCTCAAAGTAGGAATTGGTGCAATTACATAAATACCCTCAATGTTTGAAATTACTTTTATGCCCTTGTTTTAAAACAATTTAGGAAACTTTAAAAATTCTATTTTTAGAAACTTATCACTATATTTAATAAAACTTAAAATAACATGAAATATTATTTATAAAGATAAAATGATTACTTTTTAAAATTTATTTAACTTTCCTTTCTTTAATATTTTTATTAAACTTAATTTCTCAATATATATATTTAAAACATACGTATAAAATACGAAATTAACTCCTTAAAATACATGAAGGGGCATTACAGTTTACCCCTCTTAAAAGAAGTTTAGTCTTGAAACTTTATGTGAGTTATTGTATGGAATTTGAATAGAGACTACGTTTATTTCAAAACATTTTATTCTTACACTATGTTGTTGTAGACTTTAGACATTTTAAGTCAACCTTTACTTGTCAACTTTTAGTTAATAGACATAAACTTTCATAAGACTTTACTAAAAGACGTAAAAACTTGTAAAATTTAGGGTAAAAACGCGCGAAATTATATCGCACTCTATCCCCCTTTAGAATCGAGTTACGTCCCCGTAACTCTACTAACCTAAAATAACTACGGATACTTCTCTCTCATCATATCCTCAGCTTCCCATGTTGCTTCTTCAGTTTCTTGGTTAGACCGCAACACCTTCACTATTTTAACACTTTTCCTACAAGTATCCCAAACCTTACTATCAAGGATCTTAATTGGCTTCTCTTCATAGGTTAAACTTTGGTCTAACTCTATTGTTTCAGGTTGTATCACATGTGACTCATCTGGTACATACTTTCTTAGTTGAGACACATGAAAGACATTTTGAACTTTGCTTAATTCCCTTAGTAAAGCTACCTTATAGATAACCTTCCCAATTCTTTGCAAGATCTCTTAGGGACCAATGTATTTCGTGCTCAATTTCCCCTTCTTTCCGAACCTCATTACACCTTTTATCGGTGATACTTTAAGTAGCACCTTATCACCAACTTCAAACACAACTTCTTGACGCTTTTGGTTCGCATAAGACTTTTGTCTATCCTGCGCTGCTTTAATCTTTTCTTGTATCACTCTTACATTATCGGTAATTTCTTCAATCAATTGAGGTACTTAAAGCACTGTCTTACTTATGTCACTCCAGCATAAGGGAATTATGCAGTTTCTTCCACACAAGGCTTGAAAATGTGCCATGCCAATACTTGCATGGTAGCTATTGTTGTATGAGAACTCAATAAGATCCAAATAATCCTCCAAATTCCCTTGAAAATCCATTATGCAAGCTCTCAGCATGTCCTCCAAAGTCTGTATGGTTCTCTCTGTCTGTCCATCAGTTGCTGGATGGAAAGCTGTACTCATTTTCAACGTTGTACCAAAGTTCTCGTGGAAACTTTTCAAGAATTTCAAAAGAAACCTAGAATCCCTATCTGACACGATATCCTTTGGAACTCCATGTAGCCTCACAACATGCTTTATGTAAGCCTTTGTAAGTTGTGCCATCCTCCAAGTCTCCTTCATCAGTATAAACACCGCTGATGTAGTAAGCCTATCCACTACAATCCATATGGTATCATTTTGATTCCTCGACTTTGGCAAGCAGGTTACGAAGTCCATTGATATGCAATCCCACTTCCATCCTTGTATTTCAAGTTGTTGAACTTCTCGTTGTGGTCTTTTATGCTCAAATTTTCACTTTTTGACAAGTAAGACACTTGCTCACTAATTCAGCCACTTCTCTTTTCATTCTAGGCTACTAATACACCCTTTTCAAATCCTTATACATCTTACAACCTCCAGGATGAGCGGAATACAGTGTGTTATGTCTTTCCTCCATGATTCTCCGTTTAAAATCTTCACATTTCTTTGGTACACACCACCTTCCTTTAGCTTCTATCTTCATGGATTTTGAAGTCCATAGCCTTTCCTGCTTTCACTTTCTCCTTTATTCTATCCAATTTCACATCTCCATCCTGGTTCTCCTTAATCTCCTCAAACACTGTTGGTTGGGTGCTAAGATTACAAAGTATTTCTTCCAACTCTCCCTCTTTCACTATCACCATGTTCATTCTCTCCATGTCTCTACACAGCTCGTTAGCGACAATAGAGAATTTACTCCATGTCTAGTTTTACGATTTAGAGCATCCGCTACCACATTGGCCTTCCCTTCATGGTATTGGATATCTAAATCGTAATCCTTGATCAACTAAAGCCATCTCCTTTTCCTCATATTCAAGTCCTTTTGTGAAAAAGTTCTTTAAACTCTTGTGGTCCGTGTAGATCCTACAGTTTACTCCATACAAATAATGCCTCCATATCTTTAAAGCAAACACGATTGTTGCTAGCTCGAGATCGTGAGTGGCTTTAATTGTCTCGAAGCATACGCAATCACCTTTCTATTTTGCATTAGAACACATCCCAAACCATTTTTAGAAGCATCACTGTACACATCGGAAGAATCACTTCTATTTGGCAAAGTCAACACTGGTGTCGTAGTCAAACGCTCCTTTAAGGTTTGAAATGCCTCTTCACACTTATCACTCGAAACAAACTCACAGTCTTTCTTCGTTAACGACGTCATCGGTTTAGCGATTCTTGAAAAGTCTTTCACAGACCTCCTACAATATCCTGCTAAACCCAAAAAACTTCGTACATCTGTCACATTTTTAGATGTAGTCCACTCTTTTACTGCTTCAATCGCGGCTGGATCTACTTCAACTCACTCTTTTGACAAAAAATGTCCAAAAAATGCAACTTTATCCAACCAAACTTCAGATTTCGAGAACTTAGCATACAATTTATTCTCCCTTAGTGTCATCAAAATTATCCTTAAATGTTCCACATGTTCCTCTTTACTCTTGGAGTACACAAAAATGTCATCAATAAAAACTACAACAAACTTATCCAAGAACAGTTGAAAGGTCCTATTCATTAAGCCCATGAAAACTGCTGGTGCATTCGTTAACCTAAAAGGCATAACAATGAACTCATAATGCCCATACCTTGTACGAAAAGTCGTTTTCAGTATGTCCTCATTAGTAATCCTCAATTGGTGGTATCCTGACCATTAATGAATCTTTGAAAATTTAGTAGCTCCTTTCAACTACTCAAACAAATCATTAATCCTCAGTAAAGGATACTTGTTCTTGATCATCACCTTATTCAACTCCCTATAGTCAATACAGAACCTCAAACTCCCGTCTTTCTTCTTCACAAATAGCACTGGTGCTCCCTAAGGTGAAACACTAAGCCTAATGTAACCTTTCTTCAACAACTTCTGTAACTGTTCTTTCAACTCACTCATTTCTGCAGGTGCCATCCTATATGGTACTTTGAAAATAGGTGCTGTCCCTGGGACTAAGTCTATGGTGAAGTCGATTTCTTGCTTCGGAGGCATCTCCGGAATCTCCTCCTGAAACACGTCCAGGAAATCTCTCACTACCTCAATATCTTCAGCTTTAGAAGACTTATCATGGTCTACATCCCTCGTACTACAAAGGTAAATCGGGAAACCTCTCTTCACCAACCTAGCAAACCTCATTCCTGACACAATTTTGTTGTCTTTTGGCCTTCTTGCCCTCCAACAGCTCACTTTCTTACCCCTATTAACTAACGAGATCTTATGTGGCTCACACAAAATCTCAGCCTTATGCTCACTCAACCAATCCATCCCTAGGATCACTTCCAAGTCACCCAAATCAAACTCGATTAGGTTAGCCTTAAACTCCACTCCCTCAATCTCAATCGGAACATCCAAAAATCTCCTTGGACACTGTACTTCTTGTCCTGTTGGTAACACTATCGACATATCTATTGTATCTAATTTTCCCAAAACAGGCATTAACTTTTCCAAAATCTTAGTGGATACAAAAGAATAGGTTGCACCAGAATCAAACAAAACTTTAACAGGAAGAGAGTGAATAGAGAATGTACCAGTAATCAAATCTTTACTAGCATCAGCTTCACTTCGAGCCATCACATTTAGCTTTGCAGTATTTGAGGCCTTAGTCTAACCTCCTCCATTTCCACTTCTATTCCTATTCCCGGCATGTTGCATTGCCTTTCCTCCCATGTTTCCTTGGATACCCTTTTATTGACCTCCAGTTGAATTCCCTTTGAACTTAGATCCTTGTCCTTCTTTTTCTTTGTTCTTAGAGAAGTACTCATACTCACAGTGTCCAAGCTTGTTGCACATACGACAAGTTACTGGGTTCCCAAAACAGTCCTTGCCTGGGTGATTGTTAGGACATTTCTTGCAGAAGTACCCCCGACCTCCAAAATTAGCCAAGGTTCCCATCAGAGTTTCCTTATTAAACATATTAGGCACCATCCTACAACGACACTTAGAACTAATGGGCCATCTTTCCCACAATAAAACCAAGCTAACAGTTCTAAAACAAAAAGGTTTGGTGGCAAACATACAATTTTTTCTACACATAACTATCCACATAAGCAATACTTCAAGACATGTAATTAAATGCATGAAGGAAAAAAAATAAAGTCTATCCTACATGTCAAAACTTCCTACCCATCCTCACCACATGATATGAAAGCAATAACACATAATACATACCTGAATTCCTTGCATACCTAGATATGTAAGGGATTTT
Source organism: Suaeda aralocaspica (assembly GCA_016808085.1). Lineage (NCBI taxonomy): Eukaryota > Viridiplantae > Streptophyta > Magnoliopsida > Caryophyllales > Amaranthaceae > Suaeda > Suaeda aralocaspica. The sequence goes on along the minus strand of PYUH01000410.1, from coordinate 543,714 downwards.
AAAACATTTATTTTTTCAAAAGTTCTAGTTTCGGAAATTACTATTTTTAGAAAAAAAAATCCATTCCCAGTAACTTTCTAAAATAAGAAATTCCTCTTCAAAAAATAAAAATTAGGGTACCTCAAAAAATAAATTTTTTAATTTAATTCGAAAACTAAGCTCTGATACCACTTTGTAATACCCTAGAATTTCCTAACTTCCTTTTCTAGATTTTCCGGAACATATTATAATATATATATAAAGAATAATAATTATTAAAACTCCTAAATTGCTAGGAAAAACCAAAGTATTACCGCCACTGTGAAAACGACTGAGACTTTTATCAAAGTACTACAACAAAAGTCTTTTCAAAACCAAAATCAAATTAAAACTCAAAACGAAACTTAAAACAACCCAAAGTCAAAATCAAAAGAAAACCAAATAAATCATTAATACACTTCGGAACCATCTTAATGGCTTCAAAAACCAAATAAGCCTTTTAAACTTCGGAAATAAAACTCAACATCCAATAAAAGCAATAAAAAGTATCTAGTTCACATAACTACAAAAACTACAATGCAAGCACTCACAATCAACCCAGCATGATTGACTTATGCCCACTTGTACCTATAACTTTTTCTTATTCTAGACAATTACTCACCATCAAGTGGGTCATCGTAGGGCCGAGTCAAAGACAAAGCTATGCACACAAAACACACAGTCAGTAAAGTTGAGTACATAAATACTAAAGGCTATGAAAAGCACAATTAATAATGAAAGTAAAATAAAAGTATAAATCACTTACTTTTTACCGTTGAAAACTCTTCACCTGTGCATAGACTCAACTCAAATAATATCACTTATTATAATAAAACATTGGATTTCGCTTCGAATGGGTTTCCTTTCCTTTAATCGCCTAATTGGGTACCAACTTGGGAGAAACTCCAAGAAGGTTTTACCTATGTCACATAAAGTGACGAGATTCCAACGCATTAAAAATATAAAAGAGTATAACATCTTGTACCCTGATTAAAAGTCATAGATCACTGTTCCATACGACTCCCCCCATTCTTCATACTCAAGATATATACGTTCCAAGAGTTTTGGTCCGAATCCTCTTCCACTTTATGTGATTAACCCGTTTAACATTGTTATGACTCACATACATAATCACATAAAATCATGCATAGAATCAAACAAGCCATATTAACTATTTTTGTTTTAAGGTAATTCTAAAAATAATGCCTTTGTCCTTTATTTAACTAAACTTCCTTTACCAAACATTATCTGTGAGTGGCTAAGTATTTACCTTTTTCCTTGACCACAGATTAAACTGTTAGTGGCTACATGTATATAAGTATTTGCTCATTAACTTCTAATAATCATGTGAGTAAAAATTCACAAACTACCTTTGTTGTTGATTAATCAATTAATCAACTCAAATAATTTTCTTTCTTCTTCATTAAGCTATTGGCAAACTTTAAACATAAATTTAACATTCCAATTACTTATGATAAATTAATAAAGCTATAAACGTGGAATGTCAAACACCATGAAAAATCATACTTTCATACTTACATACTTCTCAAGCAAGTCAGCTAATCAACAATTCATGTTCAGATTCATACCACATAAGATCAACAATTAAGCATGATTTCTACTATTATTCTTGCCTTTAGTACTTACATACCTTGTAAAGTAGTGGTGAACTGCCACAAGTCCTAGAAATCAACTAACTCGAAGTCTCCTACATAGAGAAAATCGAATCTAAATAAAACCTTGTTGACTAACTTCTACAATAACTCTAAACTAACTTTTTTATATTGGAAACTTGTCCAAAACGTTCCCATATGGTCTCTATTCAATTCCATACTTTATTCTAATTTTTCCATTGAAAAATACTTGATTTTCGGTAATTTTTTGAAAATAGCAGCTTTGTAAAATTCCTTAAAATCACTTAAAAACCCTTCTAAATATCATATTTTGATCATAAAACATTATAGTCATGTTCTAAGATCACCATACAATATTTAGATGCATTAAAATTAATTATGACTACTTATTTCATGTGTTACTATTTTTATTGTGCATCAACATGTTTTAATAAAAATTCACAGCTTTGTTTAATTATTGAAAAACCATGAAAAACTCATTTGAACATCATAAATCAATCATAAAACTCTTTTACAATCCATTATCATCAACATGCATCTAATTTATGCTTTACAATAATTTTTCATGAAGTAAAACATGTTCATGATATTTTTACTATTAGTTTTTATGATTATAAAAATTGGATAGCATTATAAAACAACTTTAAAACTCTTTAAAATCAAACTAAACTTCATAGATTTATCACAAATTCACCCAACAAGAATTCATAATCATAATATTGAAGTTAAATCACCAAAAACCATAAAACCATGAATTTCATAATTCCATAAACCCTAATTTAAAATTTCATGATCAACTTTACAAATTCATACTTTAAACATAAGCATAACTTTATAAAACTTGATGAAAATCACAAAAACATGATTAAACATAATTATAAACATGGATTTTGCAAGATTGAATTAACAAGATTTTTTCTTTAGAAGAGTTTGAAAATTATACCAAAGAAGGGGAAGAGGTGGTGTGGCGGCTGGCGTGGTGGTGGTGCACGAGGCTCCAGCAAGCAGCAGGGAGGCGCCGATGAGAGGGCTCCGGCGCACAGCAGTAACGAAGAAGGCGAAGTTTTTTTTTTTTGGAATTCTTTTCCAATTTTTTTCTTTTTCGAATTTTTTTTCTTTAAATCCTAAAAACTTGAATTTGCAAATCAAGTCAGAAATTTTAGGTTTTAAGGGGTAGTTATAGGCCCCAAAATAGGATTTGGTGCAATAACTTAAATACCCTTAATCTTTGAAATTACTTTTTTGCCCTTGTTTAAAAATAGTTTAGGAAACTTTAAAAATTCTATTTTTAGAAACTTCTCAAAATATTTAATTAAACTTAAGATAAGATGAAATATTATTTATAAACATAAAATAATTACTTTAATTATAATTTATTTAAATTTCCTATCTTTCATATTTTTTGTTGAACTTAATTTCTCAATAAAAATACTAAAAACATATGTATAAAATACGAAGTTAACTCCTTAAAATTCATGAAAATATGGGGTATTACATTTATCATTACACATGATAAGTTGATATTTTATATGTATTTTACCCCAGATCCCGAGTGATTTTTAGCTCTAATACGGCTCTTTTGAGCCATTTCTACTAACTTTTGCTATTTCGAGTGTTTGTTGTGCTTTTTATTAGATTTTACAGGAATTGATGATTTATTGTTGTTTTCCGAGCCTTTTTGAAGCACTTTAAGAAGTTAGTGAAGAGTTGAAGTCATTTGGGAAGCAAAACCTAAGACTAACGAGGAATTAAAGAAGCAATTAAGGAAAAACGAGCAAAAACCGAGAAACGAAGGCAAAACAAGCCACTCGCCTGGGTCGAAGCTGTGCGCCCGGGTGAGGGCTGCACGCCCGGACCCTCCGTGCGGGTGGATCTGAAGGGGGATTTCGCGTGTTTTTCCCCGTGTTTAGCCGAAGTATTTAAATATTTGTATTCCTAATTAGTCATTTACGCCTCTTTTGATTTTAGAACCCTAGTTTACTCTAAAATTCTCTCAAAGTGTAGAACTCTATTCAATCATTCAATCAATAATATTCAAGTTCTATTTTGATCTTAATTCTTGTTCTTAGTTATGTTTATTATTATTTTCAATTTATGTTCTTAGTTTTAATAGTTTTATGTTTAGATTTAATTTTCTTGATTGTTGTTGGTTTTGTTTAGTTTAATCATGTTTAGTGTTTTAATTACTTTTATTGTTTTAGTTTTTGTTTCTTCAATTATGAGTGAGTAGTTCTTTTTCTAGGACTAGGGGATCCATGGATTAATTTGTGGTGTTTTGCTCATAAATATTAGTTTAACTATTAATGTGATTGAATTCCTATTGTCAATTGTTATTGCTTTCAATTAAATACTGGCCACGTTTAGTTGTTAGTTTGATATTGTTGAAATCGATGCCGAGAGGTAAGATTACCACAATTAGATCATAAGGACAATAGGCAAAACGAGTCTAAGTGAGCGAGAGTCATTAGAGGAGTTTTGAAGGGGACTAGATTCGAGAGAATTAGTGGACCTTAATTCAAGGAAATTGGTAATATAATTATTTATTTGTGTGCAATTTGTTGGTTAATCTGTGGTGAACCGATGTCCTAGGTTTAGTTATTAATTAAATTCCTTAATCAATTTATCTCTAATTCTAGTTAATTTCTTGGTCACAATTGTCACTCAAAGGCCCTTTGCACGGTTTACACTTTTTAGAACTAATAGGTTTAATGCTTCCCCCTGTGGATTCGATCCCTACTTCCCTAGCTATATTAGTTAGAGTGGTTAGGTTTATTTTGATAGGTGTGCGATAGGCTCGTCAAATTTTGGCGCCGTTGCCGGGAGGCAATTTTTAATTCTATTAGTCGGGTTTATACTGTTTTTCTTTTTATTTTTCTTAGTCTCAAAGAACGTTTTGGTTCTTTGAGGCAGTTTCTCATATTTGCTCGGAGTTACATATTGTGCAGGTTTATAGGTTTATGCAAACCGACCACGAGCCTGACATTTTCATTTTCCCTGAGCCCGAGCGAGCATTTTTGAAGCGGTTGAGACGTAGTAGACGCCGAATATTTCTTCCTCGATCCGTGGAGGAAACTGTTTCTGATTTGTCTCAGTTTTTCGAGTTCACTTTCAACCCGTTGTTTGAAGGGTATTTAGAGGTCGAAATGGCTGCCGAAGGAGAAGGACAGGGTAGAGGACCACCACCTCCACCACCGCCACCTGCGGCCCGTTCATTGAGAGACTATTCCTTGCCTAGTACGGAGTCTATGGCTGGAGGTTATTCGGTACCTGATACCGATGCTGCTAATTTTGAACTGAAACCGGCTCTTGTGAATATGGTTGAACGAAATCAATTTTCAGGGACATTGAAGGAGGATCCGAATTTACATTTGCAGAATTTCCTTCAATATTGTGATGCTATCAAGCAAATGAATGTTTCCAAGGA
>PYUH01000410.1:487123-538633 GCA_016808085.1 Suaeda aralocaspica | reverse complement strand
GTTTCTAAGGACTACATTAGGAGGAGAATGTTCCCATTTTCGTTGAAGGACAAGGCTAGAACCTGGTTGAATGATCTTAATATGGCCACAATTAATTGTTAGGAGGATTTGGCTCTTGCTTTTCAGAGGAAGTACTATCCACCACAGAGAACAACCTTATTGAGGAGTCAAATTACTAACTTTAATCAAGAGACAGATGAGTCACTTTATGATGCTTGGGAATGGTTTAAGGTGTTATTGAGAATGTGTCCTCATTATGGGCTTGAGAAATGGTTTCTGGTTCAGTCATTCTACAATGGNAATCATTCTACAATGGTTTGGGCAATGAGAGTAGAGCTTTGTTGGATTCTGCTGCTAATGGTCGCTTCATGAACTAGGAGGTCAATGTTGCATATGAACTGATTGATGAAATTGCCACTCATAATTCACAGTTTGGTAACCTTAGAGGGCATTCCAAGAAGAGTGGAAAACATGTAGTTGATGATAAGTATGAGAGTCTAGCTGCACAGATCAATGCCATAAGTCAGAAGCTCGACAAGATTGGTACTACAGCTCCTCCACCATCACCGGTAGCTGCACTTTGGGGATGCACTGACCCTTTCTGTGATTCCTGTGGTTCATTCGGTCATAGTTCCCAGTCATGTACCAGTTCAGTGGAGCAAGTGTGTGCCTTTCAAGCCTACAAGAACAACCCATTTTCTAATACTTATAATCCAGGCTGGAAGGATCACCCATATTTTTCCTACAAGAATAACAGCAATGTACAGAATCCTCAGCAAGCTATATCATCTCATCAGGCACCACAGCAGATGCAGAGATATGTACCACCACACCCACCAGGTTTTCAGCAGGCCACCACAATCAGCACCACCATTGCCAGTTCAACCTAGTGGAGAAATTTCAGAGATGAAAAATATGATGTTGCAGATGCAGAATAATATGGAGGTAANAGAAAAATATGGAGGCAATGCAGGCTCACAACAAGCACCTGGAGACTCAGATAGCTCAGATTGCACAATCAACTGCTCAAAGGCAACCAGGCCACCTTCCATCACAACCTACACCTCCAGTATCACAGGCATCACAAAATCCCCCGAGGGACCATGTCAATGCCATTAAATTGAGGAGTGGAACTGCTTATGAGGGCCTGGAAATGCCTACTTATGATGTTAATTCTAATGTTGCAGGTGCTAAAAAGACCAGTGATGTGGTGATTGAAGATTTGGAGACAGTTCCAGCTAAAGAAAATGAAGCACCTAAGGAGAAGGTAGATGACACATCGATTGATACAATCCCGAAGTCACATGTTAGGTTACCCTTTCCAAACAGGGTAACCAGGAGTAAGAATGATAACCATTTCAGTAAATTTTTAGATATTGTGAAGAATTTGCAGGTTACTGTTCCATTCACTGATTTGATAACCCAAATTCCTACTTATACTAAATATTTGCAAGATATTTTAAGCAGGAAACGTGAGTTGAATGTGGTGGAGACCGTAGCAGTCACGGAGGAGTGCAGTGCCATATTGCAAAACAAGTCACCACCGAAACTAAAGGACCCGGGAAGTTTTTCTATTCCTTGTAATATTGGCCCATTGTTCATTGATAAAGCTTTATGTAATTTAGGGGCTAGTGTTAGTGTCATGCCTTTATCTATTTGTAAAAAACTTGATATGGGTGCTTTAAAGGTTACTAACATCACTTTGCAGATGGCAGATAGGACAGTGAAATACCCTAAAGGTATTTTAGAGGATGTCCCGGTGAGAGTCGGGAAATTTTTTATTCCTGTTGATTTTGTTGTGTTAGATATGGATGAGGATGCTCATATCCCAATTATACTTGGTAGACCTTTCTTACACACTGCAGGTGCTTTTATTGATGTCAAAATGGAAATTTGACTCTTTCTTAGGGGATGATAAAGTCACCTTTAATCTTAATGCTGCATTGAAAAATCCTATAATAGAACAATCATGTCATGCAATTTAAACTCTTAATGAAATTGTTCTTAATGACTTGCCTCGGTCCCCTAAAAAGGATCTTCTGGAGGCTCCTGTGTGTTTGGAACTGTTGTAGGTGACGAAGATGGTGTTACTAACAAGCTATGTCAGGATCAAAAGGAAAGGAAATCCCGTCCCAAGAAACGTCGGAAACCTCGAAAACAATCTTCTCATGCTTGTAATATGAATACGAAAAATGATGAGGTTTTTAACAAGGAACGTGAAGCATTTGAGCAACCAATAATTCCTAATTGCTTTGATTATTTAACTAAATGTGGTTCACGTTCACTCTCCGATTCTCCATGAGCTATGAGGTAACATGGTCAAGCTAATGACCTTAAACAAGCGCTTTGCGGGAGGCATCCCGTAGTTAGTTTAGTTTTTTGTAGCTTTTTCATTTTTATTTTCTTAGTTTAGTAGGGACTTTAACTCTATTCTTGGTCTTGGTGAGGAGAGTGAGGGACTAATATTGTTTCCCAAGTGTTTTTGGGTGTTTTTGTAGGTGTTGAGCGACTTAAAACAAGGAAAAAGAGAGAAGAGTCGTATGCCCGGACCCTCTTGGCGAATAGACGCCCTCAGGGCGTGCGGAAATCGTCCCGGGCGCGCAACCCAAAACTGAACACTTAGAATTTTCTTGGAAATTTGGAAAAAGAGCTGTATGCCCGGACCCTCCGGGCGAGCAACCCCCTCCGGGCGCCCAGCTCGCGGCCCGGGCGAATAGACTGTTCGCGGCAGATTCAAAAGGTCAATTTTAAACAGCCATAAATTTTTCTCCAGGATGTCCCAGGAGGCTTACAACCTATCGTTGGAAAGCTCTTTGAGTCTACTTTCCAATGAAACAAAAATCACGTTAATCCAAATTATATTTTGTGAGATATGGTCGAAACAATGAGAGGTGGTCAAATTTCAATCCGTGTATGCTATATGCAATACCATCTACCACTCACGCCTCTTTCTTATCCTTGCACAATTTCATATTCTCACCCATATACATCATATTACACCCCAAAACTCCCTAAACCCCTCCACCATCTCTCTTATCTCTCGCCTTACTTCCTTCAGCATGAGGACATTGCTGAGTTCGGCTTGGGGGAGGTAATTTTATTGCTTTCTAGTGTAGTTTTATTGCTTTCTTAGGATAGTCATATGGTTTGTACTACTTTTTAGAAGTAGGAGTTTGCATATGACCAAAAAAATGTACTGCTTTCATAGTTTAGATTTCTTTATTTGGTTTTGATGGTTAGCTTTAGTTGATTGATTGATTGATTGGTTTGATGAAACTTTGTGAAGGGTGACTTCCCTGTGCCCCGCATTTTATTTAAAAATGTTTTTGATTGATTTGGGCATGTGATGAGTTTTGTTTTGGGAATTGCCAACTTGGACTTGAACTTGACTTAGCTTGAAACGATTTCTAATCTTGCCATTATAACCATGTGTAGAGTAGAGGCTTGAACTGTGTTAATGGGAGGATTTGAGCCACATACATTATTTCTATGCTTATTTTCTTTCATGTGCGTTTAGTTCCTGGTGCATGTATGATCCATGTTTTTGGCTTTTGACTCTAGTAGCTTGGCTTTGATATGTTACATGCTGCAAATGATAAAAGGCATTCATTTCTTTTAGGAGCTTTCAGATTTTTGGCATTCCTTCCCAAAATTTTCCCTTGGTCCTTATTTTGAGCTTTTACCCTTCATTTGCATTTTAGCCACAATACAACCCTATTTGGCCTTGTTCTAATCGTTTCATATATACCCAAGCTTGGCTTGGGGGAGTTGAGGAGTTGTTTTGTTGTTATGTTGCATTTATTGGAGGTTTTGGAGGATTGGAAAATTGTGAAAAGGTTGTTGTTAAAGTTTAATAATAGGTCTCACATTAAGGCTCTGCATACCAATGTCTAGGCTAGTTTAATGAAGAATTAAAATGTTATACATCTTTTATTGGCCTAGATATGTATGTGTGATGATTTTGTCTTTGACATGTCATTAAGAGTCGTGAGCCTAAGTTGAAAGAAAAAAAATCTTGAATGTTGAAAAAAAAGGGAAATGAAAAATGAAAAAAAAAGAAAAGAGTTGAAAAAAAAAGGAGAAATTGAAAAGATGTTGAAAATGAAAAGGCTTGTGACATTTGAAGTAGTTGAAATGTAAAGTTTATGGTGTGATGTGATTCTATGAGAATTGACTTGATGTTAGAGTTGATGTTGGAGATGATGATTTTGATTTTTGATTGCTACATGGGTATAGCCCGCATTTACCACCACATTATCCCAAATTCTATCCTACCCATCACCCTAGCCACGTTACAAGCTTATAAAGACCTTTTTGATCAGCATGTGCATGTTTTTAGTTCTTGTGAATTGAGTCAATTGCCAAAGCTAGGGAGTATTACTAGCATTTCGAGTCGACATTCATACTAGGATTGAGTGACTACCTTTAAACACTTGCATGAGGTGTGAGATGTGGGTTTGGGTTTTCAAATTTTGCATTCAAACACTTATTGCATTTGCATCCTTATTTGGGATTAAGGGTGAGCTTCATTATCTATGCTCAATTTTATGTGTGGAGTGACACCGAGTGAGCTATTCTAGTCATCGACTTCTATTTCTTACATGGTTGGCTTATTGATTTTGATTTGAGTGAATGGCGGTCATTAAGGTTTTCAAGGATGTCATTTTTTTGAGGTTCGGAGTACCTCGGGATGTTATTAGTGATGGGGAGTCGCACATTGCAAATCGTGCCCTCCAAACCCTCCTTGGTTAGTATGGGGTTAAGCATAAGGTTTCCTTACCTTACCATCCCCAAACTAATGGGCAAGCCGAGATCTCTAATCAGGAGATCAAAGCTATCCTTGAAAAAGATTGTTGATAGGTCTCAAGAGGATTGGACCACAAAGCTTTCCGATGCCTTATGGGCTTATCGGAGAACTTTCAAAGCTCCTATAGGCATGACTCCCTACAAACTTGTTTACAGAAAATTGTTTTATTTACCTGTGGAGTTAGAGCTTTGTGCGCATTGGGCAATAAAAATGCTGAATTACAGTCTCCAATGTGCTAGTGAAAAGAGGATATCATGAAAAGGGATTTCAACGTGGGTAACAAGGTCCTTTTGTTAACTTCAATTTTAAGGTTGTTTCTGGGCAAGCTTAAATCACGTCAGAGTGGTCAGTTTGTTGTTAGCCAAGTTTTCACTTATGGACAAGTGGAGATATGTAATGACGGGAAAGAGACTTTCAAGGTCAACAGCCAGTGTTTGAAATTATACCTTGACGGCTCCCCTATAGAGGTTTCTTTGGTTGTGCATCGGGATGACTTTGATGTAACTTCAGTTAGGCCATAGTTTCTATTTGTGGGTGTTGCGTCAGGCTAAGGATGTTACCCCGTGGTTACATGTAAATATTTTTGATATTCTAGCTCATTTCAGCAATTTTTGGCTCATTTTGAGTAATTTTTTTGATTTTGGGTGTTAATCGTTCCAATCTCGCCCTTTTGAGCTTACAAGCCAAGGTATCACCTTAGAATCATGAATAATTGATTTTTGGTTGATGTGAATGAAGTTTTTGGAACTTATAATGGTTTTTATTTCTTTTGGGGTACATTTGGTGATTTCAAAGGCTTTCCAGGGATTTAATCGTCCCGGATTAACACTGGAGTGTTTGTTTACCAAACTAACGCTCTCATATCATCTTACTCCCTCACTATGAACTTTTGAAGCCATTTCGGTTGCGATTTGGCTTTTACATGACACATTGGGGGTTGGATGTCGATATTTGGAATGTTTGGCTCATTATAAGCATTTTTATGGTGATTTTGGGGTTTGATCATCTCAAAATCATCCCTTTTAGCTTATGTGCCAAAGCATCACTTCGGAATTATGTATGCTTTCGGAAATTTCATCATCCCAACGCAAACCATACCAAGCTAGCAACTTCCCCATGACCTTTACCAAGTTTGGAAACAAAAAGAAGGCCAAGGGAAGGCATTGTGGCCGCAAGGTCCAAAAGTTGCGGCTGCAATGCATGCATGTTTCGCTGATTTTGTGAAGAGCATAAAATCTCGGCTAGGATGCGGCCGCAAAGCCAAACATTGAGACCGCAATAGACATTGCGACCGCAACTCCCCTTCCTTACACATTCTGTCCCCTTGTTTTAAAAGAAAAAAAAGAAGAAAAGAGGCATTGCGGTCGCAAACCCTGAACTTGCGGCAGCAATCCTCCACCCCCCCCCCCCTTTCGCAGTTTATTTTAGATTGTGGCTTCTATTTCATCAAAAATTCACTCAACTCTCACTCTCAGCTCACAAACCACGAACTCCTTTTCTCACCAACCCCCTTCTACTTCCTTCCCCTTCATCATTTCATCATCATTCTTCATCATTTTTACTCACAAATTTCACAACCTATATTCCAAAGAACAAATTTGCAACCTCTAGTTCATGTCTCACACTTAAATTGATAATGTCATAAAAAATCAAATTTGGGAAAAACATAAGCTTTCATCTAAGGTAGATTTTTTGGGTTCATTGAGGCTCTAATCTTCTTCTCTAGCGGTAATAGAGTATTTTGGGTATAATGTTTTCAATCCTTATCCCTTTCCCTTAACATTCTTGAGTTTTTGTGTGATTTCATGATAACAAGTGTTATTTTTCATTTTATGATCTCCTTGACATTAATTTGTTTTTGGGTTTGTTCACTTGACTCTTGCTATTTCCTCGATTTCTTGTGCGGAGTTGTCGTATTGTTGTTGCCCTTTGTGGTTGAGTTTGTTGTTGTTGGTTCTTTTGGCTTCTTGTGAACGGGGCTTGAGGTGCCTTTTACTTCATGAACTGATGCTGTTTAGTTTTTATGATTTGTTTTTGAATTTCAGTCGTTATTTGTTATCTCCTTGTCTATTCCTTCCATTGTGGGCTAAGAACTAACCCTCCTCAAAAGACTGGGAGACCAGTCCATATGTTTCAAGACGCACAAACCCCAGCTACTGAGCCTAGTGAGGAAGTAGAGATTGTTGCAGGACCCGCTTTGAAAATTCCAGGGAAAAATTCGAAGCTTTGTTTGAGCGGACCATAAAGCCTACTAAGTTTTTCACCCTAAACCTTGCTTTGATATAGGCTTTGATACCGAAATGATGGCCATGTTTGAAAACCTAGGGTGGACCACCTATCTGAGGGCCACAAATGCCCAATATACCTACCGGACTCTCACGCTAGAGTTTTTAAGTACCTTCTTAATTTCTCAAACATCAGAGGACGATGCCTTCCCTGAGTACGACATTACCTTCCGTATGTTCAACAAACGACATACCATCACTCTTGCTACCCTAAACAAGTACTTTGGTTGTGAACGCTGTACACCTATTTTCAAGCCCTCGCCTAAAACTATTCCGGAGCTTGGCTTAATTCACTCCTTTTGGGTGTCAATTAGTTGTAATCCTAGATTCTCCTCATTAAACAGACTATCCAGTCACATTCCACAGTCGTTTTTGCGTCTGACCCATAGGATGTTTAGCTTTTCAATTTCTTTTAAGCAAGACCTAGGAAAGATGAACCTAGAAGAGCTTTGTTGTCTCCACCTCGCCACTAGACAGTTTCAGACAGGTAAAATCAATATAGGATATCTTTTTATGCAAAGGTGCCTTAGTTTCACCAACAACCCAGTGTTGACTGCAGCAATCCAATTGGGGGTTTCATTACGTTAACTGCAAAAGAGTTAGGGTATCAGAAACATTTTGGGGATATGGATGCCATTTCTGCAAACTTTTTCTTTGACATGGGTGACTTTGCTTGAGGACTATAAGTCCACCCACACCACTAGTAGACCGGGGAGGTGGAGCTGTCTAGTAAGGAGAGTTCACCATTATTACCTCCCTAATCCCGAGGTAACCTCTCTTGGGCATGATAACCCCTACCTTATCCCATTCCAGCCCTTAACTTCCTCCGATAGTGTTTACTTCGCATGTCATGCAAAGCATCTTATTCCTAGGGCTGCTCAGTGTTGTATGTCCTCACCTTCTAAGCCTGAACCCGAACAACAAGACCACCAACATGAGGTTCCCTCTAGTTCCCAAGACCCATCACCTCCTTAATGCTTCCAACTCTCTCATCTTGCAACAAACTGAAATGTATAACTACATTAAACATCAGCTAGAGCAACAACAGCAGGATCGTGATCTAGCATTTATTCAAAATAATGCTATGTATCATTATCACGTTTCTGCTGGACAATTTGACCCTTTCCTGAACCATCCCCATCGTCCTCTTCAAGAAGGACTGGTCCCTCTGGTTGGAATAACAACAAACCCACTTGGCCTTATTGGACAACCCATTTGGAACCGAGATATGATTTCCGAGTTTCCGGTGGCTCCGATCCTTGTGGCGACCCCTCCGTATCTACTTGTGGGGGTGAGCCGGGGTATAAAAGGGGTTGAGACCCCTTCCTTCATGTCCTTTTGAGTACTGGAACTACCTGAATGCCCCTAGATATGACTCGCCTCCATACACAGATGCTTCTAGGCTCGATATGGATCCCACCTATAACTATAGGCGGGACCACCCTTCTCCATGACCATCGGGACAATGCTTTCGTCCTAGCTTGGTGGGGAGAATTTCCCAAGCATCTTATGTGTATTTTTATTAGGTTTTACGGTCGTTTTATTTTCTCTTTGTGTTAGTTTTAGCTTTAGGTCTAGTATCATTCGATTAGATAGTTTTGTTTGGTGTGGTCTTGTCATTCTTGGGCTTGTTCTATTATGACTTGAGGTGAGATATTGTGGTGATGCTGTTGATTAGCGGTGATGTTGATGATATCCTTGGTACTTTTGTGGTGATGATGTTGGTTTCTTATGATGATGTTGATGATGTTGATGGCGTTGGTTCCGTTGTTGATGAAATTTTGATAATGATGTTTCGGTGATAATTTGATGATTGTGATATGATCTTTTTCCCTTGCTCCCTTATTTCATAATCCAAAAGTTCTTCTCCCCTCTCTTTCTTCCCAAAAAATTCAAAATTTCTTCTCCCTTCTTTTTCTCAACAAAAAAAAAATCCAAAATTTCTTTTTCCCCTTTCTTCTCTTTTTAATACAAATGCATTTAGTCACTTAGCACATGTAGTTTATTTTCTTAGTTTATTTTATTTTAATTTGTTTATTCCATAGTTTGTTTTAGAGCATTTTAGTTTACTTTTAAAGCATGCATATAAAAAAAATGAAAAAGGCAAAATTCAAAAAGTATTTTCTCTTTTTAGGATATTTTTACTTTAGCTTACATCCATATGATGCAAATAGCGGTTAATTAGCTTCCAACACCTTTTATCCTCATGTGCCTTAACTCTTAATTCATTTTTGAAAGGAAGTTCCTAAGTCTCGAATTCTTGAATCAACCTCGCGTTTAGAAAATTGTTGAGATTGTGTGTGATTGTCGATTTTAATCCTCCTTATTGGTACAACGATTATGATGATCTTTTGAACCTTGGTGAGTTTTTAAGCCTCCATGCATTCTTTTGACCACCACTTTGGTCAATTTTCTTTCATGAGTGTTGTTGTTTTCCTCGTATTGGCTTCTAGATTGAGAATTTGCCTTGTGACTATAGGAATCGTGCCCACTTTGCTCTCTTTCGACGACCATGGCTTTCACTTCACTCTTTTGTTTTAGAATCCAACTTACATGGGTTTATTTGTTTTTCATTCACATTATTGTATATCCTTTTGTTCCCCTTTGTTCCTTGACCCTTGTTCACCACATTCTAACCACGGGCTTCAACCGTCGTCACCCTATTTAGTTTAGTGAAGCTCGTGTCTCGTCCTTGTCCTTGTATAGTTTGTTCTCTTCGCAAAAAAAAAAAAAAAAAAAAGAAGACGAAAGAAGAAATTAGAAACACAAATATATTTAGTTGATGAAAAATAAGTTTTCAAAGATAGTTTAATTATTTAGCTTTTGTAAATAAGCTTAGTTAGAAATAAAAAGTTGGGTCTCCTCCATTTAATTTGTATTGTTAGTGAATTTCTCATCCTCATTATTCTTATGGTTATCTTAAAAGATGTGAAGTCGATCGTCTTAGCGTCCTAGTCTTATTTAGGACGGTTTATGAGCTACAATAAGTTTTGAGTCGATTTTTCCACTTCTTTACTTCATGTTCATTAGATGATAGTGGAAAATCGAGTGTTATGATTTGAGGTGGTTATTCATTGTAGAAAGTTTGTAAAGTTGCTATCGAGTTGTAAACGCTTCACTTAGGTTTACCTCCACGAAATATCCAACTTTCCAACTTTCACCCACAGCGTAAGCCTCATTACAACCCTCAAAGACCATGTGAGGCTGAGTCGCAAAGTGAAAAGGCTACTTCATCAATATAGTCACTTATCAAGCATATTGAGTGGATGATTTACGCGAGATGTGAGTGATTAACCATTTCTTATCACATCTTTGCTCTTGTTCTTCATGAAACTCCCTCACGGAGTATATTCCGCGATCATCACATTAAGGAAGGGCACAAGGTAACTATTTGATTGAAACACACAAGTTCACCTTCATCTTCTTGGTTATCATTGAATTCTTACTTGTGAACTTTCCTTTGTATTTTCCTTCATGAGTTGGGTTTTGGTTCATTCGAGATTTTGTGAAGTCGATGCTAATTACCCTGATGAGGGATTCATCTTACTCCTACCGTTCTGCATAGTTTAAGTTGCTTGAGACAAGAAATGGTCTAGCTTGGGGGAGTTTGATGTAGTGTTTATTTGTATATATTTCTATAACTTTTTAGTACGTAGATTATGTATTTTTCGGCTCTTTTTCCTTATTTTTCCTTTATTTCTTGCTTTTTATTATTCAACCCGTTCCCTTGCATTTTTATCGTATTATACCCCGTTTTGTCTTGTTTTGCGTGTTATCTAAATTTTTAGGTTTGTTCTGTTTGATTTGGAAGCCGAGGTAACATTGGGTGATGAGTTACGGAATATTTTGGTTTAGTTCGAGTTGTCCTAGAGTTTTAAAAGCATTATGGTCAAGACGGTTTTCCCTTTTATCTTCGGCTACTAGCAATGTCGAGAGTTTGGCTCACGATATCGCTAGCCATGGCTCAGCGACTAAGAGCACTTGGAAGCATCCTTCTTGAAGGCATTTTTCCAAAGCAACTTCAAGTTTTAATGATTAAACTCGAGAACGATGCAGAGCAGGGGTGGTGGGTGCAACCCGCAGACCATGTGGCTGCAACCCTACCTCTTCCAGCAAACTAAGATTTTGCTTCCTTCTTTAGCCAATTGCGCTTGTACTTGGAGAATTTTCATAAAAATCAGTAGTTTGCTCATGTAAAGGGATATCTAATCTGTCTAGAATATTTGTAGTCATACAACCTTAGACCTAGTTTTACTCTTTGATAGTTATTACATACGTTCTTGTTCATAATTTCATTCCTAGATTATTTTGTACTTCAAACAATATAAGTTTTAATTCTATATTTGGTTCTTCAAGCTTTGTGTTCTTTATGAGTTGTACTCTACGATTTATGCAAATGGGATTTGGATATTGTTTTATGGAATCAAGCTTCTAAGTAACTCTTTTAAACTCTTATCATTATTGTTTATTAAGTTCATACATTGAATTTTTAAGTTACTTAGCCTCCATGTTTCATGTTTTGATTTGCTTGTATGATATAGCTTGTTGTAGTTTTATTGCTTTAATCCACCTTAAGCAACCCTTGTTCTTTAGTCCTTTAACCGACTTCTTGTTTGTTATAATTGTGTAAAATACTCACTAGTAATACTTCTTCCCTTATTTGTTTCATTCCATGATGTTGACTAGTTTTAATTTGGCTTTAATATGATTACTGAGTAGTCTTGCTAGGGTGTATGAAACCCTCACTCATTTCATGACTTAGTGGGTTTTTAGCAAAAACTGAGCTTGGGGGTAACTATAGTCGTACGTGGGGTTTTCAATCACGTAGTCTTAGGTTCGCTACCTTAGATGATGTTTTAGGTTCCTCAATGATGGATCGAGAGGTGAAGTTGAGTGAAAAGTCCCCATTTGTGTTGAATGTAAAGACCATGTGAATAGGTGATTAAATTAAGGGACATTACTAGTCCTTTGTGCCTAGGAGTTGTTTTGTGTATGCGCCATGAGAATAGGTCATGTGCATAGTTCCTCTCGCCATGCTAGCTCGATAGAGTAGACATGACTTGTAGAAGATTTGCCCTAGATGTTTTTCCCCGTGCTTAGTTTGGTCTAGAAATTCACGCCTTCATGTAAGAAGTGAGCGGTTAATCCCGTACCTTAGGCTCTTTAATTATAGTCTAGATTCATCTTATTTCAGTATTTGTGACAAAACCCACTTCTTTCCCATATTTCCGGCTTAATTTGCTAGGATTCGACTTACTCTATATTATCCCTTTTTCCCGTGGACTCGACCTCTACTTGCCCTTGCTAATAGCTTAGTGAAGCTATTCGGATTTATCTGTGGTAGTCACAACGATAGGCTATCAGTGATAAACTTTAATCATCAGCCTTTTAGGTGGGACCAAATGTAGGTATCTACATCCCTCAATGGGAAAGAAAAACATGAACGATCAAACGTCTCATCAACAATTGTATGTGCCTCCATATAAACGATACCAAGTGGCCGTTGAGCAACAGTTGGGTAGAGCTACTGCCCAACAAGTAGAGCAAGGTCATGAGGTGGGAAACAATGATATGGAAGAAGACCAACCACAACATCAACCCCAAGTTGGAAACCAACAATAAGAACAACACCAACATCCTACTTGGCACACAATGTTGGATGCCCTGATGAGAAACTTTGAGAATGCTCAAAAATTCAATGGAATTACGCTTGGATCAAATACAAACTCAATTTGATGGGATGGAAGACCACTTGTACTCCATGTCTTCTATGGTTTCATCCATGAACCAATTCTATGTCTCTCATTACCCAAACTACATTAATCCAAGTGAGGAGGCAGAGAGAAGAAGGTTGCAAAGACAAGCGGAGCGAGACGCTAGGAGATATGGGTCCCGTGATTCTAGAGGTTCTTCTAGCTCCTAGTTTCACATTGTTATTTCCACACATTGAGGAAAATGCTTCTCACTACAAGAAAACTATTTATTAACGACGGACTTTTTTCGATGGAACACAATTTCAGAAAATTTGAAATTTCCGACGGATTTTTATTCTGTCGCAAATTTGCGACGGATTTTTATTATGTCATAAATTTGCGACGGATTATTAACCTTTCCGATGGAATTTTAAAAATAATTTGTTGACCTTAATTTACGACGGAATTTTTCGTCACAATTTTGCGATGACATTATATATATTATGTCGCAAATTTCAACATTTGTGATGGAATTTCAAAAATAATTTGTTGACTTGAATTTGCGTCAGAATTTTTTGAAGCAATTTCAAGTACAGCTAAAACACAAAACCTAAACCCTAACTATATAAAGACAAATTCTAAGTCTCAACCGCATATCAGTCACAACACATCTCATCTTTCTCTCTTCTTGCCTCACTTCACTTTTCTTTCTCTAAACTACCTCTCTTCTCTTTTCTTTCTCTCTTCTACCTCACAGCAGCCGCCAACTTTCTCTCTTCGCTTCTTCTTTTTCACTTCTTCGTCCGCGTAACGGTCGCCATCACTTTTCTTCGTTCTCCCTCACATAGTAAAACACCAACAAAACCACCCTACCTACTTTCAAGATCAGATTGTTTTGTTGAATTTGACCATAAAAACCCTAGATCTAGGGTTTTATTAGAGGCGGGAGAAACTGGCACAACCCGATAACTCGACACGAAATCGACCCGTTATTAACGGGTTTGGGTCGAGAGTGTTGACCCGTTTAATTAAACGGGTTGACTCGGCATGACCCGTTTATTAAACAGGTAGGGTTAGGGTTGGAGAGTTCAACCCGTTTAAGTAAGCGGGTTGACTCGACACGACACGATTCCACCTTATTATATACAATAGTATGTAAAAAAAGACGTGATCCGCTAACTCGACACGAAATCGACCCGTTATTAGTGGGTTTGGGTCAAGAGTATTAACCCTTTTAAGTAAACGGGTGAGCACGACACGACACGTTTATTAAACGGGTAGGGTTAGGGTTGAAGGGGTTCAACCCGTTTATGTAAGTGACACGACTCGAAAACGACACGACACGACTCGTTTCCCACCTCTAGTTTTTATGACCAAACTCGACCAAAATTATATTATGTGGTTGGACTTAAGGTATTTAGTTTTTATATGTTTTTTCTTTTCTAGTTTTTGGTTTGAATTGATTTGAGATTTAGGGGTTTTTTGTCCGAATTTTTTGGAGTGCTTTTGTTCGAATTGTTGGTCATTTTTTTATTCCAAGTGGTTTTGGATTCAAATTTTTGAGTTTTTTTTTTTTTAATTTGAAATTATTGTGGGTTTTGATTGAATTTTTTTTTTGTTCGAAATGATCGATTTTTTTGGTTGGTTGGGGTGTTTTTTTGGGCGAATATTTCTTGGGTGGTTCAAGGGTGGTTGGTGAATCGATGGGGGGTGGGTGAGGTTTTGGAGTTCGTACTTCGTGGTTTTTTCGAATATGGTGGTGTAGCCGTCTGGGTTTGTGGTTTAGGTGGTGTGGGATTTGGGTTTATGATTTAGGTGATGTTGATGGTTGGTTGTGGGGATGTGGGACAGTGGCGAGGTGCGTCTGGGTGGCTAGATTCCGGGCCTAGGCTTGTAGGTTGGCGGGTATGGGTGGGTCTACCTAGGTGGTGGGTGTGGGTGGGTCTTTTCTGAATCTCCGGTTGTGAGTGTTTTTTTTATTTTTTACTTTTTGGTGGACATTTTCCGACGGAATTTCCGTCAGAAAATTCCGACTAATTTTTGGCAGTCGGAAAATTAGTTTGACTTTTTTTAGAATTTTCGGACACAAAATAGTTTCTGACGGACTTTCTGTCGGATATTTCTTAATTTCCTACGGAATTCCGTCGGATATTTCTTAATTTCCAACGGAATTCCGTCTGAAACGTGATTTGCCGTAACAATCTCGAATTTCCTAACTTTCCTCCTTTAGATTTCCGAAAATATATCATAAATATTACAGAAAATAATAATAAATATAATTCCTACTTATGTAGGAAAATCCAAAGTATTACCGCCATGTGATAACGGCTAAGGCTTTTATCAAAGTACTATAGCGGAAGTCTTTAAACCAAAACAAATTATAAACTCTAAATGAACTCAAAATAATCTCAAAAGCAAACCGAAGTCCAAACCAAAAAGAAAACCAAAATAAATCTTTATTTTATTTCGAAACCATATTAACGGCCCTTCAAACCAAATAAACTTTAAACTACTAAAATCCCAAAAGTAAACAATAGCAATATCAAAGTCTACATAAGCTAAGAAAACTACAAAGTGAGCACTCAACACTCAATCCCGGCATGATGGACTATGCCCAACATTACCTACAACTTTCTCTTTATTCTAGACAATTACTCGTCTTCGAAATAGGTCATCACAGGGCCAAGTCAAAGATAAAGCCATGCACACAAACGCACACAATCAGGAAAGCTAGGTACATAAATACCAGAAACTATGCAAAACATGATTAACATGATGATAAAATAAAAGAATGAACACACACCCTTCTTACCATTGTTAACACCACATACCTGTGCATAGACTCAACTCACTAATAATTATTTACTATATTTAGATCTTTGGATTTCGCATCAAACGGGTTCCTTTCCTTAAAAATCACCCTATTGGATACCAACTTGGGAGCAACTTCAAGAAGGTATTACCTATGTCACATGAAGTGACGGAATTGCAACGCATTTAAAATATAAAAGAATACAACATCTTGTACCCCAATTAGAAGTTACAGTAAACACCCATAACTCCCCCCATTGTTCATACTCAAGGTATATACGTTCCAAGAGTTTTGGTGCGAATCCTCTTTCACTTTGCGTGATTAATAGGTTTAACAATATTATGACTCACACATAACACATAGAAGCATGCATAGAATCAAGAAAAACCATATTAATTATCTTGGATTAAAGTGATTCTAAATTAAATTTTGTGTGTCCTTTAATTAAACTAAACTTCCTTTACCACACATTAACTGTGAGTGGCTAAATATTTTCTCATTTTCTCCTTTTAAGCATGCAATATGGAGTAAGATATGCTGATTCAAGACCTTTCAGGAGTGGGATGGAATTCGGAGGTGAACCGGGAATTTTTTAAAGTTGCCTCAAAATGTTTGTTCGGTAAAGGAGGTAACACAACCTGAGATGAAACCTCTTCCCTCTAACTTGAAGTATGCATTTGTTGATGAAAAAGAGCTATATCCAGTTATTGTTAGTGCTTCTCTTACTGATAGTCAACTTGAAAAGTTGTTAGTTGTGCTTAAATGTCATAAAAAGGCTATTGGTTACACTATTGATGATCTAACTAGTATTTGTCCTGATTTTTTCCTGCATCGCAATCATTTAGAGGAAGGTCATAAACCATGCATACAAGGTCAGCATCGTTTGAATCCTAACATGCAGTAGGTAGTTAAAAAAGAGGTTATTGAATTACTTGATGCTGCCATTAATGGGTTAGTCCGGTAGGACCACTATTGTGTGTTGATGAGGCTATCGCACACCTATCAAAAGTAAACCAAACCACTCTAACTAATATAGCTAGGGAAGTAGGGATCGAATCCACAGGGAAGCAATTAAACCTATTAGTTCTAAAAAAGTCTAAACTGTGTAAAGGGCCTTTGAATGTCGAATTAAGACTCAAACGCTAACTAAAACTAGAACTAAGTTGATTAAGGGAATAAATCTATGACTAAGTCTAGGACATCGGTTCACCATAGATTAACAAATGAATTGCACACAATCAATTAATTAGATTATCAATTTCCTTGAATTAAGGTCCACTAATTCTCTCGAATCTAGTCCCCTTCAAAACTCCTCTAATGGCTCTCGCTCACTTAGACTCGTTTTGCCTATTGTCCTTATGATCTAATTGTGGTAATCTTACCTCTCGGCATCGATTTCAACAATATCAAACTAACAATTAAACCTGGCCAGTATTTAACTGAAAGCAATAAAAATTGACAACAGGAATTCCAGTACATTAACAACCAATCAACAATTAAGAACAAGCATCAAAATCAATCCATGGATCCCCTAGTCCTAGAAAAGGAACTACTCACGCATAATAGAAACTAAAGGAACTAATTTAATCATAAGAACTGCAACTGAAAACATTACTTCAACAATTAAACTAATTAACAAGAACAAAAATAACTCAAAAGCAAGAACTAAAACAAAAACAAGATCTAAAATTAAAATACTACTAACAATTAAAACTAAGGAAAATAATTAAACTAATAAAAACAAGAGAAGAAAATAAAGAAGAACCTGAAATTGCAATTGTATTGAATGAATGATTGAGTTTTGACAAAAGTAAGTTCTAGAGAGAAACTGAATGAAAAATCCTAATGAGAGAAAATAAATTCTAATCTAGTCTTTTATGTCTAATGTAATGTGTTGAAAAAACCTAACACAAACACTATTTATATAAAAAGTACAATGCTCGGGTCAAAAGGAGTGAAAAACGGGCTTCGGACAATTCGCCCGACCAATCGGGTAAAAACCGCCCGATCGGGCTCACAAAGCGAGTGATTTTGGCCTTGGAAGCAATCCGCCCGACTGCCCGGGCGAAATCCGCCTGATCGGGCGCGATCAGTGTTTTCGCCCCTATCTCCTTGAAAATGCTAAGTAAATTCCGCCCGACTGCCCGGGTGAAATCCGCCCGACTAGCCGGGCGAAATGACTTTTTTGCCTAAATCAAGTTGGCACGTCTTCTAGTTACTCCAGGCTTCATCATAGCTTCCTGATTACTTCAATTCTAACCCATGGCTTCTATTATCTAGTTGTAACTCATATGATTGCCTCGGAATCAATGCAAAAACACCGAAATCCTGCAAAAAGTCACCAACAAGCACAAACAACTCCATACAACCAAATGTTAGCCAAAATAGCTCCGAAGAGCATAGGTTAGAGTCAAAATAAACCAGAAAAGGGGGTAAAATATAAGCATAAAATACACTTATCACCACCTAACGGCTGATAATTATCGTGTATCACGTTGCTACAAGTCCAACTTCTGAAAATTGATTGCTTGAAAAACGCTAGTTTTGTGTTAGAAGTAAGTCCTTCACCTATTTGGTCCCCAATCCGAAATCTACATGAGGGTCCCGCTGCCTGGTCAGCGAGCGGGGGTCTTGCTGCCCAAGCAACGAGTCGGGGTCCAGGGGTAAAACGCCCTGGCTAGGGGCTTAGAGGGGCAACGCCCCCTGAACTATTTGAAAACCAAAAAAAACATTGTTAGAAAAACCGATGATGAGTTATGACGGTTGAAAAACCCTATAAATACCCTCCTCCTCCGACCTTCATTCATAAAATTCACATCTTCCTATTCATTTCTTCTCTCACACACACTCTCTCTACCTCATCACTTTCTCTCTCCATAACTCCCCTCGGTTTTTACGCCTTCTTTCGGAAACCCTACCTTCCACACAACTTATAACTTATAAAACTTTTTACGATCATTATTGGTTAAAGTTCTTCAAGCATTCAACAAAAGAAGTTGTTGACAATTGAACGAAAGGTACTTCGAATGAGGCCAACAATATCGAAATCATCAAATTGAGTTATTCATTGAGTTAGTTTACATGATTATGTTATTTTAATGCTTTATTAGATAATTGCCATGCCTTTAATACATATTCATGTAATATTGATTAATTGATGGTTCGACATTAAAATAAAATCAATCTGAAGTAGAAATGTTGCTTAGGTTTTATGTGATCCATGCCAAATGTTTTAATGCTTTCAATTTCACGCATAATCAATGTTTAGCTTAAAAGACCTAAAGGAATGTTTCCAATAATTAAAGATGAAATTCAATCTAATCCTAAAGCGATCACCCATGCATGATAAAACGAAATTGTTTGTGCATTAATCAAACCCTAGCTAGCCTTATTTTCATACGTGTTTGTAGGTCTAAACCGGAATTATGATTGCTATAATTCGAAATTATGATTGTGAAATTACATATGAGAACACGTAGAGGCCGCTATACACGAGGGGACACTGTGACCTACTGTTCTCTTTACCCTCGTCCTAGAATCAAGAGATATGAGACCTTCTTATCCTTGGCTGTCATTTTGCCATTGGGCTATGACCTAATGGGGTTCCATTAGCTCCTAAAAGGTGGACGATAATGACTTCTATATTTGGGTTTTGAGATTCTAGACTCACCCCCAAGCCAAGCATACTCACACTATGTAAACAAACTAAACAGGCATTCAAACGTCCTGTAAGAAAGGGCATGCGGGCCCCCAAAACCCTGGGTGCACACCTTGGCTTGCTCCCTCAGATTCACAACTGTTTGTCCTGGAAAATCAGTTCCGAGGTTAGAAGTAGAACCAGAAACATGTTATGTGATTTGAGCAAGTTGGGTGTCTATCATCTTGTTACGAGCTTGTAGTTCTTTAACCGAGGTAGCAAGATCACCAAACCTCCTCGCATTATCTTTATTAGCCTAGGTTTAGTGTTGGATGAAAGTTTCCATCACTTGTTCCAGGCTCAATTTCTCAGGAGGAGGAGGGTAAGGAGGTCTAAGTTGCATAGGTCCCCCTTGGTTCTAACCAGGGGGCCTATAAGGACCGGTTGGTTGCTGCTGTGGGGATGGTCGTTGATAAGTGTTTTGGGTACCACCCCCTTATTCCATCCGAAATTAGGTTGGGGATTCCAACCTTGATTGTAGCCTTGGGAAAAGGCCATAGTATCCATAGTGGAAACACAATAAGAAGCCGTGTGGTCATTATCTGCACACGTTTCGCAAGTAACTAGGACTATAAACTCACTAAAAAGGACTTTTACTCAATTAAAACCGTTATTCCTCGGCAACAACACCAAAGTTTGATAGCCTATCGTTGTGACTACCGAAGATAAACCCGACTAGGCTCACTCGGCTATTAGCAAGGGCAAGTAGGGGTAGAGTCCATGGGAAAAAGGGATAATATACAATAAGTTGAATCCTAGAAAATTAAGCCGAGAATGAGGGAAAGAAGAGGGTTTTGTCATAAATACTGAAATAAGACGAATTCAGACTATAATTAAAGAGTCTAAGGTATGGGATTCACCACTCACTTCTTAAATGAAGACGCGGATTTCAAGACCAAACTAAGCAAGGGGAAAAACGTCTAGGGGAAATCTTCTAAGATTCATGTATACTCTATCGACCTAGCATGACGAGCGGAACTATGCACACGACCTATTCTCATGGCGCATACTCAAAATGGCTCCTAAGCAAAAATCCTCGAAGACTAGTAACCTCCCTTAACTCAAACACCTATTCTCATGGTCTTTAAATTAAACACACATGGGGTGTCTTCACACAACTGCATCTCTCGATCCTTCATTGAGGAACCTAAAACATCATCTAAGGTAGCGAACCTAAGACTACATGATTAAAAACCCCATGTACGACTCTAGTCACCCCTAAGCTCGGTTTTTACTAAAATTCGTTTAAGTCATGAAATGAGTGAGGGTTTCACCCTCACCCTACCACAAGACTACTCACTACTCATATTTAAATCCAAATTAAAACTAGTAAACTTCATGGAATGAAACAAATAAGGGAAGAAGTATTACTAGTGAGTATTTTACACAATTATAGCAAATAAGAAGTGGATTAAAGGACTAAAGAACAAGAGTTTCTTAAGGATGATTAAAGCAATAAAACTACAAAAATCTATGTCATAAAAACAACTCAAAACATGAAACTTTGAGGCTAAGTAACTTAAGAGTTAAAATTATGAACTTAATAAACAAGAATTATAAAAGTTTAGAAGAGTTACTTAGAAGCTTGATTCCATAAAACAATATCCAAATCCCAAGTGCATAAATCTTAGAGTACAACTCATGAAGACGACAAAGCTTGAAGAACCAAATGTAGAATTAAAACTAATATTGTTTGAAGTACAAAATAATCTAGGAATGAACTCAAGAACAGGAACTTATGTAAAAACTTTCAAAGAGTAAAACTAGGTCTAACGTTTTATGACTACAAATATTCTAGAGAGATTAGATATCCCTTTTCATGAGCAAAATACAACTTCTTATAACAATTCTCAAAGTACAAGAGCAAGTGGGCAAGTGGCTAAAGAAGGAAGCAAAATTGTGGTTTCCTTGAAGAGGCAGGGTTGCGGCTGCATGGTCTGGGGGTTTGGGATGCAACCCCTGCTCTGTACCATTTCTGAGGTTGCTCATCAAAATACGAAGTTGCTTGGGTAAAATTCCTTCAAGGAGGCTGCTTGCAAGTGCTCACACTCGCTGAGCCATGGCTAGCGATATTGTCACCCGAACTCTTAACTTCGCTCGTAACCGAACACAAAAGGGAAAACCGTCTTGACCATAATGTTTTTAAAACTCTAGGTCGATCCGAACAAAACCAAAATGCTCCATAACTCATCACCCAATGTTACCTCAGCTTCCAAATCAAACGCAAGAAACCTACAAAATTGAGATAACACGCAAAACCAGACAAAATGGGGTATAATACGATAATAATGCATAGGAACGGGTTCTATAACAAAACGCAAGAACTAAAGGAAAAATGAGGAAAAAGAGCCAAAAACTACATAAACTACGTACTAAAATGCTATAGAAATATGTACAAATAAACACTACATCAATCACATCGCAATAGGTCCAAAGACTAATATTGATTGCTTGAAAAGAATGCCTAATCTTTCCCAAAGTTAGTTATTCAACTATTTGGACCCCACGCCACAATGTATACGGGGGTCCCGCTGCTCGGCTAGGGGTGAAACACCCTGGTAAGGGCTTACCCCGCCCCCCCCGGGAACCTTTTTACAAACTTGAACCATTGCCGAAATGACCGATGATGAGTTCCGATGGTCAAATTAATGTGCTTAAACTTTTTTTTTTTAATTTCATATTTTATTATTATTTCATTGCTTTTTATTATCTTTTATTTCATAGTTTTTATTTTATCTTTTATTTGATTTTATCTTTTATTATTTTATTTTGTTCCTTTATTTTATTTTATTGTTTTGTTTCGTTTGATATTAAGAAAATTAATCAAACGCGCAAACACGACCACATACGGTGAAACTTCTTGAATATTCTGGGAGAATATGTACAAATAAGGTAACTTTAGGTTTATGTAAGCGTATAAAGCGAAATCAGGCAGTGAAATTCGAATTATGAAGGTAAATATCAAAGTATGGACACAAATATCAAGAAAAAGGAAAAGAATCAGAAAACTTTCAAAAATTGAGTGTCGAGCTCCTAAGCGCTAGATGGAAAGCTAGGGCGCTCAAGGCGAGCACTCAGGCGCCTGCACTCGTCGCTGAGCGCCCCAGCGCCCCTCTTACGTGTATGCGCTCGACGACAACTTCCTGATCCCTATATGTACGTACTCCGTCCGACATTAATTCATCACTTCCACCCTTTGACATCCCTCAAACTTCACACTTCACATCTTAAAATCTCTAAAAAAACATGCCACTTTCTCTCTCAAAAAGTTCTTCTTAAACCCTGAAAAGCCTCCTTGAACATTCTTCTAAATCCTAATCAATTTATTATTATTATTATTATTATTATTATTATTATTATTATTATTATTATTATTATTATTATTATTATTATTATTATTATTATTATTATTATTAATGTTCATATTCAATCATTCAAGATAAGAAGTTGTTTCGACTACTGAATGAAAGGCACTTCAAATGAGGCTTAAAGCATCAAGAACATCATCTTGAGCTCTTCTAATATGCGTCAGTTTATGTAATTATTTCTATCTTAGAAAAGTGACATATTTGAATCAAATCATGAAATATTGACTTAACTATGGCTCGGTTTTCAATTAAAATCAATCTTAAGTAGAAACATGAACTGGGTAGTTTATGTGTTCTTGAATTCCTTATGTTTATTGCATTTTATCACCTAGATTTTATATTTAACTACAAGACTTGAAAGCATGTTCTCGTATAAAGTAAAGACAAATCTTGCAAATTGGCATAAGGTTTCTTAATCTTGATTAATTCTCAAAGCGATCACTTTCACATGTCATTAGAAACTATGTGTGCATTAATAAAAAACCGACCTAGCAAAAGTTATATGTGTTTTAGGATCAAAACGGAAGTATCCATGATATAATTCAATATTATGATTGTTAAATTACATACTAGACCAATTAGAGGCCGCTATACGCGGGGAAACAGTGTGAATTACTCTTGTCCTTACCCTTGTCTCCGAATCCTGATATATGAGACCTTCTTTGTCGAATTTGCCTTCGGGCTAGACATAATGGGGTTCCATGAGCTCTCGAAAAGAGAACGACGGTGAATTCTATACTTGGGTTTTGAGTTCCTTGACTCTCTCTCTAAGCGAAGCATACTCACACTATGCAAACAAACTAAAGACATTCGACGTCCATACAAAGGGCACGTGGCCATGGTCACAAAAGCCCCGGGTCTACAGTTTGGCGCCTACCATGAGGGATTCCCTTAATATTAAGGGACAGTGGATGAAACTCAAATAGTCTCTTAATTTCATAGTTATAATATTGAATTTGTTTGTTAGGCATAATGCATGCTATGCCCATGCGAGGGTATTTGCTTTAGGTTTCACGTGTCTTAAAGTATGTTCTATACTTGACACAAGCACGGAGGACTTCTTATGGATGGTTAGGTGAATTACCTAAGACTATTCCGTAATCGAAATCCACCCTAGACCAGGATGCGTAACCACAAGACCTATGTGGATCACAATGGATGTCCCACTTGGATCACCACTAAGTTGTGGTGTGTATAGTTTGGACACACCCTAGTAATGGTACCTTTTGGAAACCTTAAGCCTTACTTGTAGTCACTTTATTAGAACCTTCGATAGGTTTGGACTTCACCTCATGCATAGGTGTGATAATTTGCCAATTAGTATTTTATGTGTTTATGTTGTTAACTTGGGCCCTAGTTTTGCATGAACCTTTAAACACTTTAGAATAGAGAGTCTCATATAGATCGTGGTATCTCCGTAGTGGTTAAATAAAGTCAATCTTATCATGCATATAGAACCCCATAAGTTGCAGTTCATTTAATAATTGTAAAAGTACCTTAATCGTCTAAATAAAATGAAACAAAAAAATAAAAAGAAAATCAAAAGGCGATAAGATACCATGCATTCATGCATTCATTTAGGACAAGGAGTGACCATGCTAGGTCATGCATCGAGTCCAGTTCAAGGAAGTAAACTATGAGTCATTTTCAGCATAAAATTATAATTAACTCTCATGCAGGATAAATTCGTCAACCATCCTTGGATAAGGGCCGGTAATTGAGTAAAGCAAATCCTTTAGCTTGGGTCAAAGGGAATGGTTGGAAGTGTTCATCATGTGCGAGTCTTCTCAAAAAAGTGTGCTCATAGGAAGGACTATCCAAAGTCAAGGTTCAAAACTCCCATTCAAGAATGTCAGGTGAAGATTATGAAGTTCAATTTGTACGAATCGAAGGCAACTTAGCCATACTAACTGAAATGTTTGAAACTATCTCCATCAAGGTGAAAAACCACGAGAAAGCATGACCACTCTCAAAGTTTTGAAAAGATTGTGAAGCGGATCAATGATGAAGATACCTATATTAAACCTCCCGGGCTCGACCCGAGCTTGGTGTACTCAAATTCCAAAAAGTTATCAATCAAGGACTTGCCAAAATTCAAAGAAACTGACAACCCTCGGTTCTTCATTCGGGGGTTCAAGTTCTATATGGATAGGAAGAAAGTTGATCCAAAGCTTTACCCCAAGATCTTTCCATTCTCTTAGGAACCTATTTACCAAATGTGGTTTTTCTCTCTTCATGACAAGAAAACCGCAACATGGGAGGACGTCATCCATACCTTTCACATTAAGTATTTATGGTTGGAAACATTTCGAGAATTCTACCACATTAGTATTGAAATCGAAGATGACTTGATCAAAGGACAGAAATTGAACAGTAGCGACGACAAAAATTACAAAGATAGCTCTTCGGAATAGGATGAGTAGAATGTGTGAATAGCTTTCAAGATAAATGGTGAAAAGCAGCGACATCATGAGCAAGAGTTTATAGTCTTCTTTAGGTTGAGTCGGAGAATCCCTCCACTTAGCTTTTATTTTTCGTTTCTTTTCATATGTTGGAGTCTATGTCGTTAGGATTAATATTGTTTATCAAGTTGTAGCCCTCGTTTTGTTTTCAAAATTGTCATTTCCATCTCAATTAATAAAATTCCTTTTTTAGCTTGTTTTTTGTGCTTCCATTGATCTCATCAAAATCAACAAAAAAATTAAAACAAATTATTAAATGTTAGACATGCTTGAAAAGGAAGAAACACCACAAAATAAAACCAATCTCTTCCCTTACACCAATCTTTTAGCCTATCCACAAAGTCAAATCAACCACAATCCCACCTCCCATTCATTAGCTAACCTTTGTGCGTAGGAAAAGATGTGTGCTACAATAATAAAAGAAAAAATAAAATAAATAATGAAGTTAAATTCAAAAGTTAAGTCATTATAAATTTGGAAACAAATTTCAAGAAAAAGTCAAAGCACATCAACGCACCATTGAGCCTAACATTTCTCCTCTAACCATAGCCTACATCCAAAGCACTCTCAAATCAAACCATCCTATGCTTCAAACCCAAATTCCAAAACTCCATCAAATTTTCTAACCTAAAACAAAAGTTCAACCTCATTAAGCCAAGTTCAAAATACAAGTCAGTCCTCAAAGTAAAAAATCCATAGCCAAAGTCCAAATTCTAACACAAGAGAAATCTCAAAAGCAAAAGTCAAAAGTCCAAAGTCAAAAATCTAAAAATCTCCAAAACCAAAGCCTAAACACTCCTCAAATCACAACGTCAAGCTGAACTTTAATACCCCATATTTTCACGTATTTTATGGAGTTATTATTGTATTTTATATATATGTTTTTAATATTTTTATTAAGGAATGAAATTCAATGATAGTATTAAGGAAATGAAATTTAAAAAAATTTTAATCAAAGTAATTATTTTATGTTTATAAATAATATTTCATGTTTTATTAAATGTATTGAAAAGTTTCTAAAAGTAGAATTTTTAGAGTTCCCTAACTTATTTTAAAACAAGGGCATAAAAGTAATTTCAAACGTTAAGGGTCTTTATGTAAATGCACCAAATCCTACTTTGAGGCCAATAAATACCCCTTAAAACCCCAAAATTTCAGATTTAATTTGAAACTTTGTGAATTAGGATTACAAAAAAAATTTGAAATAAAAAAAAAAGAAATTGGAAAATTTCCAAAAATAAAGGAAAAAAAATGCAGCTCGTCACCCTCCTCCTCTCCATTACACTCGCCATCACTCTTGCCGGCCACCCCTCTCTGTCGGCTGCTGCCTTGTCCGCCGGTCCCTTCTTCCTCCCCTTGGTATTTTTCTAAACCCTTATAAAAAAAATTTCTTCTACTTTTCTTTTTGATTCAATCTTGCATATTCATGTTTATAATTACGAGTTTCTATAGTTTTAATTATGTTTTTATAAAGTTATGATTTAGTTTAAAGCATGAATTCATTTGTTTGATAATGAAATTTTAAATTAGAGTTTATGAAATTATGAAATTCATGATTTTATGGTTTTTTATGATATAAACTTCAATATTAAGATCATGAATTGTTGTTGGGTGAATTTATGATGCTTTTATGAAGTTTAGATTGATTTTTAAATGTTTTAAAGTTGAATTATATTGCTGTCCAAATTTTGCAATCATGAAAATCAATGAAATAAATATTATGAACATATTTTACCTTATGAAAAATTATTCTAAACATAGATTTGATTCATGATGATGCTAGTGAATTGTAAAAGAGCTTTATGATGAATTTATGGTGTTTTATGAGTTTTTAATGAGTTTTAGAGAAATTAACAAAGCTGTACACCATGTTTATGCCTAATAAAAATAGTAACATTTGACATAGTAACTTATAATTGTTTTTAATGCTTCTAAGTATAGTATATTGATCTTAGGACATGACTATAGTGTTTTATGATCAAAATATGATATTTAAAAATTAAAGGTTTTAGAGTGCTTTTGAGGAATTTTACAAAGCTGCCTTTTTTGGAAAATTACCGAAAATAAAGTATTTTGTAATAGAAAAATTAAAATAAAGATTGGAATTGAATAGAGACCATATGGGGAATGTTTTGGACAAGTTTCCAATGTAGAAAGTTAGTTTAGAGCTATTGTAGAACTTAGTCAACAAGGTTTTAGTTTAGTTTCGGTTTTCTCGATGTAGGAGACTTCGATCTAGTGGACTTTGAGAATTTGTGGCTAATCACCACTACAACACAAGGTACATAAGCACTAAAGGCAGACATAGAAATTAGAATTTATGCTTGGTTGTTCCCATCTGATATGTTGTTTTTGGTTCTTGAATTGATTGCGAATTGACATGTATGACAACTTTATGAAACAATTAGAAGCATGATTTTATGCTGTTTTGACGTTCCACGTTTATAGTAATATAAATTCTTCAAGATTGAATTGGAATGTTATAATTATTTTAAAGTTGCATAATAGCTTAATGAAGAAGAAAGGAAGTTATTTAAGTTGATTAGTTGCTTAATCAACAAGAAAAGTAGTTTGTGAGATTTTATTCTCATAGTTAATAGAAGTTAATGAGTAAATGTTTTTATACAAGTTGCCAGTGAAAGTTTAATTTGTGGTCAAGGAAAAAGGAAAATAGTTAGCCACTCACAGTTATTTTGTGTTAAAGGAAGTTTAGTTTAATTAAAGGACACACAAGATTGTTTTTAGAATCACTTAAATCAAAGATAATCACAGTTAATATGCCTTGCTTGATTTTATGCACGTTTTTATGTGATTTTATATGTGAGTCATAACATTACTAAACCTGTTAATCACGTAAAGTGAAAGAGGATTCGCACCCAAACTCTTGGAACGGATATACCTTGAGTATGTACAATGGGGGGAGTCATATGGAACAGTGATATATGACTTCTAATTAGAGTACAAGACGTTGTACTCTTTTATATTTTTAATGCGCTGGAAATCTGGAAATCTGTCACTTTGTGTGACGTAGGTATTACCTTCTTGGAGTTGCTCCCAAGTTGGTGCCTAATAGGGAGATTTTAAAGGAAAAGAAACCAGTTCGACTCGAAATCCAAAGTTTAAATATAATAATTAATTTGTTTAAGTTGATTCTCTGTACGGGTGAGGAGTTGTCAACGGTAAGATGTATGTATGCTTTACTTTTATTTTATTTAAATCATGTTGTATAGTCCTTAGTAGTTATGTACTCAGCTTTGCTGACTGTTTCTTTTGTGTGCATGGCTTTGTGTTGGACTTGGTCCTATGATGACCCACTTGTTGGCGAGTAGTTGTCTCGAATAAGAGAAAGCTACAGGTACAAGTGGGCATAAGTCATTCATTCTGCGGTGGAGTGAGAGTGCTTGCATTGTAGTCTTCGTAGTTCCTTAATTTAATTGCTTACGGATTTATTTAACTATCGTTGTTTTTCTTTTATTTTCAAAGTTGAAGGTTTTGGTTTTAAAGGGCCATTAATATGGTTCCAAAGTGTAGTAAAGTTTTAAGTTGATTTTCTTTTTGTTTTTGTTTGATTTTAGTTTTGAGATTATTTTTGAGGTTGAGCTTCAAAGATCGGTTTTGGTGTTAAAGCCTTCTGCTTTCGTACTTTGATAAATGTCTTATATGTTATCACAGTGGCGGTAATGCTTTGGTTTTTCCTTGTTATTTAGAAGTTTTAGTAACTATAATTCTTTATTATTTAGAATATGTTTTCGGAAAAATCTAGAGAAGGAAGTTAGGAAACTCCAGGGTGTTACAAAGTTGTTACCAGAGCTTAGTTTTCGAAATAAAATAAAATTTTATTTTGGGGTACCCTAAGTTTTATTTGGGAAAGAGGAATTTCTTATTTTAGGAAGTTAATATATGGAAATTTTTCTAGAAATAGTACTATCCGAAAAATAGAAAGTTTTGAAAAACAAATGTTTTTAAAATCCTTTACATGTGCAGGTATGCAAGGAATTCAGGTATGTATCATGTGTTATTGTTTTAATATCATGTGGAGAGATTGGGTAGGAAGTTTGGGCATGTAGGATAGACTTTATTTATGTTCTTTCATGCATTAAGTACATGTTTTGAGATGTTACTTACGTGAATAGTTATGTGTAAAAGTAGTAATATGTTAGCCACCCGACCATTTTGTTCTAAAATTGTTAGCTTGGTTTTGTTGTGGGAAGGATGGCCCATTAGTTAAAAGTGTCGTGCAGTATGGTGGATAACATGCCTAGTAAAGAAACTCATATGGGAATGTTGGAAAAGAAGGAGTATGATAATCCATCCCAATATGTTTGGTAGATTTGATTCTACTGTTGGTACATGAGTTCAATATTGACGCTACCATAGTGATACCAACCTGATCATGTGTCTAATCTAATTGTTAGTTGTTTGCCAAACCGTAAACCCTACTTGGTGATTAAGGCAAAGTTCATGGACTATTATTTTGTTGGAGGACATCCAAATTACACCAAGTATAGAGTTTCAGTTGGTCAATTGGGGTGCGACTGGAGGCATTTGGAATGTTATATTGCAAGGTAGGTGAAGGACTTTCATGAGTCTAATGCAAGTGAGGAGACCCCACCCAAACATACCCCAAATGATCATGAAGATGATGAAATGGCTGGGAAGGAAACTACTTCTAGTTCTCGAAGCTATGGATTGAAGGATAGTTCGTGCTACGAGATCGAGAATCCAAATCCAGTAATTTCGGTGTATATGGATCTAGTGTCTAATTCTGAGGATGAGGAAGAGCTTGAGCTTGAAGAAGATATGGATGAAGATACTGAGGAGGACATGGATGACGATGTTAAAGATGATCCCATGTTTATACCGAAGAAATATGTGATGTCGAAGGACAAAAAGGATAATGTTAATGTTTAGAAGTTTTGTTATAGATATGAGTTAGTTAATATTGTTCAGTATTATTTAGAATGTTATACATATTATATTGTTGTTTTTTTTTTTGAATAAGTATCAGTGAGCTATAAGGAAATATTAGGAGGAAGTAACCAACAAGAATTCTTATTAGAATAAAATGATAAATGAGTCAGCTCTTTTAGGAAATGAAGCCTAAAGTAAAGTAGAACCAAGGGAATTATTTTTATTTATTATGTGCTTTATTCTTGTTTTAATGGTTGTGTAAACAATCAAAATTAAGTGAGTCATTTGCTCTATCAGAATAAGAACTTCTTTTGTGAGACGAATTGAGAAAATGTTGTTATGTTCTGCTATAAGTTTATGTTGTTCTAACTTAGTGTTAGACATAGTTTAATATAAAGGTCTTTTCCTCCTAAAGGAGAAATAGGATGGTTGAACGTAACAACAATTAGTTGAATGATGTAGTGAGGCAGTTATCTACTGTAGCTGAACAGTTAACTGCTAGCGAAAATGGAAATAGTAATGACCGGGAACTTTTCAAGAAGATTGCTCAAAGTAAGCCACCCACTTACCAAGGGGAACCCAATCCAAATATTTAGAGGGATGGTTGAGAGAATTTAACTAGCTATTTGGGGCAGTTGAGTGTCCAGAAGAGTTTAAGGTGAACCATGAAGTTTACTATTTGAGAGGAGATGTTAAGCTTTGGTGATCACAAAATGTAGCTGTAATTAGGGCTTTGCAAGGGTTCAATTAGACTGTGTTTCAGGAACAGATCCGCAATAAGTTTTATCCTGTGTTCCTTCCGAAGTAGAAAGCTGATGTGTTTCTAGAGCTTATGATGGGGAGTATGTCAGTTACCGAGTATTACTCTAAATTCATAAAGTTGTTTAGGTTTGCTAAGGAGGTTGTAGCAACCAAAAAATTGAAGGCTAGTCACTTTGAGAGAGGGTTACCTATAGACATCCATTTGCAATTAGCCGGGCAAGTCTTTGTGTCTTTGGATGAGCTATATGGTTGGGTTGTACATCTATATGCCCTAGATAAGAAGAAGAAGTAGATGCTGAAAGAAGGTGAGACAAGGGAGAGAAAAAAGGATGGTGGAGGAAACTTCAATAAACAAGGGAGTCATAGTGGATTTAAGAAGCCGCATTTCAACAATAACTTTTAGGGAAACAAGGGGAACTTTGTGAAGCCTACTAATGGAAATGGAAATAGGGCTCAAATGGCTAATCAAGGAGGTCGTGTGTACTTCTGTAAGAAGTGTCCTAACAATCACCCGGGAAAGGACTGTGCTGGGAACCTAGTAACTTGTCATTTGTGTAACAAGGTCGGACACCATGAGTACGAGTGCTTCTCCAAAACAAGGGAAAGGAAGGAAAAGGTTCTCAATTCAAAGGGAACTCAACTGGAGGTCAGCAGAATGGTTTCCAAGGAAATATGGGAGGAAAGGCAAGGCGATAAGCTGGGAATAGGAATGAAAGTGGAAACGGAGGAGGACAGAATAAGGCCTCAAATAGTAGAAAGCTGAATGTGATGGCTCGAAGTGAAGTTAATGCAAGTAAAGCTTTGATTACTGGTACATTCTCTATTCACTCTCTCCATGTTAAAGTTTTATTTGTTTTGATGCAGCATTTTCTTTTGTATCCACTAAGATTTTGGTAAAGTTAATGCCTGCGTTGGAAAAAGTAGATACAATAAATATGTCAATAGTGTTACCATCAGGACAAAGAGTACAGTGTTCAAGGATGTTTTTGGATGTTCTAATTGAAATTGAGGGAGTGGAGTTTAAGGCCAACCTAAATGAGTTTGATTTCGGTGACTTTGAAGTGATTTTGGGGATGGATTGGTTGAGTTAGCATAAGGCTGTGATTTTGTGTTAGCCACAGAAGATCTCGTTAATTAATAAGGGTAAGAAAGTGAGCTATTGGAGGGCCGGAAGGCCAAAACACAACAAAATAGTGTCTGCAATGAGGTTTAATAGGTTTGTGAAGAGAGTTTTTCCAATTTACCTTTGTAGTGTGAGGGATGTAGATCATCTTGAGACTGCTGAGCCCTAGGACATTGAGGTAGTGAGAGATTTTCAGGACGTGTTTCCGAAAGAGATTCCAGGAATGCATCCGAAGCGAGAAATCGATTTTACCATAGACTTAGTGCCTGGAACATCACCTATTTCCAAAGCACCATATAGGATGGGACCTGCAAAAATGAGTGAATTGAATGAGTTTCCATAAGGCCTAGTGCTTCACCTTGGGGGAGCACCAGCGCTGTTTGTAAAGAAGAAAGATGGGAGTTTGAGGTTGTGTATTCACTATAGGGAGTTAAATGAGGTGACGATCAAGAACAAGTATCCTTTACCGAGGATTGACAACTTGTTCGATCAATTGAAAGGAGCTACTGTGTTTTCAAAGATTGATTTGAGGTCAGTATACCATTGATTGAGAATTACTAATAAAGACATACCAAAAACTGCTTTTCGTACGAGGTATGGGCAGTATGAGTTCACTGTTATGCCTTTTGGGGAAACTAATGCTCCAGCAATTTTGATGGACTTAATGAATAGGATCTTTCAACGGTTCTTGGATAAGTTTGTGGTTGTTTTTATTGATAACATTTTGGTGTACTCCAAGCGCAAAGAAGAACATGTAGAACATGTGAAGGTAATTTTGATGACATTGAGGGAGAATAAATTATATGCTAAGTTCTCAAAATGTGAGTTCTGGTTGGAGAAAGTTGCATTCTTGGGATATTTCGTGTCGAAACATAGAGTTAAAGTAGATTCAGCCAAGATCGAAGTAGTAAAAGAGTGGCCGACACCTAAGAATGTGACAGATGTACGGAGTTTCTTAGGGTTAACAAGTTATTATAGGAGGTTTGTGAAGGACTTTTCAAGAATTGATAAAGCAATGACGTTGTTAATCAAGAAGGACTGTAAGTTTTTGTAGAGTGATAAGTGTGAAGAGGCATTTCAGACCTTAAAGGAGCGTTTGACTGCGGCTCTAGTGCTGACTTTGCTAGCTGGGAGTGATTCTTATGATGTGTACAATGATGCTTCTAAAAATGGTTTGGGATGTGTTTTAATGCAAAATAGAAAGGTGATTGTGTATGCTTCGAGACAATTGAACCCATACGAAGAAAACTACCCTACTCACGATCTCGAGCATCCGGAGATCCTGCTTGCTTTAAATATATGGAGGCATTTTTTGTATGGAGTAAAGTGTAGAATCTACACGGACAACAAGAGCTGAAAGTACATTTTCACTCAAAATATTTAAATATGAGATAAAGGAGATGCCTTGAGTTGATCAAGGATTACGATCTTGATATCCAATACAATGAAGGGCCGGAAGGCCGATGTATGGAACAGTTTTTCCAAGACAATTAGACAAATGATTGGCCTGTTTAGCTTCCACAATCATTAGTCATTACAACAACAATATAGTAAGGAAAGAGATAGAAGTGTCAAAATCCTACATAATATACTTAATGAAATTAAAGGCTTTAAAGTAGCAAAAGCAGAGGACGGACAATAAAATGTTGGTTAGAAAAATGCTCAAGACATCAAATGAAGCATGGTAGCTAGATAACAAGCTTTTGTACACTGAAGATCACTTTTATTTTTCTACTTCAGATCTATCTACACAAGACTACAGCTCCAATCACCAGCTCAAAACAGTTTCACGAAGCTACATCGATTCTATATTTAGAGTATGGATAATACCCTTGTCTTGTATAGTGATGTAACATCATCCCATTACTTCTTACTTGTCTTGCAGTTGAATAAATTTGTTGATTCACTTAATGATTTACGCATACACTTTACCAAAATTAAATAAATCTCTGCCAAAACAAGGCTTAATAATATTGATACATCTCTACCACCAAAGTTGTATGAACAAACTAAGAATATGCAATACAGTGAGAGTGGAAGTGCCAACAACGTGTTATTAATTAGAAACAATTGAAATATGTCTCCACTTTAGAGAATAGCAGCAGAAGATTTAGCACTTTCGCAAGATTTTAAGTATGCCTTCAGAGATAATAAAGGGAAGCCATTAACTCATGAAGCTTAAAACTAAAAGTTAAATACAACTCAGATTGGTGAAAAATAGAAAACAATTTTTTTCTTCAAATTCAAGGACTATCTAGTGTATCAATATTTTGAATCAACTTCAAATTCAAG
The DNA here is from genome assembly GCA_016808085.1 of Suaeda aralocaspica. NCBI lineage: Eukaryota > Viridiplantae > Streptophyta > Magnoliopsida > Caryophyllales > Amaranthaceae > Suaeda > Suaeda aralocaspica. Next base: position 504,421 of record PYUH01000410.1, on the reverse strand, counting down.
CATCACACTCAGTCCCTAGCATACACACACACACACACTCTCTCACTCAGCCACTCCCTCACTGACACACACACTTAGTCCCTCCCTCTGTCCCTCCCTCACTCACTCAATCACAATTTCACAGTCAGTAAAAATATCACACACTCACTTAGCCACTCCGTCACTCAGTCACTCACTCACATACGCACTTAGTTATAGTCTCACACAGTCATTCACTCGCAACCACACACTTACACTCATTCACTCACAACAACACACACACAAACACACACTAGCAACAACAAAAAAAACCACCAAACCCAAACCTACCACAACCACAACCAAAATAAAACAACCAGCCAAACACAAAACCACCACCTTAAACTAAATTAAATAAAAATAAAAATTAAAAACAACAAAATCAACACCAAAAACAACAAAAAAATAGACAAAATCAACAAAATAGAAACCCCAAGAAAACAAGAAAAGCTAACCTTAACGTTGAAGCCAACAAAAAACCGATCTTCTAATTTCACCAAGGCCATAAATCAAAACACAAAAACTAAAACCACCAAAACTCCACCTCTCCTAAGAAGACGATGAAAGAAAGACTAACCTGTACAGGAAATATTGATCAGCGCTGCAATTTAAAAAAATATATATATACAATTAAACCCAAATTAACCAAACATCATTAAAAAATGAGAAAAAAAAGGTAAAAAGATTAACAAAGAGCTAGTGAACAACAGACATTATAGAATAGAAACAAAGGAAAACCATCATGATTTACTCATTTACTTCCATCAAATTCATCTCCTCTTTACCACATAATTTACAATTCGAATTCAGCAATCTTAGAAAAAATTAGGACATCACAAAACCTAAAATACACACCAAATCACAGAAATCAAAGCCTAATTACAACAAAATAATACGAAAAATAAAAAGAAATTGAAAAAGGAGTGCGAAAGTTTCAGATCTAAAGAAAATACGTTCGGGAATTGTGATGAGAGGTGAAGAATTGCGGTTACAAGAACTAGGAGGACAACTAATAGAGGTTGAAGATGAAGAGAGAGAAGTTGGAGCTGAGCACCGTAAATGAGCACCAAAATCGCCACCGTAAATCAGCACCAAAAATCGCCTCCAAAACCACCAAAAATAAGAACACAAAAATTAAAACACAAAATAAAAATTGATACTGAAAAATTAAACAAGAAGAAGGGGAGAAAAGAGGTGGATTTTACCTTAATAGTTGCAGGAGAATGAGATAAAGAGGAAAAAATGAAGAGAGGGATTTTTGGAGGAAGAGGGAAGCTCAGAAGAGGGAGATGAGAGAGAAGAGAATACGAGTTAGGGAGAGAAGAGAAGATCAGATAAGAGGGTTAGAAGGAAGGAAAGAATGAGTGATTTTTTGGAGGGCTTCAACCATTTGTTTTGGGTTGATTTATTTGCTACGGTTATCACCGCAGCAAATAAGAAAAAGAAACGCAGCAAATAAATCACTAGCAGCAAATACTTTTTCATGGGTATCATCAACAACTATTTGCTGCGGTTCTTTAAAAATCTCAAAAAACCGCAGCAAATGTGGCGCAGTAAAATCCAATATTTCTACTATTGTGAGAATTTTTCGAGTGTGAGGAAAATTCAAGCATAATAAGAGTTGGTGCTTAGGCTTTAGACTCTTGTGAGGATAATTTTAAACAATTGAGGGTGCATAGCTTTAATCAATTCTTACAAATTACTCGACCTAGAACGTTTTCTTAGTGCTTTGCTTTAGAGAAAACCGAGCTAGCTTCTATCCCTTGTGTGGTTGGCGATTTCCTATCAATAATAACATCAACTTTTGGTGCTTTCGTTGAGAGGACATTAATGCTCAAGGTTATTGCATAATTTTATTGTTTAAACAAGTGCAATCATGTCAACTGAAGAAGTGAATACTCCTAAGATTACTACTGAAGAATTGCGCAAAGACGTAGAGGAGTTGAAGGCTATGTTTGATGCCACCATGAAAGATTTTGCCGAGAAACTGAAGTTGATGTGAATGTTGATAAAAGAAAATCGACACTCACAATGATATGATCATATTTCAGTTTTATGAGTTGATTAAATCTATGCAACCTCAATTCCTAAAATTATCCTCACAAGAGTCTAAAGCCTAAGCACCAACCCTTTTAAGATGTTCGAAATTTTCACACTCAAAAATTTCTTTGGTTTTGTTTTGTTTTGTAGAAAACAAAAAAAACTTAAACAATCAATGTTTATTGAATTCAGTAATCTGAATTTTTACAAGCTAATGTTGAGATAATTTATAGTCATAATCATCAACAAAATCCTAACTGAACGAAGCTAAAATACACGCATAACGTAGGTAAATTCACCCTAATCTAGTGACTCATCGATGACTCACAAGATAAGAATGCCACATCGTCACTGCATGTCATGCAACTTGCTAAAATATCCTAACAAACTCTATCTAATCAAAAAATAACCTAACAAACTTATTCTTACCTTGGTAATCAAGCTAATCAACAAATTACAACCAAATTTACACAAAACTATGATTCACCTCAATCCACCAAAATATCGTCCAAATTGACGCAAGTCCTCCTCGTCCAAATTTGCGCAATTTTGAGGTTTTTCTTCAAATCTTCAAGAAACCTTTCAAGATTCAATCTTTTAATCAAGAAACCTTCAAGAACTCATTTTACATGGGTATAAGGCTGTAAATGATGATAAAGACACTTCAAGCAATAAAAGACTCAATGTCTAAAATGAGAAAACCCTATCAAGTGAAGTGGCAAAAACTCATAGGCAAAACAATCTTATTCCCCTAATTCCACCATTCTTTCCTTTGTTTCAATGATTAAGTATTTTTGTCTGTTACCATACACACCCATGATTATGTCTTTGAAGATCCCAAAAGCCTTGAATCTCCATAAGCCATTATTTCCCCCATACTTGTATCATCTTTAGAAGCCATTATCGAACCTTCGAAGTCATCATCTTGTTTCATATCATCCTCCTCTTCTTCAAAAGAGTTTGTCCTCAAACCTCGAAGTTGATCATCAGGAACATAAGGAGACAAATCACCAATGTTGAACGTGGCATGCACACCATATTCACCTGGCAATTCGAGTTTATGTGCATTGTCCCCGATCTTGCTCACGATTTTGAATTATCCATCACACCTATGCATCAGCTTGTTTTTCCTTTGATTAGGAAATCTTTCCTTCCTTAGATGTAACCATACCAAATCTCCTTCATTGTACTTGTGTTTGATTTTATGCTTGTTAGCTCTTATCTTGTAGATATCATTCACATGCTCAATCCTTGTTCTAATTTGTGCATGTAACTTCTGCATATATTCAATTTTAGCTAAAGCTTCTTTATGAACGAGCTCACCTTTGGAAATAGCCACGAAATCAATTGGTAGCTTGGGATTGAATCCGTTAACAACTTCAAAAGGTGAATGCTTAGTTGCATATGTAGGTGAACGATTATAAGCAAACTCTGCATGAGCTAATTTCAAGTCCCAATCCTTTTGTGTCTTGTTCACCAAACCACAAAGTAGAACACCTAGGGTTCTGTTTGTGACTTCAGTTTGACCATCTGTTTATGGATGATAAGAAGTACTGAAGAGTAATTTTGTGCCTATCAAACGCCACAATGATTTCTAGAAATAACTGATGAATTTCGTGTCTCTGTCACTTACAATTGTTTTCGGAACTCCATGTAACTTAGCAACGTCTCAAAAATACAATTCTGCAACATTGACAGCATCATCAGTCTTGTGACAAGGTAGGAAGTGAGCCATCTTTGAAAACCTGTCAACCACAACCATTATAGCATCCTTTTGCCTTGCAGTTCTAGGAAAACCAACTATAAAATCCATAGAAATATCATCCCAAGGGGTTTCTGGCACTGGAAATGGTGTGTAGAATCCCTGATAGAAGGATGCCTTGGCTTTTTGACAAACAATACACTGTGATGTTACTGCCTCAACATTAGCAATCATTCTAGGCCTATAGAAATGCTCTTGCAACATTGTCAATGTTTTTATGATACCAAAATGACCTGTACTTCCACCCCCATGCGCTTCTCTAACGAGTAATTCACGAATACTGCACTTAAGGATGCAAAGTAGTTTCCCTTTGAATAAGAATCCATCATGTAGCACATAAGATCCCATTGAACCCTTCGTAATTTGTGAATATATAGGTCCAAAATCTCCATCTTGCTCGTAACATTGTGTAATCAACTCCAAACAAAGCAATTTGAAATTAAGAACACCAATTAAAGCATACCTCCTTGATAGAGCATCAGCAACCACATTAGATATGCCTTCTTTATAGTTTGATGAAAAGTGAAAAGAATGCAAAAATTTAACCCACTTAGCATGTCTTGGATTGAGTTTATGCTGGCCATTTATATGCTTTAGAGCCTCATGATCAGAATGCAATACCAAGTGACTTGGACGCGAATAATGACTCCAATGATCGAATGCTCGAACAATAGCATAGAATTCCTTGTCATAGGTAGAGTAGTTCAACCTTGCTCCCTTCAATTTCTCACTGAAATAAGCTATAGGCCGCTTACCTTGAACCAATACTGCACCAATCCCCACGCCACTAGCATATGTCTCAACTTCAAAAGGTTTCGAAAAATCTGGCAAAGATAAGATAGGAGCTTGACAAAGCAATTTCTTCACCAATTTGAAGGCCCTTTGCGCATCTTTAGTCCATTCAAACTTCTCTTTGTTATTTTTAATACACTCGGTCAAAGGTGCTACCACAGAGGAGAAATTCTTCACAAATCTTCTATAGAATGAAGCTAAACCATGAAAAGCACGCACCTCAGTCACAGATTTCGAAACTAGCCATGATTTAATAGCTTTTACTTTCGAAGGATCAACTGAAACACCATCTTTAGAAAAAATGTACCTTAAGAACGTCACACTTGAGACCATTAACGAGCACTTTTCGAGCTTAGCATACAATTTCTTCTTTCTCAAAGTTTCGAACACTTCCCTTAGATGCTGCAGATGATCTTTCTCACTTGCACTATACACCAGTATATCATCCAAATAGACAACCACAAACTTTCCAATGAAAGTTTCAAAACTTCATTCATGAATCTCATAAAAGTACTAGGGGCTTTAGTAAGACCAAAAGGCATAACCAACCATTGATAGAGTCCTAGTTTAGTTTTGAATCCTGTTTTCCATTGATCACCCTCCTTCATTCGAATTTGATGGTAACTACTCCTCAAATCAATCATGGTAAACACTTGTGTGCCAAACAATTCTTTCAATAAATCATCTAATCAAGGAACAGGAAACCTGTATTTGATGGTGATTGTTGTTGCTAAAGTAATAAGGTGGGGTAGGGACTGTGAGGATTTTGCTGACGTAGACTGGACGCGTGAGTGGATTGGTTGCCTGTTGACGTACCCTCCAAGTACCTGCAAAAAAGGGACAATAATCCTCGTAGGATTATTTCCCCCTCCGATGCTTAAGTAAGTATTTGAAGGAGAGTAAGTAAACAATAATCAACAAGTAAACAATTCTAGAGAGAAGTTCTAGAGAGAAGTTTTCCCTTTTTAGTAAGTGTTTTTTGTCTTAATTTCAGTGTACTTGTTATCAGAATTTTTGGACTATTTATAGCCTCAAGTACAATTTCTTACCCACTGAGATTGTGACACTTGTCATCATCTCTTTGATTATCTTCCTTCATTTGCCTAATGGGCTTTTAGAAGGGAATTTTAAGGCCCCATGGTTTGTTTTAGCTCTTTTTGTCATTGACGAATAAGAGCTTGACATGTGGCAGATACAGAGTTACAAATGGACCAGTAAAAAGGTGACACGTGGCAGTGTGGGCCCACTCATGGCAGACTCATCACTGCCACGTGGCAATCCTATGCTGGCATTTTAAGGACTCGTGGCCCAATTGTGATATGACACGTGGCCATGTGGGGTCCACTCATGGCAGACTCATCACTGCCACGTGGCAATCCCATGTCATCTCTTTATAGGGACACGTGGTCCACTCAGAAGCTGACACGTGGCAGCTGACTTGTCATGCCACATCAATTGCCCCTCAGATGGGCTGATGAATCCATAATTCATTACCCATCTGACTTAAGCAGGTTTTTGGGCTTACTGTGCAGGCCCATTTACATTTTGGGGGGAAATAGGGGTTTCAAAATTTTCCCCCCTTTTTACCCTCACCCCTTCTCTTTAAATAGAGGTGTGAGGTAATTTTATTTTTTCACATTTCAACACTTGTGAATTTTTATAGAGAGAGAAAGTAGTAAGAGAAATCAATAGAATTCCTAAGAATTTCCCAAAGGCGATTTCCGGTGAGTTTAGGCGATTTCAGGCGAAGCTTCAGTCAGTGAATAGTGTATTCAGATCTTTATCCTACCAACTTCTTTAATCAGGTAACTATTACCTGGTCCGGTTTCATTTTGTTTTTCTTTACTTATTCTATCATGTCTTCTAGTTCGTCTTCTCCTCTTAATGCTTGTACTCAATTGTTAGTTGTTCCTAGTAATAAACAAGTAGAAGTGGGTCAGGGTTCATCACCTGGCTCCCAATACTCTATAGCCCCAAATATTCTTTCTTCATTGGGGTCACCGAATCTTCCATTCCTTCCTGTGCAGGAGGACATGGCAAGAATTAAGCAAACTGCTTCAACAATATTCACAAGCAAGGATCCAGCAGACTCCATTGAAGAGATGGAGAGATCTGCAGACAAAGCCGAATCAGGACACTCGGCTTCTGATTCTGACAATGAGGTCACTGCACCTCCACGTAAAGCTACCACCTATCCCACACCAGAGACTGCTTTGGTGAGATGGGAGGCCATAAAGGACATTAACATTGTCCTTTATGGTAATTCCTTTATTAACCATAAAAGCTTTCAGCTTATTCTTCCTAAGAAGGGCGATTCCCTTCTTAGTGCCCCAGAGGGATGCTTCGGCATCTATATGTCTATGATAGACATGGGGGTTTCAATTCCTTTTCTTCCTTTCTTTTTAAATCTTCTTAATCGTTATGACTTAGGTTTATGTCAATTAACCCCGAATTCATGGCATCATATTGTGACTTATGCTGCCACTTGTAAATTAAACAACCTTAGACCCTCTTCGGCAGCCTTTGTACATATGCATAAATTAACTAAGGCTGCCGGATGTAAACATGGCTGGTTTACTTTGGCTAATGATGATGACTACATCACTGCCATTGAGAAGTCTAATAAGGCTACCTCTTGGCGTGGTGACTTTGTCTTCATTAAGTATGAGGACCCCGATTTTGTAGCTAGGATGAGCAAATGGAACTTAAGCCCTAAATTCAAAGGCAAAGTATCCAACCCACCCAAACTAAATACAAATGACTTAGCCATTTTAGATTTATTTAGGAAAACAACAGCTAAATGGAAAGGGATGACTTATGAGATTCCCTCCAAATGGATACCTTTCAAATTTCTTTTTACTGACCACAAGTTTCTTGAGGCTTGTGGGTTAGTGTATGGTGGTAATGCTGGTAGGTCACTTTTTCCCTTCTTTTGTATTATTATTATTATTTTTTTTTTATTTGAATTTGTTAAGTGTAAGTGATTCGGTCTTAATTTGCAGAAAAAGCATTAAACGAGCTACCCGACGAGAAAAAAGGCAAAATGGATCAAGCCGAATTCCTTCGTCGACTAGCTCAATCAAAGGAAAAGACGCCTCTCCAGAAGAGGCAAACTACGGAGGTATAGACGCCGGACTTGCCAAAAGTCCTGTCACCTTCATTTCATTCGGCATCTTTTCTATTAATCATTTAATTTACTTTTATTTAATTTATTATGTTAAACAATGTAACTTAAAATTATTATACGTAGCAACAATTTAATCTTGTAATCATAACCTTTCTATTGTTTACCGGATTCTTTATACTTAGAATTTCTGTTTTTTTTGTTTTCATTTTTGAAAAACTATGTGACATATCCGGTGTTCTTATCAGACACTGGGTGTGTCGAATTATATTTCCTTTGTATTTGATTCGGCTTTCATTCACTTATAATTTTGTTATCCTTATATTGTTATTACCCTTTGGTAGCAATAAGTCATAAATGCATCCGGTGTCATTGCTTTGACACCGGATGTGCCAAAACATATAAGCCTCTAATTACATTCGGTCTCTTCTAATGAGGCCAGATGTAACTAGAATAAGCCAGGATTTGGCACATTCGGCGTCGTCATATGATGCCGGATGTGCTAAAACATATAAGCCTCTGATTACATTCGGGGTCTTCTAATGAGGCCGGATGTAACTAGAGTAAGCCATAATTTGGCACATTCGGTCTCTTCTAATGAGGCCGGTGTCATATGATGCCGGATGTGCCAAATCTTATTTCACCTAGATTGCATTCGGTCTCCTTAAGGAAGGCCGAATGTAAATTAAGTGAACCTGGTTTTGGCACATTCGGTATCATTATATGATACCGAATGTGTCAATCTTTATTTGGCCTTAAGTTTTTTACAAAATTTTGAAATCATATGTGTTTCTTTTTACAAATGTACAAAATCCATTATTTTATTTTTATTTTTTTTTTATTTTGTTTTTTACTGGGTGTCCAATTAATCTAACCAGACTTCCATGTCATTCAACTCGGTCAGCAACTATGAGGCCGAGTTGAATGTATGAGAATGCACTTTTGGCACATTCGGTGTCATTTCTGACGCCGAATGTGTCAAATATCCCTCTAAAGGGTGTACTTGGTTAAGTGAGGACAGACCGAGTCCAGTGTGTTAACGTGGTGATTTTGGCACATTCGGTATCTATAATTGAGGCCGAATGTGTCAAATTTGTTTCCATGTGGACGCCACTCGGTCTTTCTGAACTGTGACTNCTCGGTCTTTCCGAACTGTGACCGGGTTAAACACATACAAATGCTGTTTTGGCACATTCGGTCACGACTTGTGTCACCGAATGTGTAGATATGGCTTAGGACTTAGGTCACCGAGTTGAGGGTGTGCTTATGCAAGTTTGGCATATTCGGTCATGAAATGTTTTTGTATTTTTTATAACTTATATTTCCTTCACTTTATTTTTGATGTTAATCAACTTTGNTTTTTGATGTTAATCAACTTTGTGTGGAATGTAATTATTGAACTGCCTTTGTTATTTTGCAGTCAACCAGAGATACCCGGCCATCTGTGCTGGGTAAAGAGAAGAAAGATAAGGGTAAGGAGAAGCTTAAAGCTCTCCCTACAAAGGTGAAAAGAAAGGAGAGTTCAACTCCACTCTCCATCAACCATCAACAATCCAAAAAGAAGCGGCCGGCGTCGCTGGCCAGTACTGAATCTTCACCGGCTTCCACCCCAAGCAAGCCGGTTGGGGAAAGTCCTTCATCGAAGGAAGTTCCCTACAAAAGAAAGGAGAAGGCTGGCCGGACGTCTGGCAGCCTTCAAAGGGACCCTGTCTTTGACAATCCCTACGAAACTGAGACCGGCCTCATGGATCCGGTCGAACAAGATGAGGCCAGACGTGCTGGCCAAACCATTGGAGGAACAGATCAGGATCCTTCTCTCCAGGATCCTAATGATCTTCCTCCACCAGACAAGGATCCTGCGGCCGGTATGCAGGAGGCCATCAGGGAGAATTTGCCCCTGGAGTTTCTGGACTCAGCTATGGCCACAGGTATTAAGTTTGCCCGTAACATTGTTACATCTGTTTCGAGTACTCGTTCTGGAGATTCTATTACATCTCCTAGAGACCCTCGGGCTATAATTATTCCATTTCCCACTACAGATGTGGCTGACTCAGAGAGGGACTTCCTGGACGAGGAAGGTGACATCCCTTCTACCTCAAAGACCTTTGACTCCAACTACAAGAAGGAGTTGGTCAGAGAGGTTCTCCGCTGTGGAGACAAGGAGTACAAGGAGTCTTTAAGAGGCATCCTTGATGGATACGTGGGTCCATGCTTCAACAGTTGTATTGAAGTAAGTTATTTAACATGTTTTCTTTTGTTGCTAACTTTTAATGACTTCTTTTTTACTTAGTGGGATTTTGACTAACTTGTGAATTTTCTTTTGACAGATCATCTTTCGGCTTCAATACTTACAAAAGTTGGTTGCTCAAACCAAAAAGGAGAGGGCAAAGGCAGCCCGAATGCAGACCATCTGCGAGTCTTACCTGAGTGAACAAGTCCGCCGAATCCAAGCTCAAAATTCACATGCTGTGAATGAGCTTTCTGCCTCTTTGGGTCAGGCCAAAGAGCAGAACTTGGTCATGGCCAAAAGAAACATGGAGCTATGGACCGAGTTGGAGGAGCTGAAGAAGAAAGAGGCGGACTGTGAGCAGATGGCCTCTGACAAGAGGGACGCCGAATTGAGGGCGGAAGAGGCTGAAAAGAAAGTTGCTGCTTTAACAGAGCAACTAAAAGAAGCTAACGTCCGGCTTGAAGAGGTTGAGAAGAAGAAAAACGAAGAACTTAACCAAGCCGGACAATTTGCAGTCCAAAAATATCTGGAAGGTGAAGAATCTACCAGACAAAGGATTGCGGAGGCCTGGACTCTCGGCCTCGAGGAGTACGTCCCCTACCAGTACTTTGAAAGAAGACTGGATTATGCTACAAGGGCTCACTTAGCCAACCTTTGTGGGGATGCTCCTCCCAGCCCCTTTTGCCCCTCTGACGCCGAGGAGGAAGAAGCCGAGGATGAAGAGGAAGACAAGGAAAAAGGAGCAGGAGCGGACACCACTGCTTCCACTACTATTGAGCCTCCTACACCAACAGCCCCTTGATTTTTCTTTTTCAATTTATAACTTGTTGTATTTTTTGCTTTTTGTTCAATATTGGTTTTTCAAACCAAGTGTATTATACATTTATGATTTAAGCATACTTATTTAATCAATCCATCCTTTTAATCAATGGCGTTTATAATTTATTTATTAGTCCTTTATATTTTTCCAAGTTGTTTTACTTAGAAATTTCATAACTTCTTTATATTTCAAAGTGTTTTTACTTAGAATTTTCACCGGTCTGGTTATACTCCATTTGCAAAGCAGGTTTCATAATTCTAAGTCTTTTACTTAGAAGTATTCGTAGACATTTTTACTTTGAAATATTTTCTAAGTGTTTATACTTAGAAATATTTCTAAGTGTCTTTACTTAGAGATATTGTTAGAGTTTAATACTCATCACCCTTGACTTTATAAAACATAACTTTGTTCAAAACATTCTTCATGCACCATTAAACACTGATTAAAGATTTATAAATTAGTATAAGTTATATGATTTAACTTTGAAGTATACAATGAGATTCAAACATGAACTTAGAAATTTCTAAGGTTTTTAAGATTTTAATTAGAAAAATTTGGTGTTCTAAGTGTTTTAGCTTAGAAGATTTTTGGGACTTAGAAATTTTTAACAAATCCCTTGGAAGGTTTCATCCACCAGTCATAATATTGAGGGTCAACTTCGACTTAGTAAATGTTGATAAACCAAACATTTGGCCAAATGTTGTAGTTTAATTCGATATCCGGCATGGTCGCATGAGCGCCGGATGTATCTTAGTTAGTGATATTAGCAGCTATATTAGTCCTTTGGTGCCCTGGACACCGAGCCAATGCACTTTATTATAATTGATGATGCGGATGTGCCAATTTGGCGTATCTTATTATTTAACTCGGCTCCTTTTTAATGAGCGTCACCGAGTGTATCCTACGTGATGAGGCCGAATGTGCCAAACTTAGTGTTTTTAAATAAACTCGGTCTACGTTAGAAGACCGAATCGAATGTGTGCAAACCCATATTTGGCACACGGTGTTGTCCCCTTTCTAGGTGACCTTATTGAATGTGCTTAAATCCATTTTTGGCACATCCGGGTGTCCAGATAAGAGATCCCTGTGTTTACAACACTTTATACCTTGATTGATTTACAAGTTAAATCAAATCAATCAAATATATTGATTTGCCCCTAAACATAGGGATCAAAATTGTTTTTTAAAAGTAGAATTTATATTCTTAAGGCGATCTTGGGCCTTGCAGAGTTGTTTGGTGATCCGTAATCAACTAGGGATCCTGCCCGTATTACTTCAAATTGTTAGCAAGTTAATTTAACTCAAGTAACGTGTGGGGCTGTGCCCTCGGAAGGCTAGAGTCAGCATCTTATTTAATTAGGGTATATAGCGAGACTACATTAGAGAAAGAAGGAAATTTCATTAATGTGCGGCCCGTAGCCGATTTAATACTAGATGAAAAATTCCCCCATCGTCAATCCGTGGATCAAAGAGGTGGAGCCTATATGGCTACACATGGCTTCTTGAAAACCAATTCAATAAAATATATTTTTCAAGATTATTGTGTATTCAAGTTCTGGGTACCTCATATCCTCATATTGTGTAATCGGTAAGTTCCATCCCTCAATACTTCTATATTTTGTATGGACGCTTCCCAATTAGGAGTAAGTTACACTGCTCATCAGGCTCTCCCAATTGGACTTCATCTTCCTCAGCCATAGATTCCCCAACTATATGGCCTATGGTTACCCTCTTGTTATGTTCTCTTGCCATTTTAGCTTGTACATTTCTTGCCTAAGTAGAGTCCATTGCCTCTACCTCTAGGGAAACATGTAAAGGTGGCCTTCAATCATTCCCAGTTAGCCCCTTCGTCCATATAACACTAACTCTTGGGTAGCGTCAACATTTCAATAGGAAGATAACAGCTTAGATCATATACAAGCATGAAATGGAGTTTCTCGTGGCAGTTCTTTGTTTTTGTCTGATGACAAAGAACATTGTACAATTCGTCTACCAACAAACATTTGGCAGCATCAGCTTTTTACTTCATTCTTGGCTAATGATTTGTTTGAGAGCTCCACTTGCCATTAGTTGTGGTAGCGTGAGGCAAAATGAGCTGAGCTGCCTTGGCTTTAGCCATGACTCTTAATGAGGAGTCTCAACTGAGGACATTATCAAACACCATTGGACTGGAGGACCACCGAACCGTGTTATTATGTTTTCCCAAATAAACCCATTTGGGACATTGCGTCCATGTTTGCATACATTGCTCATTGGCTCTGCTTTACCCATTTGGTAGAAGGTAGTCAACTGCCACCAAGATACTTCCTTGTCTGATGTGTGTGAAAGGATGCCAAGATGTCCAATCCCCACGTAGGCAAAATGGTATTAGGGCTCAAGACGGGTGTTCAAATTATTGGGCTGGCTTCTGTGGTAGATTGACCTAACAGCTGATCTCATGTTACATTTTTGACTCATAAGTCATGCGTCAGTATGCTCTCAGCTAGGCCAGTCAAGTATCCAGTTTTATCTGTGTCTTTTCTGCTCAGATGCTCTTCCCCTATAGAGAGCCCAAAAACCCCTCATGGCTATTTCAAGACACCTTTCCTTTTCCGGGGTGATGCACTCTGTATATGCCTTAGTAGTGGAATGCATGTTAAAAGATCTTCGATAGTGCCCCTGCCATATAAACAAAACCATGCATCTTCTAGCTTTCACAATATTTTGCTCGTTGTTGGGTCGTTTTCGGAAGAGGTTCATTGTTTTGTAATCAATAATCTCATCATTACACGAGCTTCACGGCTGATGAAGTGAACCTCCATCTCTTTCATGCTTCTTTTTCTTTAACCTCCCAAAAGAGATGATGTTCGAGGGGTTCTGCCCCACTGCAGAGGCTGGCTAAAGGGAAAAGGCATAGCTTGTTATTTTCATGGACCTATAGGATCCAGCATTATTTCAAATTGTCTAATCCTTGACTTCCTCTTGAAGTATAGTCAAGTATTAGCCATACTTGCATCTCTGCCTCATAGCACCCAAGATTGGCAACGCATAAGGGAGTCGGATTTGGCTTCATCTTTTGGCCCCGCAGCTCGCATAATTTGACTCGGCAATCAATGCCTCGTACTCGGCCTCATTATTTGATATCTAAAATTTGAATTCGTCATGGACTACTCATCGAGTCACCCTCAGGTTGACTTTACCAAAACTGACTGCCCACCCACCATCCATTCTGAGGGATGACCATCAACATATAAGGTCAGTGATCAATACTTGTGTTTTTCATGGTGCTGGCCTTGTCATTTCAACTATAAAATCAGCACCAATGATTGTGCCCTCCTTAATAGCCATTCCTGGTCGAAGTTGGATGATGTCAAATGAGGTCCATTTTCTAGAGCCCACTTGACATTCTTCGTAACCAGAAGTTGTCCTTGGACAGGGCCTTTTGAGCGGTTGATCAGTGTAACCAATGATTTTATGAGAAAGAAAATAGGGGCCTCAAACTTCCGGTGGCCATGAATATGAATAAAGTCCAAACTTTTCAATTAGAGGTTATCTGATCTCAGCCATTTTTGGAGTAAGTGACTCAAAAGTATACCGGATGATTGGACTCCATTTCTCGTAGCCTAAACAGGACAGGCTGAGAGGCCTGTCTGTTACCGCCAACTAAATAAATCTTAAGTTTCTTTTTAATAGGGCTGATCAATCTTGGAGGCGAGAGTATGTGGTGCTCTTTTAAATGATGAAAGCTGATTCGGGCTCCTCCGTCCATTTCGAACGCGCGGACTACCATTGCAGCCTTGCTTTCGTTTGACTTGTATCAAGAAATAATGCATTTATCACCTGCCTGATAGAAATTACCAAGAGCATGCTAGGCTACTCGGGTTCAGTTTTTGCACCTCTTAACGTTCGAGGTGAGGTCATTCTACGAATAGCCTTGACTTTGTCTGGATTAACCTCAAAATTCCTCGTTCATCCACAAGGGAAGCCAAAAATTTTCCTCGAAGTTGACCCCGCAAAAACACAACTTCTTTGGGTTTAGCTTCATCTTATACCTCCTTAATGTTTCGAAGGTCTCTCTTAAGTCTGCCAATCTGGTACGTTCATTTCTTGTTTTGACAATCATGTGATCTTATAATGCTTCCATGTTCTCCCCAACTGCTTTGAAAACATATTACAAAAACGTTGGAGGTTGACGAGAATTGGTAAGCAGAGTAAGGCATCCTTTGTAGAGAATATAGACCCTTCTCGTTTACAAAAGCTGTTTTTCCTTCATCTTCCTCCCATAGAGGGAATTTGATGAAATCATGGTAGGCGTCATTAAAGCTTAATAACGGACATGTCATGCGTCCGCATCAACAACTTCGTCAATCTTTGGCATAAGGAAAACTATCCTTTGGACAAGCTTTATTAAGATCAGTATATCGACACACATTTCTCTGGTGCCGTTTGGTTTTGAACCAAAACCACATAGCCACCCGTTAGGATCTGGATGGTCATGAATCCTGCTTCCAAAAGTTATTCACTTTTCCTCTGCTGCCTATGCGAAGTTCGCCCAAATTTCTCTTCTTTTGGCGATTGGCTTAGCATCGGTTTATTTAACTTATGTACAGTATACTGGGTCAAGCTGGCATCTCCTCTACCTCATATGCAAAGACATCCCCCGAATTCTCAGAAGCTTCCTCATTTTTGCCCACAGGTCGTCTGGGGCTGGCTACCTTGACCGTCTGGTCAGGCTGAATCGTCAATAACGAAGAATCTTCGTGTTCACCAACTGCTGAGGCGGGTTACTTGCTTAATTATGAATGGCCATTAGTTCATTTTTAGCCATACCTCGGTCTTCCTCTTCTTTGTTGGCTCTTCACCTCTTCAACCACAGTAGAGTAGGTTTAAGAGGGTGATATAACATTTCGGGGCCATTTGTTGATCTCACGAAAGTTCCTACAGTTCCATTGTTACACTCATACTTCATAAGCATGAGTGTGTAACAATTACTGCTCTGGATGCATTCAGGGTTGGCCGTCCCAATATAATATTTATGCCGATAGTTCCTTGACCACCAGAACTTGACGACCATGTTTTCTTGCACATTCCTTTTCCCCTATCCTCACTGGTAGGGAAACAGTCCCCCAAGGTTGATTACTCCTCCCCAAAACAAAATAAGGGTGAAGATAGGTTCCAAGGTAGAAAACATCATATTTTATTTTGAGGCAAGCATAACTAATGAGGTCAGAGGAGCTGCCAGTATCTAACAAATATTCGTTTGACCCTATGTTGGCCACTTTCAGTTCCACCACCAAGGGATCATCAGTGGTGTACGAACATTCCTCGGTCTTTATCACTAATCATTATTCTGGAAACTTGACCTTGGCATCATGGCCCTATCTCCGTGATCCTTCTCGGGAGAGACTCCGTAAGTACTCTTTGTTCCCTCGAAGGGTTGGTCGGCCAGCTGCGAACCCAACTGGAGATGACGTACACCACATTCCTCTTCGGTCTCAGCACCATCCTTAGGCTCATTAGCCTGAATTCCATCTTTTGTTTGGTGTTTTTGTCATGAGATTTGATTAGTGTTGTGAAATTTTCCCTTGTGGCAAGAGATTCTAAGGCCCTCTAAGATTGAAGCAATCGTTAGTATGATGCCCTGTATCTTTGTGAAAGTGACAGTATTTAGTTGAGTCCCTACTTCTTGGCAGTTCTCAGGGGTGGTGGATCATCAATCTCAACCTTATTCGGATTTCCCTGAAACCGAATAGAGATCTTTGGTGAAACTCTATCTTAGGACCATCATTAGGTTTCTTTTTTATTTGGAAGTTTCCTCCCTTGCCTGATGTCCTAGTTGCCCAGGTGTGCATGTTTCTTGATCTTGTTTTAGAGTGTGATCACTTTTCTATCATCTCTTCTGCTTCTTGGTGGAAGCACAGAGCTCTTGTGCATGAATGAAACATTCAGCTTTCTTCCAATTCCTTCAACGTTTTTACAATTTTCTTAACAATATCGAATTTAAAAGTTCCATCTCGGAGAACCTCTAAAAAGTTATCGAAGGCCCAATCTTCAGATAAGTTGGGGGATTTCAAAGATTCCAGAGTGAATCTTTGCACTAACTCTTAGGACTCCCTTCTCCTTGCACTATTTTGGCCAGATGCATGCTGGTCTTTCTCTCCCTTTATTTGCCATGAAATGATGTACAAAGATCGTACAATTCATGAAATGTTATGATTGATCAAAGGAGGCTATTGAACCCATTTCGGGCAATTCCTTTCAGGGTTGCCGGAAAGTATCGCACCAGGTCACATCATCTGGACCCTGGAAGTACATCAATGTTTATAGGTGCTAGAGCTCCTCCGGGTCAGTGGTCCCGTCGAATGGCTCAATTTGAGGCATTTTAAACTTATTGGGACGTGGAGCCATCATGATGGACATGGAGAACGGTGTCTTCTATTCCATCATTGTGTTATTAGGCATTTGTCCAACAACCCCCGTAGGGTTTTGGACAGCCTTTGTCGATTCTCGGCCAGGATTAGCTGATTTGCCTA